>OX638065.1:27659496-28171041 GCA_951804385.1 Trifolium dubium
AAAGGGAAATCATCAGGATAAGCTTTTTTAGCAATGAGTCTCTCTGTTGAAAGGTTGATGAGAAGAGAAGAGTAGAAAAACAAATTTCAATTTAAGGATTTAAAATTTAAATGTGTCATTTTGCAATTAATTTAATTTTTTGGTTTTAGTCCCTCTAGCATTCAGTTCAATTTTTTGGTTTTGGTCCCTGCTTGCAGTTCAATTTTTTGGTTTTGGTCCCTCTAATCCAGTCAGCAACATTTTTTGGCCACGTGGCAGGGTCCAAGTGGCAAAATGTTTGCCACTTGGATGAAATTGGACGGCAGGGACCAACGTCAAAAAAAAAAGCGCGATACAGGGACTATTTTGTCAAAATATTCAATACAGGGACTAAAACAAAAAATTAGTGTACATACAGAGACTAAATGTATGTTTAAACCTTCATAAAATCACAAAGGACTATAGCATTTTACTATAATTGCCAAATGCTAAAATCCAAATATATATGTGGACCAAAGTTTTCCTCCTAACGGGGGGTAGGATACATTATTTTTCACGTGGATCATTTTAATTAATTTGTTGCACATACGAACCTAGCATGCTTATACTGTACATTAGCACTCTTTTGTGTGACCACTCTATATATATTTGTTTCCTTATGTCCACTTGCTTTCATGAAAAGATAGAAGATCGATCCCTTTATAATTAATTGTGATTATAACCGATCCTTCATTTAACTTTCAAGTTTTACAACAAATAAAGTTATAAACAAATATTATTGACAAATATTAGTAAATCAATCATTATAAACGTCAGTTTGATAGAAATTTCCTAATGAAAATCTTTTAAACAATTAAGAGAACTAAAAGATATAAGAACGACCGTAAAAAAGTTTGTCAAAAAAGGGCTAAAAAAACTCTAAAGATGTTTGAGTTGTTACGTTCCCGCTAGATTTCAACAATGAGAAAATTACTATGACTTGACCTGAAGTTTTACTAAATAATACAGACACCTCCTCTATGATTAAAATGAAGCATGATTTTAATTTCATATAGTGAGATTCATGATTTTAAACAATTTCACAAATTTCCATATTTTCCCACAACTCGCTTTGGAGTTTATTTTTTATGATGTAACACAATTATAAGGGTTTATAAGTTTTTACCCATGTAATATGGGTGAGTTTTGATTTATTCTCTGTAAATTTTTTATTACTCTCTGTAATGTGAATTATTTATCACTCCCTCCGTACCAAAATATATGTTGTTTAGAGAAAAAAATTTGTACTACAATATATGTCGTTTTACATTATCAATGAAGCATTTAATGCTCTTTTTTCTCTTATACCTTTAATTAATTATTTCTCTTTCTTCTTTCAATTCTATAATTTATCTCTCATGTACCATTAATGAGGGATAATCTTGTAAACTAACCCATAATTTATCTTTTCTATACAACAATGATTACATTTGTTAATTTGTGTGATTTGGTCAAAACGACATATATTTTGGTACGGAGGTAGTATTTACTTATCGGTGGCTTTGGTCGAGTGGAGGACCTCTGGATGTTTGTTCTTCTTTTTGGGTAGATCTTCTCTTCTCTTCTTGAGGAGTTGTGTATTCTCGTGATGATGAATTTAGGGTGTTTTTGATTTTTGGTGTTGGGGTGTTTGTTTTTTTTTTATTTCCGGTTGTTTGTTATTTCTATGGCGGTTTTTTGTGGGTTTATCTATCTTTAGGTGGTTGGAGACTTGGAATTTATTTGTAGATATTTTTCATACTCATTTGTATTTTGGACTATTGTCCATTTTTTGTCTTTTAATATATATAATTAAATTTGCAATACAAAAAAAGTTCCATCATTTAATCCCTCAGTTGCGTGGCCGGCATAAATTCATCATCACGTCAGCAAAAAAATCAACAGACTATGAAGTCCCGATACTTTAAAATTGATCAAGTATCGTGTCAGATACCGTATCCGATACTAATACACGTCAGATATTTTCCGATACGTATTGGGAAAGTATCAAATAATTAAATTTTAATTTTTAAATAAAAAATGCAGACACTTCTACGATGATACTTGTGTGATACTTTCCGATATGTTTAAGAGAAGTATCCAATATTTATATTTTATCCTATTTTTGAAAAGAAACAAAATGGATACTAAAATGGGCTAAAGATTTGGTTTATGTGAATAGAAATTTTCAAGTTTTGTCAAAGAAAGATGAAGAATATAGAAAAGGAGCGACAAGATTATTATAGGACATTAGTGGAGATGCGGATGATTCGCTTTTTGGATAGTGCTTAAGATATGTAATTCATTTGTTTTTATAATTTTAATAATGTGAATGTTTCTTTATTATCTATTTTAGTTATGTTTATATATTTTGCATTTATATATTTAATTTTTTATTTAAGTATCCTAACCGCATCGTATCTTAAATTTTTAAATTTTCTCGTATCATCGTATCCGTATCGTATCAAGTATCATGACTTTATATATAGTCAACAGACGGTGTAAATGATGGAATCTTCACATTAGAGTGGGTAGTAACAAAAATTACAGCGGTAAATTAATTAATTAAGACTGTCACGTTACTTGTAGGTAAGGGCTCGTTTGGTGTGCAGGTTAGTGAAATAAGATATGTTAAAGTTTTCCAATCTTGTTTTAATTCGTTGTTTGATGCACCAATAGAAAAGGATAATTTTAACTTACCATTAAGCATATCCAATTACTCTTTGTTATTTTAATCTTTATTTTTGACTGGGTTATCAACATGAAAGGAGTATATTAAGCCTATCCAATAACAAATATTGATATATTCACATTGAGATACCTATAATCATAAACTATATTTTCGCAGTTCAAAAAAATAGGATAGGACATGGACAAGCTAATCAACATATAATTACATGAATCATAAACTATTTTTTGCTACTCGTCTTGCATTTGTTAAGTCTTTGATAGAGTAATTTAAGTATGATTTGATGAACAATATAATATTTGACAATATTCTTTATTTTTTATTGTCACTTAGTTGTTTTCTTGCTAGTATGTATATGACATAATTTTAATTTGATACAATTTCAATTTTGATCATATATTTTTTTATTTTATTTTAGCGCTATTTATGCATGTATCAAATTTAATTTTTTCGATATATCTTATCATGTGTGCACCAAACACATGACATGATATGTGTTAATCCTGTCATTATCATATCGTATTATTATTCAACTTCTTATCATATATTGTCTCTATCTACCCGACGCACCAAACAGGCCCTAAAAGTCTACTAACCCCATTTAATTACACATTGCTAATTTTTGCTAAAAAGTATCTTACAACTTCAATCTTTCTTAGGTTTGATAAAAAATAAATATATTCTTTTTAATTTTTTTCCACATAAACCATACTCTCTCTGACCTTATTTATAAGTAAAAGTTGCTTTTTAGGTTTATTGGAGAAGTAATGTATCTGACCTATATTTAAGTTAAATACATTAATATTAGTTATTGAATGAATCTAAAAAACAACTTTTACTTATAAATAAGGCCGGAGGGAGTATATCATTGAGCATAATTGTAAAGATTAATTTAAGGAGCCTTGCATGTGGTATTCAAATGAGTGACAAACTCACCTTAAAATATGTAATGTTGCTGCATGTTCAAACTAATAGATATCAAATTCAAAATCTTAGTTAAACTTTAAGAGACCTATTTATTCATTCTTGTTAACTTCATTATTTATGAATCAAATCATTAAAGTCACATTATATATAATGAATGTGATACTGATACGTCATAAAAGGTATCTTGTCTCAAAATTAATAAATAGTCACAACCAAATACAAATACTACTATAACTGCATAATACAGAATATCTCAAGAGCTAGTTAGTTCACTGGACCAATCATGTCTAGCTTACTAATAGTAGGGTGTAGGGTGCAGGTGCAACATATTCACGTGTCATTGCATGCATAGCTTACAAATTGATCACTATAGTATAGTGTGAAACGTTTAATCAAACCGTTATATGCATGGCAGTTTCCTTATGTCGACTTGCCTTAAACGACACTCAAGAAGCTTTCAATGTCAATAAACAGTTTAATTCATTATAAGACCTATGAGAAGGAAAATTATTAGGAAGTACGTGCATGCATGTCACAAGACAATATAGTATTAGTAGTGTCGGTTAGAACTTGTATATGTGGGATTCGAGGACATTCCAGCTGCCATTGAAGAATGAGAAGATGAAGATGATCAATATATGGTTGCATAAATAGTATTTCAAAGTTATGTGAATACACTAAACTTTAATTAAGTTTAATTATCTATGAGGAGTTGAGGTCCTCACATTCCCAACAACTGTGTTTGTTTGCATATAAGTACAAAGATATATAAGTGATGAAATTTATACGATAAAAAGTTGTGTTAGGATTAGATATTTGACTTTTAATTAAAATTGAAAGTTAGGCGTTTTTGTTTTGTAGTTTCTCCTTTATCGGTCTGACTATTATTAATAATATATTTGTCCTTTTAAAAAAAGTTATAGGCCTAATTCATTTCTATAAAATTGGATTGTAAGGTGATTTGTCTCTACTTATAAATTCATGTATAGCCGTATAGGTCATCTCACTTTCAAATGTGAGACTCTTTAACACATATCCTCACGTCCAGTTTTATACGGTTTGATGTGTGGACATAAATTAAATGTGGGTGGACTTATAGCATAAATCTAATTGTAGATGACCCAACGAATTTGGAGAGACTAATTTGATACAATTTTAGAATTTGGAGTTGGAACCCAAATGGATGACAAATTCTTCCTAAGTACTTTTACGGCTGTTGCATGTCCAAGTCATGGACCGAAACTAGAACCTTGATTAAACTAGAAGAGATCCCCTGTCATCTCATCTAAGTGTTCTTGGGAAGGCAAAAAACATTTTTTGTATGGCTTTGTGAAGATTCGTCTATCTTTACGTCCAAAGTCCTAACGTTATTAAGAACAAAAAGCTTATGTTAACAAAAGAAGTAATATTTGCATTGAAAATAGTTTTTATTTGTTTTAGAAAAGTAGAGTAAACAAATTCCAAGAGTTTCTTCATCACTTTTGTTTCCCTAACCATTGTTCCGGGGGCACACAATGTGGCACACAGGGGGCACACAATGTTATAATTGTTCCGCATTTCTTAAAGTTGACCGTTTAGTTCACATCAAAATTGTGAATTATATATTAGAATTTGGGAGATATATACTCAAGTTTAAAAGTTGCAAGTCTGCACATGTACAACTTTTATAAAGGCTATCTATGTCATATCTCTAGCCAATACGGAACTTCTAACATGAACGATTGACCGCTTGACTTGTTACAAACTAATGCACAAGGTTTATTTCATAGGAATATAATTAAGTTATTCCTCAGTGAATGCATATGGCCTCGTCTGTTATAAACAGTGGGATTTGTTGTTGTTTATCACGCCGTACGTCATTTCCTGCACAATGGAAAACATACAGAAATTCCAAACTAAAGTTATAATAATGCATGTGAGCTATATTGAGCTTATTGGGCTCATGATTCATTGTATGTACTATGAATTCCTCTTTGCAAAATGATGAACACGCTCTTCACATTGTTTATATGGATTTTGAGGGAAAAGCATGAGGGTTAATGACTGTTGACTGCCATGTACATCTCTGCAAATTTCTATTTTTTCTTGTGTCAGGTCAGGCATACTTGTTACAAAAGTAGGTGCTTAATATGAATTTAAGCAATCATTGTTAAATTATGTAATTAAGAAAGCTCCGCTGTTCCGGTCGTATAAATTTTTATGGCCGGAAGAAGCTTCTCGGATGGTGATACAAGTCGGAATTCACGTCTTCAATTTGATGGAGAGGGAGTGTACAATACACACTCTGATGCTCAAGTTAGTATTTAATTGAGGAGGGGGCTAGGTTTATACTTAAGGAGACTTTGAGAAGTACTTACATGATATATAATCTAAAAGATATGGTATTAATCGAGTTTGAGTCAGACTCGGGTCCTATCTAAAATACAACCGCCCAATAATTACGTTCAAAAATCGATACTTGAGTCCCATGAATATAGTTCAGTTGATAAAGACATAATATGCATAAATCAAAATTAAAACTAATAGCCTCATTTATTCACCTTAAAGAAAAATCAGATTTTTCATTTGAAGAAAAAATCTCTATATACTTGCAAATGCAATACAATATTAACTCCACACAGTTTTATGATGTTGATAGATATTTTTGTGCAACCAAAATGACACAATAATTGCTTTTTCTCTTCAAAACCACATTAATTAAACACATTGAATAGTTGGAAATTTGGCTCTACCGAAACTTCATTATCAGAGTTTGGATTCCCAGCAGTCAGCAGCCACTGCACATACCCCCCGTTGTGAGAAATCCAAATCCCAGGTAGGGACTTTATACCGTACGTTAGGAACATAGGTCGTTATTACTTTAAGTGTCCGTTAACAATAGAGATTACAAAATACAAAACGAGAAATAAATTAGACAAGTGAAAACACCTTGTCCTGAGATTGCACATCCATCGACGAGACAAGTCAGAGGCGAGCAACAGGATGACAATAGGGAACTGAAGATGACACGAGAATGTGAAGGAGAACTTGTGTGTGAAAGAAGCAACTTAGAGTAAAATGAGGCAACCTTGTGCGTGAGTGGGCATGACAAAGTAAAAATTTGGATATCAACGGACAAAATTTACTACATGTACGAGATGGATAGTTTGACAGATATCCGGATAAATAAATACTATTCCGTTCCAAAAGATAAGGGAAAAATAGTCGACCAATTTTTCATATTTTGGGATGGAATGAGTATGTTATATGTATTTTTTTTTTTTTTACTATGTTATATGTATGTTAGTCAAATGATAGAGAGGCATAAATTAATGATATTCATGTTAGACTTAATGATTAGTTTGGTGTTAAAATATGTTTAATAATCCCTCTAAAAACAGGGTTTGAACTTCAAAATAAAATATACAACAGTTTAATTTTTTTTTGACACAATACAATAATTTATTTCTAAGGTACACACTTTCCTTATCCACTAAAAACATGGAGCATGCTGCCAGAGGATGTTTCAAAGAGCAAGGAACGAGAGAGAAAACAAACACTCATAATGCTTATGCTGGACTATCACAACAAATGGACTATCACAACAGACAAGGCCCATTTTGATTTCAAACATTCAATTCCAGATTAAAAAAAAAAGATCAATTACATGAATGGGGAGAATATAGCTTTCCACAATCCTTATGGCAAATTTACAGTATAATTGGCATCAAGAAACTGTATTGCAATCATGTCTCAAATTACAGACACTCTTCAGATCAGGCATGTCCTGATGTTAGATACACATTGTGTCTAACATTGACACGATATCAACACTTGCGATTACATTGACTTATATCATTTTATCAATATTTTATCCATATTGACATATTAGTGTCCGTGTCGTGTCCATGCTTCATAGCTCAGATTTGATGTATTATAAGGCAATGACCACTCATATTCTAAAGAAGAATAAATTTTATAACCATATTTGCAAAATTGAATTAGTGCAGCTGGTCTAGTGTACTCTCCCTCTAAATTTTCACAAGTTCTTATGCAATCTTTACTCTGCATAAGTAAAAAACAGTAAACTAAAAGCTTCAACTTGTGAATACTCTATTCTTCAAAATCTTTTCTGCTTCAGATACACTTAAATGCCTGATCCCATTCTCCTTCAACCATCTCTTCCCCCCTGTCATACATTCTTGCCCTCTCTTTTCATCCATCTTCATCAACTTCAGACCTTCATTTGAATTTGGGAAAAAACCTTCCGGCCTCAAACACCATGGCCCAAATACCCCGAATAAAACATCTAAGTCACTCCCAAATCTTTCAACACCGGCATTATGAAATTTTGCATTGCTAAGGAGAATACCATTAAAAAATAACCGATCTATTCCTGCTGCCAAACTTCTCCAAACCCCAACAAAGTCCCTGCTATTCAAACTTTCTTCTACCACTGACATTTTACCTTGCAAATAATCCAAGGCCTCTATTAGAGTCTTTGACACTGTCCATCCTTCTTCGCTCTTTTGCCATTGCTTTTTGTTCTTCAGATATTCACGTGAACGAGCATCAAATCCTCTTAAAATAACTACAGCTATCTTTTCAACCCACTCTGTTCGAAATTCTTCCAACTTTTTGATCTCATCGTCAAAAATAACTCTATTGGAACTCTCAGGCAACCCTTCACTATCCCTATTTGTATTACTAGTTAATTCCACTTTGTCATCCTCATCTACTCCCATCTCAAGGAAAAAGACATCCTCAGACCATTCCTTTAAAACAGATTCGAAGTAATGAGCGGCATTGACAGAAATTGCAACTTTAATTAAAGCATCATTATCAGTTAAGGCAGTCAACCCTTCAGCTTCTTGGCAACGGATAAGTATGGAATCAGAAAATTTTCTTATAATCGGCACACCAACTAATCTGAGAAATTTTGACCTCAAAGTAACACTAGGCAATGACCGACAACGTTCGACAACAGATGCTAGATGACGAACAAAGGCGCTGGAAACCAGAGGAGACTTGTGATTATCAATATTTGATGAAAGAACATCACCTTCAATTTTCTTTCTCCAATTCATCTCGTTTTCAGTGTCCGGTTTCAATTTATCTAGGGCATCACCTAGCTCTATTTCTGCCCATAAATCAAGCCAGTCTGGACGATCACAAAATACAGATAGAGAAGAAATTCTCTGCAATATATCATCATCTAAGGATAATAAAATCCCAGAATGTTCTACCATAGATATAATCCTTTTGTCAAAAGCTATCATCAAATCAATGAGGTGCAGCCATGATATTCTAGCGGATGACTGAACACCTGTAACACTTTCCTTGTCTAGTTCAGTAATGTAACTAGGGAAAATTTCCTTTGCCAAGTATGTGGATAAGGATGTTACCATTGCTGAGATCCATTCTTCTCGACAACTATATCCAACTACCTTAGCTTCATCAACCAATGGCTGCAACATTTCATCCACAGTGTCGACATAATCCCTAGTGATCTTGTACACGAGGGTAAAAATAAATTCTGGTTTATCAACCCATTTTGAAAAATGCTTTTGGGAAGCCAATGATAGGGGATTCACTAGTTCTTCAATTGCCCAAAGTGGCTGTCGTAGGGCAACGTCTCTATCATGGCCCACAAGTTGTCTTGATTTCCTTTTCCTTTGCAATTCCTGTAGGTTGCACAAAGCAAGAAAATTTTCTGAATACTTGAGCTTATGATCAGCTTGCATGCTTTGCAGAGGATTCAAGACTTGATTTGCACTCCTTGCATCTGAGTGCGAGGAAGTTAAAGCAGAAAGAGGTGGAGGCCATCCAAGCGAAGCTAGAAGTGCCCGATGATCAGCAATCGCCTGGGGTCTTAAAATGGCTAGTGCTCGATCTACTCTATGGTCAACAGCTGATACAAGTTGCTTCCATTGTGGGTGTGTCTTTGTAATTGAAGTCAATATTTCTTCTGTCAATTTAAGTTTTTTAATGGCAAACAGACGCATATCCTGCAGCAATTGAAGATACATTAAGGAATATAGTTTATATGATTTCCCAATATCATCAGATTCATATTATGAAAGTGTGCTCACTCCTGAATTCTCGTCAAAAGAATGTTTCCTTATGTTTTGGTTCATGGTATAAGATACAGCATCTTCGATATCACCAACCAAAGTATCAAGTTTCAGTGCTGTCTCTGGAAGACACACAAAGGACTTTTAAGAAGCTAAAAGATAATACCTAAGAAATCAAACCAAAGGCACTACGGTAACCATCACTGAAAAGCAACACTTTTCTTGATAATCACAACAAACACATCATAAAAATCATTAGAAAACAAAACTTTCAAGAAAAACATCATCTCTCATTCTACAAAAAATACTGTTCGATTTACAACAAATATATCAAACTATTGTTTCATCTATATAAGCAAATAAAAGCAACACCATCAACGTAAAAAGGACAATACAGAAGAAAAGGACCATCATTGAAAAATCTTAGCATTTCTTTAAAATGAAAAATCAAAAACATATCATAACAATCTATGTAGCAGATATGACACCAACATATGAGGTGAGTATCATGAACCCTCCTCAGATTAGGCATGTCCCTGTCTCAGGCACACGTCGGTGTCCGATACCAACACTTATAATTACATTGAATAATATCATTTTCTCAAATTTTTATCAGCGTTGACGTGTCGGTGTGTGTCATGTCTGGTGTCTGTGTTTGTGTCCGTGCTTCATTGACACACGTGCATAGTGTCGTGTCTAGTGTCTTTTGTGCTTCATAGATAACAATCACTCAAAACATCATCTTGCATTTCTCAAGTTTTCTCAAGCATCATCTTGCATTTCATAGACAATTATGTCATTTTCACAAATTTTTATCAGGGTCATGTCTGTGTCGTGTCTGTGTTTGTGCTTCATTGACACATGTGCTTACAGTCAGTTACTTAAATTTCTCAACTTATTACCAATGTCGTGTCTAGTGTCTTTAGTTCTTCATAGATAACAATCACTCAAAACATCATCTTGCATTTTTCTCTAAAACGTTCTTTGATTTGCACAATTAAAAACCAATTCAAGCAAAAGAAAAAGAAAAACTAACCTGCATAAACACGAACTGTCTCCAACCTAGCCACTTCCTTCGCCAACGTCGCAAGTTCCTCTCTAAAACCTTTCCCACCTTCCCCATCCCTTTCACCTCTTCCTCCATCTTCACTCAACAAAACGAAAAACAATTCTCAAAATTCCATCACAAAAAAAAAAAAAACCTAAATTGAAAAATCATAAAATCGAAGAGCGAATCAAACCTTGCACAATGCCGGAGGAGCACGTGGCGGAAATTTCATTCAATTTGTGATTGACACCGTTGAAGAGGCTGTGAATTTCGCCGGAAAACGAGGCGTAGGCTGCAAGACCCGCTCCAAGTCTCCGAGTTAACTCGGAAAGAGCCCGATCCAACTCAGAACACTGAATTTGAAGCTCGGCGACGAAATTCGGAGACTCGTCGAGGACAGTTGCGGTGTGGAACTTGTGGTCGAGGAAGGAGAGTGCGGAGTGGGAGAGTTGAGAAGGTGGTGGCAGTGTTTGGAGTGTTGGCTCCATCGTTGAATTTCAATCGCGGTGAATCTCCGGCGTGTGCTGTGTTTGCCGGTAACAGAGTCCGATGAGAGTCCGGCGATGAATCGGACTATGTTACAATGGTTAGTTTGGGTTGATCCAAACCAGTTTCCAGTTTAATGTTTCTGTATTATTTTTTTTTCTTTTTCTTTTTTATTTTTTTACTTTTTTTGAAACAAACTGTATTCATTTTTTTATTCAATATATGTTTAAATGTCTACCAGCTTAGCTCAGTTGGTAGGACATATAGTATGTATGTGTAGAGACGGAGATTCAAATTTTGGTAGGCACTGGGCTACCTGACCAAAAAAAGTTATTTTTTTTTTGTTGGAATTTATCTTTTAATGTTAAAATTATTTCGACTTTAGTCTATAAAGTTAAAATTTACAGGAAAATTTGAACAAAATCTACGGATTTTGATTTTAAGGTCAAAAACCAAAAATGATTTATTTGAAAATGAATTTCAAAAACAAATTTAGGAATTTAGTTGTTGTATTATAATTTAGAATTAAATGAATTAACTTGTTCATGATTAACATGTTTCTATTCTTAAATATATAAACCATATAGACCAAATTACTACTAACAATAATATATAAAATAATAATAATAATAAACAAAAAAATTACACTATATACTTATGTGAAAGAGTTGGAATAGTAATTAAATATTATTTTTATATTTTTAATGAAATTATTAAAATTAACTCATTTAATACTTAGTAAAAATTCTCTAGAAGGCCTTCGTGACCTTCTTAGGAATGACGCGATGGGGACTTTCTTCCATGAATGAATTTTTCTTTTTGTTTTCTTTTTTGTTTTTTTCACTTCTTTACCAAAAAAAAATTATACAATATAATAAAACAAGAGTAGTATTATGGCAAGTGCGACATTTGTCACTTAATTAATGTACTTAGCAATTCTAAACTTACTATTAATAGTAAGTGATCTACTTATTTATTGTTTAATTCATTTTTAAGTCTACATATATTTTGTAGTATTTTTCTACTATCATCAATATTAGAAAGTTGATTATTACAAAATTTCCTAATTTATCCTTAATAATTCTAATCAGATCTTTAATTTGGTGGGTTTATTTGTCCTTTTAACATTGTAATTATTGCAATCAATTTGAATTATTTTAATGCTTTAATGTATACTACAAAACGGTTCCCAATGTTTAAAAACTATTGAAAGAAGGCTTCTCTCTTGGAGAAATCGGTATGTTAGTCTAGGGGGAGAGTGGTTCTCATAAATTCGGTGTTGACCTCTATACTTGTTTTCTATCTCTCGTATTTTAAAATCCCTTTAAAGGTGCGGAAGATTATTATCCGCATCCAAAGGAAATTTTTTCTGGGGTGGATCGCTTGGTGATAGAAATAAAATACCTTGGGTGAGTAGGACGGATGTGTGTCGTTCGAAAAGTAAGGGGGGGCTTGGTATTAGAGATCTTAAATTGTTTAATTTAGCTTTATTATCCAAGTGGAGGTGGCGTATTTTGGTGGAGAATGATTCCCTTTGAATAGATGTTTTGAAAGCCAAGTATG
This sequence comes from Trifolium dubium, assembly GCA_951804385.1. NCBI lineage: Eukaryota > Viridiplantae > Streptophyta > Magnoliopsida > Fabales > Fabaceae > Trifolium > Trifolium dubium. Next base: position 27,672,260 of record OX638065.1, read on the forward strand.
GGTGGTTGATAGTTTAAATCTCTCTATTGGTCGGATGAATTTTTGCTCCTTATGGTGGAAGGATATGGTGGGTTTAGGTGTTATAAAAGGTGTGGTGGGAGATTTGTCTCGTAATCTTTTTGTTAAAAAGGTGGGGAATGGTGGTTCGACGAGTTTTTGGAGGGATCGTTGGATTGGAGTGGGACCTTTGTGTGAGAGTTTCCCTCGGCTTTTTAATTGTTCTCTTCAACCAAATTGTGTTATTCAAGAGATGGGATGGTAGGAGGGAGAGAGGTGGATTTGGCGCCTAAAGTGGAGGAGAGATTTTTTTGAATGGGAGCAACCTTTATGTGTGAGTCTTATGATGTCTCTTGATGGTAGTTCTATTTCCAAAATTGATGACTCTTGTTCTTTTTCGCTTGATGGGTTGTTTTCGGTTAGTTCGGTTTATTTGTTTTTAGTTTCAAATTTTTCCCCTCATCCCTCGATGTTGTTGGCTTCTCCGGGTTTGGTGGCTCATGTGTGGAAGAGTTGGGCACCTTCTAAGATTATTGTGTTCTCTTGGCAAACTCTCCTTGGAAGACTCCCAACTAGAGTAAATCTTGTCCGGCGTGGGGTGATTCAAAGAGGTGTGGGTGAGCATTATGTGTGGTGTCAAGGGGTGCCGGAGACGGAGAATCATCTCCTAGTCTCATGTCCATTAGCTTGGCAAGTATGGTGCAAGGTGTATAGGTGGTTCGAAGTGGAAACGGTGTTGCCGGAGTCTATTTCGTCTTTGTTTGAATCCTTCCTTGTTTTATGTAGGAAGGGTAAAAGTGGTTGGAAAGGTGTTGTCATGATTTGGCATGCGGTAATCTGGATGTTGTGGAAAGCTAGGAATGAAGCCATCTTTCAAGCGAAGACAATTGATGTGGATGGTATTTTTGAAGGAATCAAAGTGGTCTCTTGGAAGTGGTTGATGGCAAAAAGGGGCGTTCTCCTTGTCTTTTTTATGAATGGAACATCAAACCCATGGATTGTATTCTAAGATAGTGTGGTTTAGGCGGTTTTGGTGCCTTATTTTTCCTCTTTGTTTGTTGTAGGTTCGGATGTTGTGGTTCCGATGTTTGATATTCCATTTGTATTTGTATGACCTTTTGGTTAAAGTACATCTTGTGCTTTGTTCCATTTTCTTTATATATATATATATCTTCAGTTTGCTGTTCAAAAAAAAATGAATATTAATTCAACAATATGAAGCAAGAGAGATTATAGAGAAAGCAGTAAAAGACACAATCTTTGTTTACCCAGTTCAGTCAAATTCTGACCTAATATGGGGGAGAGACCAGCCCCTCCGTTCCACTATTTCCAAAGTATCACCGTTACAATGAAACTCCCAATAAGGGTTACAAGAATTAGCTGTCAACCTAATCCTACCCTAATCCCAAGTTTCTTCCCGTAACCTAGAAACTTAATATTGTTTCCAAGATGAAGAATAAACAAGTATTTGTTTTTCCCTTCTTCACTTGTGTTTTTCCTTGGAGCTACATCCTTGCTCTCATGTTTTTCTATGAAGAAACAATCTATATTTATAGAGAAATATATCACTTAAAAATAGGAACAAATCTGTCTTAAAATAGAACAGAATCTTAATTTGTTTGAAATATATTTAATTTAAAACCAAACAAAATCTTCCATTGTTTTCAAACATATCTAGTTTAAAAAACAAACATAATCTTTGTCCCTGATTTTCAAGTCAATCTTCACAATATTTTAATCACAAATTTAAGAAGCACAAAAGGTAGCTTCAGTATGACACAAAAAATATAGCATTATTCAAAAAAAAAATGTGGTTTTTTTTTAAAACAAAAAAAATGTGGTTGTATACTTACTTATTACCCGTTTCATTATCATTTCTCGATTATCTCTGTATTAAAGCCATTATTAGTCCTCTCAAAATTTTCAATCTACAGTAGCATTTGTTTTAATTTCATAATGTAGTTACTACCTTTTTGTTTTTCTGAAATATATGTAACGACATATACGAATATGAATTAATGTACCAAAAATAATAATATGAAGGCAAATTAAAGTTTATATGAATTGGATTAGAATAAACAAACAGGAAGAAAATATATGATGACATATCATTCAACCCATGATATAATATGAAAGCATGTTGGAAAAACCAGGCGGTGCTAATTAATGATGAATTGACCGATGCATAAATTTCCCTTCTTTCCGATCAACCTATCACACACTTTACTCAATAATGATGGCCCCTGATAGTGACTTCGTTTTTTCCACTACAAGCTGGCTTGTGCTGTTGAGGGTGCTGTCCTTTTGGCCTGATGGTGCTCTATGCTTAGTTGTAGGCTCCTCGGTTCTTCTCTTTTTGTTTCTTTTGGTTAGTAGCTCCTGTTTGGTTTCTTGTTTCCTTATAGTTTGCTGCTAGTTTGTATTGTTCGAATTGTAATTTTGATTTTGGGTCTTGTTCCACTTGGTTTTGGTTTGGACCTTAATTGTTTTACCCTGTGATGGCTGGTACTCCTTGTGCCAATCATTCATATTAATATATAATTTTTGAAGTTCAAAAAAAAATCTATCACACACTTTACTCAATAATGATGATGAGTAACTTCTTAAGTCTCCTGGTTATGACATGGTATTGAAATTTTTGAGTGAAAACAAATTTTGTCTTCCTATATATCTTTTGTTGTGTGTAGTTGGTAAAATTTTAAATTTTTTGAAAACAAAACTATCAAACAATATTTTTTTGAATAATAAACGCTTAAATAACCAATTTGTTTAAAAGGGTCACTTATTCAACCTCCTATTTCTTTTCAATCAAACGAAGTGTAAAAGAAATATATTAATATGATATTGGAGTTTGTGCCGTCAACTTTTAAAAAGTTTAAAAAATGTTATTTTCAATTCAAAATTTTCTAGTTTTGAGTTCCTTAACCAATACTCCGAGGCACCGGTTAGCATGATGACCCTACTTTTTTTTTAGAAGTTACTACTAGTACTAATTTGTATACAGGCCTAACATAGAAATGGTACTATAGTGGAAGCTTCAATGAATTGCAAATGCCACGTATAAGGCTTTAGTGCAATCAACAATGCTTTTTTAATTCAAACACAAACATGTTTTACTCCAACGGCAGACTCTGGGCTTTCACGTGATTTCTGGTTTTACAGTATCATCATCATACTACATTTAGATGTCTAGGAATAGGAAAAATGAACAAACATCTATATAACCATCTTTTCTTTCAAAAAAAAAAAGGAGTTTCTTTGGTACAACCTAATAAATCGTGTGTACCGGTACAATAGAATAAAATGACCAATAATAAAATGACATGTTGTAAAAGTAGTTGCTTTAGTGGAATGAATATGTTTGACCAAAATTATAATTTAACACCACAGACATTTTATATTTGTACTTTAAACACTAATTTTTCTTCTTCCATCATCTTCATCTTCTCCTTTATATGTAAACTCTGTAACACAGAAAAACTAATCACGGCGGAGGCCAATTTTCTCTATTGTTTCTTCTCTTTCACTCCCTCGTTCTCTTTCTCACACTTTCAATATGATAATTCTATTCAATTTCATTCATTTCAAATTGGTTTATCTTATATATCTATCTATCATCTCTTCCTTGATTCAATCTATACCACCACCAAATCAAAGAAAAACCGTAATTATTAAACCACACCCACTCTCTGCTTTTTCCTATCATTCTCCTATATTATCGTCTTCTTATTTTTCTTAATCTTATTCTAATTATACAACTTTCTTAAATTTAGGTTTTTCTTCCCATTTAACATTTTTTTAATGAAGGTGAAAGATGATAGAAAAACTTGAATAGGATTTTAGTTTCAGACAACAATTGAAAGAAGGTGGGGGAGATGAAGTATAGGATTCTAAAATTTCCAAACTAATTGTTGAGATCTCATATCAATTAAGAGTTTTTATGTTTGAGAAAGAAGAAAAATTAATGAATAGAGTTTATAATTTAGAGAGATGAAGATGTGAATAATTTTTGTTTTCATGTTTACAGAGATAAATGAGATGATAGTTTTATGTTATTTTATTTATGAAATAATTAATTATTGAAATAATAAATTTGTATTATTTATGGGGTTAAATTAAATACAAAAATGTACCGGTACTATAAGTTTGGTCCAACTTTAACCTATAATATTAAATTGCTGATGTGGAATAAACTAGAATTTCTATTGGATAAAATTCTAATTGTACTGGTACAATAGCTTTTCCCTATTGTACCGTAGAATTTCCCAAAAAAAAATCAACCATCTCCAATGGAAAGATTGTTTTGGGTGGGGTCCACGTCCAAATTTTTTGTAATTCAAGAGATGAGAATGAGGGAGGGAGAGAGAGGTGGAATTGGGGTTTATCTTAGAGGAGGGATTGTAGAAGGTATCAAGTAGTGATTGTTGGCTAAAAAGGGAAAGTCTCCTTGTTTATTGTATGAATGGAAATGGAATATAAATTCGATGGATTATATTTTTAGGTAGATTGTCTAAGGTGGGTATTGTGCCTTGGCCCCTTTTTTAGTTTTGTTGGTTCGCTTGTATTTGTTCCTTTGGTTTAAGTACCATGTACTTTTCTCTCCTTTGCGGGTAGAGTCTCCTTGTACTTTATTCTGCACTCGTTATATATATATATATATATATATATAGATAGATAGATAGATAGATAGATATAGACTACTATGAGTTTAGAGTTTAGGGGGTTTATTGGTCTACGGTTTATTGGTTTAGGGTTTAGAGTTTAGGGGGTTTATTGGTCTAGGGTTTAGTGTTTCAGATTTAGGGTTTAGGGGTATTAAGTGAAGAGACATGATTCATGATTATTATTTTAGATTTTTGCTCATCATAAAAATAAAAATAATACTTATGGTATCTACACAATAATATTCATGATAATTATATTCTTAGTCACAAACTTTATACCAAATAGACCACTTCAATTTGACTAATTAATATAATGACCCTAACACATTAAATATTACATGTGTGACCCAAAATTTCTTACAATCTCCCATTGGTCACATATGTGTCGTTATAAATGTGTTAGACTTTATGAGCTCAAAATATTGTCATTATAAAGCCTTGGATATATCCTTAACCCCTCCATTAATTATATTAATATATAGAACCAAAGAGGTTTTCGTTATATCAATCATAACTAAACCCATCAATGATCACTAATATTAACATATCTAAATGACATAGTTTAATCATGAAATGTGTAGCATGAAAATCACATGAATGTGATCTATACATGTCGATCTTCAATTGGTCCTACTTTACTTTAGTGAGATCATTAAAGCAACTCAATCATACAAAGTGCAATAAACTGAATACCAAACTTTATTTAACCAAAATATTTAATCATAAATGTATGCATACATATTACCAAAAACATAGAACATATACTATAATACAAACTCCCATTAAACCAAAGAATCCTCGATTTGTATGACACCCATACGAGCAACATGCTCGTCAAAGACCTTGGGTGAAAGACCTTTTGTTAGAGGGTCTTCTATCATGGAGTTTGATCCTAAGTGTTCTATGGAAATTTGTCCACTTTGTACTCTCTCCTTTACAACTAGGAACTTGATGTCAATGTGTTTCGATTTTGTCGAGCTCCTAATTTTATTGGAGTATAAAACGGCTGATTTGTTGTCACAAAATAACTTAAGCGGTCTTTCAATTTTTTCAACAATTCGCAGCCCAGTGACAAGGTTCCTCAGCCAAATTCCTTGATTTGATGCCTCATAACAAGCTACAAATGAAGCTACAAAAGTTTGCTTAGCACTGCGCCAAGAAACTACACCACTAGCCAACAAAGAGATATAGCCTGATGTAGATTTTCTATTATCTTGACATCCAGCAAAATTAGAATCAAAATACCCAATGATCTCCAAAGATTCTGACCTTCAATATGTGAGCATATAATCCTGTGTTTTTTTTTCCAGATACCTCAGAACTCTTTTGGCTGCTTTCCAATGATCCATTCCTGGATTACTAAAATATCTGCCTAACACTCGAACATTGTTCGCTATGTCCGGACGCGTACATACTTGAGCATACATAAGACTCCCTACAACTGATGAAGTAGCAAAGATTTTCACAAGAAAGGGGGGTTTGAATTGTGAACGTTTAAAATTACCTATTAAAAATTTCACTTCAAAACAAACAGAAGAGATTGATCTGAGATCAATCTGGTTAGTTTATAAAACTTAATGTAGAAGTGAATTGTGTAACACCCCAAAATTTAGAAGTATTTATTTTATTAGTATTTAGTTAATTCCTAATTTATCTAGTTAATTTGTCTTGATAAGTTAATAATTTGATGTATGAGTGTGCTACTTATTTGCTTTAGAATGTTTATAAATTAATAATTAGAAAACTAGAAAATTTTAATAAATTAAAAGAGAAGAAAAAAAAAATAGAGAATTATGATTTTTCAAAGAGGAAAGGTGAAGGGGGTACATATTTGGTAAACATTACATGTGGAGGTGAAGTAGTAAAAGAATAGAGAAATTTTATCTAATTGTGTCAATAGTAGTATGAATGAGGTAAAATCAATAAATAGAAATTTTGTAGAAAAACATAATTAAAAGAAAAACAGATTTTCTCTTGAAAAATAATAATCCCTTAAATTTTCTATAAATAGGCAAAAGTTAGAAAAATTAGGATTAGTCACTCTTTACCCTAATTAGAAAAGAAAATCAGTAAACTAGGAGAAGGGAGAACAAGGGGAGAAAGAGGAACAACTCAAATTAAGAGAATTCACTGCAAAAAAAATCAAGTAAGGGAGCTTTGCACCATCTCTATGATTTCTGGAATTTAATACAAGAACATAGCTTTTATTTTCTTCCTTTTATCTTTTTATTATTGAGTTCTAGTTGATAGATGTTGAATGATGCTTTGAATTATTCTTTAATTTCGAAATCATGTTATGTTTGGTGATTAATATTATGCTTTGATTTCGTGTCATAGTTTTTATGTTGTGAAAATTATTCATGAGAAGGTTGTTGTTGGTTTGTTTGATATAGCTTGAGTTCCAATTCGGGTTCCGAATATAAAATCAAAGAGAATTAGTGTCTAAACGTTTTTAGTATTTCCAATTAGTTATAACATCCCTGCAAGGCTTTGAACTCCTGCGAAACTTTAGGAAATCATTCGGTTCACATTACACCATAACCAAATATTGAGTTCTAAGGCGTGAGTATTTTTCCTCCTTTAACGAGCGATTCGGTCGCCGATTTTGTAAACTAACACCAGCAATCTACTTAGAATGGAACTACAATTAAAACAGTATAAGATTCGTCGTCGCGCGTCTAGAAACGAGAGAGAACGATCCGGGTCAGAGAACTGGGTCGAACGACCCGTTTACAGTAAAACGGGTGGAGAAGAAGCTGAACAAGGGCGCGGCGTCAAGAGGGTTACAATTTTTTTCAAACTTTTTACAGAAAAATCATAAATAATATTTTGGGAATTTTAGGATCGGTCGGAGACTTTTCTGAGACCTGGAACTATTTTTAGTTAATTAAATTAGGTAAACAGTCATTTTAAAACATCAGAAATTAATAAAATAATCTCATAATTTTATACGTGATATGTTGAATAATTTGGGACACTATGATGTTCCTCACTCTCTCTGGTTTTATGTCTCTCTAAGAACGTGAATTTATTTCATAATATTATTTAATTAAATTGATTTATAACTCGTGTTTCATCGATGAACTAAATCGAGTTAACTTGAATTATGGGTACTATTAAAGATGAGTGATAGGCTGCTGTTTCAAGAGGTGTAAGTGACCAATTGAGTTGTGAAATTGTATTTGTCGTTGTGATCAAAATTCTTAATAATTGTTATGTATTAGAGTTGTTTTAAGTCGTCATTATGGATGTCGATGTAAGTCGTTTTTGACTTGTTTAAGCTGCTGATTTTAAATGACCATTAGTGTTACTTAAGGTGTTGTTCGTTAATAATAATTGTTGTGGTCTGAATTGTTGTCTTGTTTGAACAATGATGCGATTAAGAATGTAAATCATGTGTTTTAATGAAGTTGAAATGAGATGGAATGATGTTGAAAAGAGGTTGATGACTATTGATGTTGTTTCTTATGTGGTTAATTATTGATGTTTAGAATTAAGCCGTTGTTAGCGGTGTTGCATAATTATTACTAATGATGTTGAACTATACTATTATAAATGTTGCTGCAATGATGTAGCAATTATATATATAAATGATGTAGCTATTATGTATAAATGATGTAGCAATGATGTAGCAAATATATATAAATGATGTAGCTATTATATATGAATGATGTAGAAATGATGTAGCAATGATGTAGCAATGAAGTAGCCCTTGGTACCATAGGGGAGTCTATAATATATATATATATATATATATATATATATATATATATGTGTGTGTGTGTGTGTGTGTGTGTGTGTGTGTGTGTGTGAGATATATCTGACTTACTTGTTGTGGTTAAATGTTGTTTGATTGTGAGTGCACGCGCGATCATCCGCTATAGTGACCTTTTCTTTGATATTTGTCTTGCTATCTCTTCTTGCTATTGTACTTCGGTTATCATTTGATGTTTTGTGCTCACCATTACATTTCCCCTCTGGCTTGGCCCTACGGTGTGCAACCGTAGTTTTCAGGTAGGAGTTCAAGCTTAGATTTGATGTTCGAGGTGGCTTTAGAAGTTGCTTTACATTACTGTTTTGAGTCATTTATTGCTTTTGAAATTGTCATTTAAAGTTCTTTTGAAACTTTGTTGAATTATTTATGGATGTTAGGAACTTGTTACCTTTTTATACTTAATTTTAATTCAGACTTTGTTGGAGAAATAACTTTATTATTATTTTTTTATTTTTTTTATTTTTGAATTTAATTCCGTGCATGTTTAAAATTACTCTAATAAATAGGTTTAACTTGGTAGAGAACGTGACACCCTTGTGTTGCTATTTTACAATATTAATAAAATTAGCTAAAATAATAGTTGGGAAATCAGGGTGTTACAAATTGTGTGTGTAGTGCTTTGCTTTAAATAAAGAGAAGTAAAGAGAGAATAACACACAAGTAATTTATACTGGTTCACCCCAATGTAGGGCTAGTCCAGTCCTCACTCTCCGTGAGATTAATCCACTAAGATCTTGAGATACTAACGATCTCAAAAACAAACACCTCTTTGATCTCAACCAAGATCAATAGCTTTTAAGCCCTCCAAGCTTAAACCTATTCCAACCCTTCAGGCTGGAAGTATACAACACCAAGCCACTAAATCAATAGTTACGTATTGACTTGAGCTTTCTTTCCTTTTTACAAAGAGTTTGTTGGATCACAAGCTTACAAATAAACTCAACCACGTTGAGAAGCTTAAGTTACAAAAACACTTAGTTCACTCTAAAGATATACTGATCCAAGTATATGATGATGAGATCTGAGAGTGAAAGTGATAAAAAAAGAGCTTAGAGAACTTGTGCGATAAAGACAAGTAGAGAGATGATTGATATTATTGAAAACTCTTGCTCTTCAAAAGCTCCCAAGGATGCTATTTATAGCTGTGTGAATGCTTTCATCCTTGGTCATCAAGTTACTTCAGAGGAGCCAAAAACTAGTCGTTTTGAGTCCATAAGATGACAGCTCATTGTACTTGATGAAAGATAACAATTCTACCATAACGTTTTCAGCATGTTCTTCACGTTCTGGTTATGGAGAGTGAGTATTGAAGCTCTTGAAATCAGGAGCGTGTTGGTAACTTGTTCCTCAAGGCTATACGTTGCAGGATAGCTGTTTAAATTCAAATACCAACACCTGTAGACAGCTGGAAAGAATATGTCAAAGAATGTGCAAAAAGCTGTCCATAAATGAGAACATTCTTACATCGTTCTCTTATTCACTTGCTGATGAAAGTCTTCATATAAAGGAAGGCATTTGCTTGCTGAACACGTTAATGCATTAGAAGATCTTGGTAGAGTGTTTGTGAGCCAGCTGGTCTTCTTATCCTATTTCTATCCAAGTGTACAACACAAGTACACATAGATTCGATAGATGTAGGAGAAGGACATAGGATAAAATATAAAACTTGTCCTTGCAAGTACAACACAACTCATAGTCAAGAGTGTGTTGTCTAAATGTTGTTGGCCCATAAAATGTCCTTGAATAGTGACAACTTGCAATGCTCTAGCAGAAGGCTCCTTGAGACATTGAATATTAAATTCATGTTTATTTCTTCAAACATGACTAAAAGAGAAAACTTCTCTTGTCACTATTTACTTCTTGCCTAAAATGACTTATGCACTATTGAGATCTTGTGAGTTAAATATCCTTGCATAAAGTTCATATTTGTCTTGTGATAAGTAGTTATAAATAAGTGCTTTATGTTGAAAAGCTTTGCACGCGCAGTCTTGCCAGAAAAGAGAATGTTCACTTAGAATGTAATTAAAGATGTTTGTCATAATTAAAACATCAATTTAGGATTTTGCCTCAACAATCTCCCCCTTTTTGATGATGACAAACTTCTTGATTTAGATTTTAATTGAGATTCTGATTAATCAAAAGAGTAATGATACTTGTGATTAATTTAAATAAGCTCCCCCTCAATTTGAGCATTCATTATCAAAGGTGATAAAATCTCAAGGATGCAAGAATGAAACAATAAGATTATAGGCAAATTAGAATCAAATATAATACTTTAATCATTCAAAACTCTCATTCAGAGAGTGATACAAACATTTCCATACCACAAAGATTAAAGCCAAAAGATTCAAAGTTCATACAACCTAGTTTAGAAAATAAAATACATAATAAAAGAAGTTCTTTTAGTAGTAGCAAAAGGAAGAACTTCCCAAAATATTTAATCTCTAAACAAACAGATTAAAACAAATTTTAGCACACCTACTTAAGCTTAAGCTCCCCCTTCTTTTCCTAATTCATTCTCCCCCTTTTGTCAACATCTAAAAGGGTAGGGTGGAGCCTTGCAGCATACGCAACTACTCATTAGCTGTAGGTTCATTGACTGGTTCATTGGGTAGATCAGTGGGATTGGATTCATCAGAGGAAGTTGAAGCATCTTGCTGAGGAAAAACATCAATGTGTGGCACAGTGCTATTGGTAAAAATAGCAGTAGGCATTTTGGATAGCTTGGACTTGAATTTAAAAATCCTTTGACAAAATTAGAGTCAAAGTGAGAGCTTTGAGATGAGCTCATGATTGGTGAAAAGGTTGAGTTAAAAGGCATGGCAGAGACAAGATCTTTTAGAGACTTACCAGCTCTTTGTGGTTCAGTAGGACCAATTTGAGCACCAAGAGTAGAATCAGAGTGGAGTGAGGTATTGAGTGATGATGGAATGGTGTCAGATGGGTTACCTTCAGAAGCAGCATGTTGTTCAGTGTTGAGAATATTCTGAGAGTGTGCTCACATAGCATGCAGCAATTCACTCGAATTTTCTTTCTCATAAACAACTCTCTTCCTTTTTCCACCCACTTCTCCTTCTTCATTGAGTTCCTTCTTCATGTGACTAATATTCTTAGCAGTGTAAGTTTGACAATAGTTGTCAGAAAATTCACGTTTGAAATCCACTTGAGCTTTTCTGAAGAATTTGGTTAACAACATTCCATAGGGAATAACAATCCTGGTATGCCTTGAAAGAGCAGTTTTGATCATGTTCTGGATAATGACATAGGGAAGATTGAGCTTGATTCCCTTAGTCAAATGATAGAGTACCATCATATCATTATCAGTGACTTTTTCCATGCTTCCTAGCCTTAGAAAAATGACATATTGACACATGTTGTGCAATGCTTTGAATTCTTTCTTGAGGGTGGATGCTTTTGGTTCTTCCATTTGAACTCCTTCAGGTGTAAAGAGATCAAAGATCAACTGGTTTCTACTAAGACCTAGCATGTCATACCATGGTGACCCAAACACCATGTTTCCTTCACATGGAATGTTTAGAGTTTCAGCAAGAATTTCAGGGGTAAGCTGAATCTCTCTTCCTTTCAATGTCGAGATGACGGGGTTTTTGTCAAAATGCACATCTGCATTGAAGTAAAAAGATTGGACAAGGTGTGGAAAAATGGTGTCTTTGGTTCTAAAGAAATCTGTCCATTTGAGTAGATCAGTATACTTGTACAGGTTCATTCCAACATTATACAAGCTCTCAAATTGATACACTCTTCCAGAGGCAACTAGTTTGACTTTCCAATAAGTGTCAAACTCTTCTTGTTTCTAAGGAATAACTAGAGGGATTCTGATAAACATGTTTTTAGGAACCATGTTTATTTGCAAATCTTTTCCTTTTCTCTTCTTCTTCTCAGCCATAGTTTCCTTTGTAGAAGATGAGGGATTTGATTTTGTTTTGGAAGCGGTTTTGGTAGGTTTTGATTTGGGGGTTGGTTCAGACTTAGCAGTTTGAGACGGTTGGACAAGGTTTTCTTCTGAGAGAGTGTTCTCAAAATCAGAGTCAAGAGTATAGATGCTTTCATCTATTACTAGATTCCTTCCAGTTCCTAACCCACAAAAGATGCGGTTTGATCTTCTCACTTTAGAGAGATCAATTGATTTGTTTTTCTTTGATTTCACCATGACAAGAGGGGTTTCAACAATACTTGGAACAATGATCGTTGGAATAAGAGAGGTAACATCAACAGAGGGAGTAGATTGTGTTTGAGTTAAGTTGATTTCTTCATCAACTGTGTTTGTTTGGAGTGGTTCAGAGGTAGGATTAAGATTTTCATCAAAAGCGGTTTGTAACGGTTGCATGTTTAATGTTTCTTTTTTAGTTTCATTAAACGCTTGAGGGATGTCGGTTTCAGAATCAGCAATGAAGGTGATGGTGGTGGCGGTGGTGTTGGTGAGCGAGAAGGGGACGAGGATGAGGAAGTTTCTGCGAAGGGTTTTGTTTGCAACAACTTTGGTTCTGGCGATTTTAGTGAAGATGAAAGGATTAAAGATTGATTCAGAGAGAGAAAGGCAGTTGGGATTTTTGAGAAGGAGAAAGTAGAATATGAAGAGAAAGGGAAACTTGGGAAGAGGAGTAAAAAGTAGAGTTGGTGTACTTTACAAATAGTGTTTAGTGTCCTTAACTTGGATAATATAACCTATTAAATGCTAGCTAATGATACCACAAGGTGTACTCGTGACCTATGCTGAGGGAAGGAGTTGAAAAGCTTAGTTCAAAACTAACTATGAATTCAAAACTAACCAGTTTTGGAGCCAACACAAAAATCATACAGTAAAAAACAAAGAACATTCTGAGATCATTCTAAAAAGGTTTTTAGTGAGGATTTTGTATTATTTTTAATTTTTCTTTGATAAAATTAAAACGATCCTCAACCAATGGTTTTGTAAAAATGTCAGCTAATTGATTTTCAGTATCAACAAAAATCAATTCAACATCTTTTCTACTAACATGATCACGTATGAAATGATGCTTAATTTCTATATGTTTTGATCTTGAATGCTGTATGGGGTTCTTAGATAAATTAATTGCACTAGTATTATCACAAAGAATTTTAATACTTGTGTACCTTAGTGAGAAGTCCTCAAGTTGGTTTTTGATCCATATCACTTGAGAACAACAATTTGCAGCAGACACATATTCTGCTTCTGTTGTTGATAGTGCTATGGTATTTTGCTTTTTACAACACCAACTAACAAAAGCTTCACCAAGAAATTGTCATGCTCCACTTATGCTTTTTCTTTCCATTTTATCTCCAGCATAGTCAGCATCACAATACGCTTTTAGTTCAAAATGTGATCCTTTCTTGTACCACAAGCCAACATTTGGTGTTTCAACCAAATATCTAAAAATTCTTTTGACAGCAGTTAGATGAGATTCCTTTGGAGATGATTGAAACCTTGCACATAGACCAACTGAGAATACAATGTCTGGTCTACTAGCAGTTAAATAGAGAAGCGAACCAATCATTCCTCTATATTCTTTCTCAGAAACATCTTTTCCATTTTCATCTTTATCTAAGCTTGTTGATGGGTGCATTGGAGTAGACATGATTTTTGCTTCATTCATCTTATATTTTTTAAGAAGATCTTTGATGTATTTTTCTTGACTAATGAAAATACCATCTTCTAGTTGCTTGATTTATAGTCCAAGAAAAAATCCAAGTTCTCCCATCATGCTCATTTCAAATTCACTTTGCATTAGATTGGAAAAATATTCACACATACTAGAACAATTAATAAATCATCAACATATACTTGCACAATTAATAAATCATTCTTGTTTGTTTTTCTAAAGAGAGTTGTATCAATTTTTCCTCTTGTAAAATTATTTTCAAGCAAAAACAAACTTAATCTTTCATACCATGTTCTAGGTGCTTCCTTAAGGCCATAAAGAGCTTTTGTAAGTTTGAAAACATGATTAGGTTTATGTTGATCTATGAACCCAGGAGGTTGATGAACATAAACTTCCTCATTTAGAAAACCATTTAAGAAAGCACTGTTAACATCCATTTGAAAGATTTTTATGAGATGCATATGCAAGTAAAATTCTAATTGCTTCTAACCTGGCCACTGGAGCAAATGTTTCATCATAATCAATACCTTCTTGTTGATTGTACCCTTGAGCTACAAGTCTTGCCTTGTTACTTAAGACTTTACCATTTTCATCTAATTTATTTCTAAAGACCCATCTTGTTCCAATGATTGAATGATTTTGGGGTTTAGGAACTAAATTCCATACTTCATTCTTTTCAAATTGAAGCAGCTCTTCTTCCATAGCTTCTACCCAATATTTATCAACAATGGCCTCATCTATTGTTCTTGGTTCTATTTGAGAGATCATTGCCAGATTGTTCTCAATATTTTGTAAAGTCCTTCTAGTTTTCACACCATCTTCTGTATTCCCAATGATTTGATCTGGTGGATGATTGTTGACTAATTTCCAAGTTTTTGGAGGTTCTTGAGTGATTAATTCAGGTACATCCTCTGGTTCTTTATCTTGAGAGTCAGACTGGTCAAGGTTTTCAATTTCAACTACTTCATCATCAGTTTCCTTGTAGTTTGATTGTTCTTCAAACTCATCAAACTTTACATGCATGGTTTCTTCCATAGTTTGAGTTCTCAAATTGTAAACTCTATATGCTTTTGAAGTAGTAGAATATCCTAAGAATATTCCCTTGTCTATCTTTGAATCAAACTTTCCTAGGTTATCTTTAATGTTCAAAATAAAGCAGTAACATCCAAAAATACGAAACTATAAAATGTTTGGTTTTCTATCTTTCCAAAGTTCATAAGGAGTTTTGTTCAAAAATTTTCAAATAGTAACTATATTTAAGATATAGCAAGAAGTATTTACTGCCTCAGCCCAAAAATATTTTTCAACATTTGATTCATTAATCATTGTTCTTGCCATTTCTTGTAGAGTTCTATATTTTTCTTTCAACAACTCCATTTTGTTGAGGAGTTCTTGGACAAGAAAAATTGTGAGAAATACCATTATCATTAAAGAAGGTTTCAAATTGAGTGTTTTCAAATTCACCACCATGATCACTTCTTACTGAGATACTGTTAGTTCCTTTCTCATTTTGAACTTTTAAACAAAAAGTTTTAAATGCTTCAAAAGTCTCATCTTTATTTTTAAGAAAAGGTGATACACAAAAAAAAAGTACTATTTATTTAGTCATTTTTATATATGTTTTTATTGTTTATTTCTACTGTTTCGTCGTATCAAATTGGTATTTTTATGTTTTTCAGTCATTTGTCCCGGAAGCAGCTAAAAAGTACACATTGAGCAAAATGAAGAAAATTGGATTGAAAAGACACAAAAAGCACGCAAAAACACGGTCGGACCCACACCACACGCGCCTGCACGCGCGCAGCATGGGCCAGCCACGCGCCCGCGCGTGCCACCAGCGAACGCTGGCTCCCAACACGCGTCCGCGCGTCCCACCACGAACGCTGGCCCTCCAAACGGACAACTGGGGAGCACGCCGACCCTACCAGCGTTCGCGTGTCCCTCAGCGTTCAAGATGCATCGTGTGGTTGAAAAGCCACATATTTTAGTCCCACATCGGTTTTTTTTAGTTTTCAAGGTGCTCTCCAACTGGTATAAATATATGTCCTTTTCTCCATTTCAATACACACCACAATTACCGCTCCTTTGAGTGTTTAGGAGATAAACTTAGGACTTTTGTCCTTTGTTTTGTATAATCCCGATCTTGTAATTGTTTTAGTTGTTGTTCCGGTGTCTGTACTAGAAGTCTTTTCCTTTATTTATGTAGGTTCTTTTTATTTATTTTTGTTTTGTCTTTATATTTATTTATTTCTTTATTTATTTTTCCGCTTTATTTATTTTATGCTTTTATTTATTCCTTTTATTTTATTGTCTTTATTTATTGCTTTTATTTATTTTTCAGTGTTGGTTTATTATGTTTAGTTTAATTTCTGTCTATTTATTTATTATGTCTTTAGTTTTAGTTTTAGTTATGTCTAGCTAATTTAGTATTGCTAGGATGTGAGATTAGGAGCTAATAGAGGTTCGGTAGTTAGTTTGTGTAATTAAGTTTAAATAGTTTTCTGTATCAGTTTTTAGTAATACAATTTATAATTTTGCACGAGAGTGAAAATTAGCTATGGTGTAGATCAATAGCACGATAGTTTGAGGTTTACACCAGATAGTAAAAACTGAACATTAATTCTAAACACCGCGACAACTCTTTAGGATTAATTAAACTATTTTGATTTCCAAAAAGTATTTATAAATAAATGAGTGAGCGATAGCAAAGCATGAATTTATATTATATGGTATTAGTCAATAGCGCGACGGTGTGAGATTAGTATTTATAAGTCAATTTAGTTTTGAGAGAACTAACCATTTTTTCCAACACAAATTAAGTATTGAACCCTCTGAATCAACTAAGATCGCATCCTAGTAATTCCCTTATTAATTAATCTTATTTAATCTATTTTATATTTTAAAACGTGACAACCAATCCCATAATTTAATCACTAGCCTTAGATTTATATAGTGACAATAGATAACGGTAATATCACATTGGTCCCTTGGGTTCGATATCTTTTAAAACTACACAACGCGACTGTGCACTTGCAGTCAATTGATTTTATATACGCAGTTTCGTCCGATCAAAAGGAACCCAAGTAAATCTTGAAATATCATCAACAATCACAAAGCCATAATTTTTACTTCCTAGACTAGTAGTTTTGACTGGATGATGACACGAAATCATATCGTATTTTTAGCTTAGTTTAGGTGAACTTTAGTTGCATTTGCATATGTTTTTAATTCATTTATGTCTTTTTATGCGGGTATTTGTTTTGTTTTTAGTTTTGTCTAATAAAATAGGTCGGAGAAGAGAATTGAGCAAAAAGGGCCAAAAACGCAGCAAAAAGGGGGTGCAAAGCACAAATCCACGTAGCAAAATTGAGTCCAGCCCAAAAATGCTTGGTGGCGCCCGCCACCATACTCACGGCGCCCGCCACAAAATTCTGATCCAATTGAACTAATTTTTCCGTGACGTGGGGAGAAAGCACGCGTTTGTTCCTAATCGGATGGCTAACGGATGAGATCAAAAGTGAACATATCCTCTCCTAAATTCAAGGATCGTGGAACCCAAAAATCTCCTATAAATAGAAGACTAAATTTCTGATCCGACCACGCCTTATTTTCTTTACTTTTCAGTCAGTTTATATTTCTTGTTACAGTAACTGTAACGGTATTCCCACACCGGGAATCCGTTTTCAGTTCTGTTTTCAGTTTCCTGTCAAGAATTCTGTACCGATTATTTATATCAAGTTTATTCAGCATTTTATTCCAGGTTTTTTTTAATGTTTTTATTTAATTATTTATTTATGTTTAATTTAATTTTCTGTTTTTGTTTATTTAATTTCTTTACTATGTCTAGCTAAATTTATTAAACTGAGATGTGAAATAGGAAGCTAATGGGGTTTGGTAATTAATTTGTGTTCTCAAAATTAATAAGTTTTCTGTAACAATTTTTAAAGCTTAATAATATAATTTTGCACGAGAGTGAAAATTAACTAAAGTGTAGACCAATAGACCGAGAGGGTGAGGTTTGCACTAGATAGTAAAAATTGAACATTAATTCTAAACACCGCGAGAGCTCTTTAGAATTAATTAAACTATATTTGATTTTCAAAAAGTATTTGTAAACACATGAGAGGGCGAGAGTTAATCATGGCTTTATATAACACGATTCTAATCAACAGAACGAGAGTGTGAGATTAGTTTATTTAAATCAATATAGTTTTGTGAAAACGAATTATTCTTCTAGCACGAATTAAATATTGAACCCTGTGAAGCAACCTAAATCACATCTCAGTCTTTTATTATAATTAATTTACTTTGTTTATTCTCTCAATTAAATCCCTTTAATTTAATTATTAGCCTTAGATTTACACAGTAATTCTAGATAACGGTACTATAGACATTGGTCCTTTGGGTTCGATATCTTTTTAAGACTACGCGATACGACTGTGCACTTGCAGTCAGAAGTTCTTTAGTTATACTAAATCGCGATCAAGTTTTTGGCGCCGTTGCCGGGGACCAATTTAGTCCATATATCGTAACTTTAGTGTTGCGCCGTAGAGACTAAGGCAACTAAGTATTAAAAAAAAAATAATAAAAAAAAAAAAAAAAAAAAAAATTAATTAATAAAAAATTACCCCAAATAGGTTTGTCGATTGTATGCCAAGTACTCGCTCTCAAGGCGAAGGATTGGTGCAACAAGTAGACGACCCTGAGCGTCTTATTAGTATAAGACGCCGAATCGAAGAATACCGAAATAAATACATCCTTCCCGCTAATCAAATCTTCATTCCCGAACCAGTTGTAGAATCAGAATTTGAAGAAGAACTAGATATGGAGATAGGACCGCAAAATCGTCCTCTTAAGTACTATGCTACCCCTACTGATGCTGAACCACATAACAGCATTGTTGCCCCTGCGATAGAGGCCAACAATTTTGAGCTTAAACCTTCCCTGCTCTCAGCTATTCAGCAAAATCAATTCTCGGGTAGTCCTACAGATGACCCCAATCTCCACCTCTCTGTTTTCTTACAATACGCAGACACAATAAAGGCGAATGGTGTTAGTCCTGAAGCAATAAGACTTCGTCTTTTCCCTTTCTCGTTAAGAGATAGAGCTAGAGCTTGGCTCCAGTCTCTACCATCCAACTCTGTCACAACATGGGATGAGTTGAAGAAAGTCTTTTTAGCACGACATTTCCCACCTAGCAAAACTGCTACGCTAAGAACCCAAATCATTGGGTTTAAACAAAAAGACAAAGAATCTCTTTTCGAAACCTGGGAGAGATACAAGGATATGTTGAGACTCTGCCCACATCATGGCCTAGCAGAATGGTTAATTATTCATACCTTTTATAATGGTCTCTTGTATAATACAAGAATGACTATAGACGCCGCCGTAGGTGGCGCACTAATGGATAAACCTTACACTGATGCTTATCAACTCATCGAAAATATGGCCCAAAATCATTATCAGTGGGGAAGCGAACAAACTCCTTTGGAGAGAACTCAGTCGAAAGGTGGTGTGTACGAAGTAAGCCTCCTTGACCATGTCAATGCCAAGTTTGACGCCTTGGCTCAAAAGATAGAAAGCATGACCGCAACTCCCGCAGCCACCGTGGCTGCAATAGCTCCTAATTGTGAGTTATGTGGAGTTCATGGTCATGTTATCGCCGAATGTCAACTCTTGACGGGAGTTCCTCCTGAACAAGTGAATTACACTCAAGGAAACCCCTACTCCAACACTTACAATCAAGGTTGGATTAACCATCTGTACCAAAACAACAATGCATTATATGCACCTTGCTCAACACCTTCTGTTCCGCCGGATTATCGAAACTCCGCCACTGTTCCTGCTCCAATGCTCCTATGAAATCTAAACTTGAAATAATGATGGAAAGCTTCATAACTGCTCAAACTGAAACCCACAAAGATTTCATAAATCAAAGCTTAAACAATAGTGAGCAAATTAAGTACACTAATGAGCAAATTGAGCAATTAACCAGCAAGGTAGATGCTCTAGCCACACACACTAAAATGCTTGAAACTCGAATTTCACAAGTGGCCCAACATCAAGCGTCTACTGCTGCCCCAGTGGAAACATTTCCTGGCCAACCTCAGCCAAATCCGAAAGAACATGCTAATGCTGTTATACTACGGGGTGGGACAACATACGAAGAACCAGCTGACCCTAGAGTAGAGAAGCCAGCCATGCAGCAAAACCTTAATAAACCAACTAAGAAGGGGGGTGAACTAAGCGGAAAAGATAGGGAAGATAAAAGCGAGGAGGCTGTAGAGAAAAAGACACCTTATGTGCCTCCGCCACCTTATAAACCACCGATCCCTTATCCTCAAAGATTTGAGAAATCTAAAAGCGTGGGACAGTTTAAGAAATTTGTAGAGCTTCTAAAACAATTAAACATCACAATACCCTTTACAGAAGCTATCACTCAAATGCCCTCATACGCTAAGTTTCTAAAAGAAATCTTAACTAACAAAAAGAGGATTGAGGACGATGAAACCGTTGTGCTTACTGCCGAGTGTAGCGCAATTCTTCAAAATAATATGCCTCCTAAACTGGAAGACCCAGGAAGTTTTTCCATACCATGTGTAATTGGAAGGTATGTCATAGATAGGGCCCTATGCGATTTAGGGGCCAGTATTAGTTTAATGCCTGTGTCTATATGTGAAAGACTTGAGATGGGAGAGTTGAGACCAACTAGAATGTCTATACAATTCGCGGACCGCTCTGTCAAATTTCCTTTAGGTATTCTAGAAAACGTACCCGTACGCGTAGGTCAATTCTTTATCCCCACCGATTTTATAGTCATGGACATTAGGGAAGATTCCAATACACCAATCATCTTAGGAAGGCCATTCCTAGCTACCGCTGGTGCCATAATAGATGTTAAGAAAGGTAAACTCACTTTTGAAGTGGGTGAAGAAAAAGTTGAATTCATTTTGAATCAATTTCTAAAAGCACCAGCCATAGACGATACCTGTTACATGTTAGACGTCATCGAAGAATGTAGAAAAGAGATGGAGAAAGATCAAACCATATATTCTGAACTTGTAAAAATTCCTACACATTCTCCTGCAACTCTTGAAAATGATGACGCACTAGGCGAATGTTTATCAATTACGCCGGATCCTACGCCTTGCACAACTAAACCAACTTTAGAACTCAAGACTCTACCTAACAGTTTAAGGTATGAATTCTTAGATAAGGAACGCGAACGACCAGTAATAGTCAACGCAAACTTAGGAGAGTTAGAAACTGAAAAACTACTAAATGTCCTAAGAAAATATCCAGCTGCTTTAGGATATAGTATCTCTGATCTAAAGGGGATAAGTCCTTCACTTTGTATGCATCGCATCTTTCTCGAAGAGGATTGCAAAACCTCTCGTGAGCCGCGAAGAAGGATTAACCCCATTCTAACTGAAGTAGTTAAGAAAGAAGTAGAAAAACTTCTAGAAGCAGGAATCATATACCCGATCTCCGACAGTAAATGGGTTAGCCCAGTGCATGTCGTGCCAAAGAAAGGAGGAGTCACAGTTGTAACTAATGCAAAAGGCGAATCTATAGCACAAAGAGTTGTAACTGGCCACAGGATGTGCATAGATTATAGGAAACTGAACAAAGTCACTCGAAAAGATCATTTTCCCTTACCATTTATAGATCAAATGCTCGAGCGACTAGCTAATCATTCCTATTTCTGCTATTTAGATGGTTACTCAGGATTCTTCCAAATCCCTATTCATCCTGATGACCAAGAAAAGACAACCTTCACCTGTCCTTATGGTACATTCGCTTATCGGCAAATGCCGTTTGGTTTGTGTAACGCTCCCGCAACATTTCAAAGATGCATGATGGCAATCTTTGCTGATTTTATAAATGACGTCATGGAAGTCTTCATGGACGATTTTTCTGTTTGTGGGCAAAGTTTTGAAGGATGTTTGTCGAACCTTGAAAAAGTACTTGAAAGATGCGCAAAAGTAAATCTTGTTCTTAATTGGGAGAAGTGCCATTTCATGGTCCGACAAGGAATAGTTCTTGGACACATAGTGTCCAACAAGGGGATTGAAGTAGATAGAGCAAAAATCCATGTGATAGAAAATCTACCACCCCCAAAATCTGTTAGAGAAGTACGTAGTTTCTTAGGTCACGCCGGTTTTTACCGACGGTTCATTAAAGACTTCTCTAAAATTACCAAGCCTCTAACTGGCTTACTAATGAAAGATGCTGAATTTATTTTTGATGACGAGTGCTTCAAAGCATTCGAACAATTAAAAGCAGCTCTCATTAACGCACCGGTTATGCAGCCACCTGACTGGAGCCTACCATTTGAAATTATGTGTGACGCTAGTGATTACGCCATAGGTGCAGTCTTAGGTCAAAGGAAAGATAAGAAACTTCATGCTATTTACCATGCTAGTAGGACCTTAGACCCCGCGCAGATGAACTACGCCACCACAGAAAAAGAACTCCTGGCTGTTGTGTTTGCGGTTGATAAATTTCGTTCCTACCTACTAGGGGCCAAAATCATTGTCTACACTGACCATGCCGCAATTAGGTACCTAGTGAACAAAAAGGACGCCAAACCAAGGCTCTTGAGATGGATCTTGCTCCTTCAAGAATTTGATTTAGAGATCCAAGATAAGAAAGGAACTGACAATGTGGTAGCTGATCACTTGTCAAGAATGGAAGGCATTGCGCCTGAAAAGGTGTCTATCAATGATGACTTTCCATATGAACGACTCATTGCCCAGTTAGAAAGTATCAAAGCTGAGTGCCCCATACCATGTACCTATACCAAAACCAGTGGAGTTATTGGAGCAATCCATTCAAAGAACAAATTGCCATGGTATGCTGACTTCGTCAACTACTTAGCAGCCGGAGTACTCCCACCAGATCTAACTTACCAACAAAAGAAGAAATTCTTCCATGATCTTAAACATTATTATTGGGATGAGCCTCTGCTTTTCAAGAGAGGTCCTGACGGTATCTTCCGTCGATGTGTCCCTGAAAATGAAGTGGAGAATATAATTTCCCATTGCCATTCTGCTGCCTATGGAGGGCATGCTAGCACTTCAAAGACCTGCTCTAAGATCTTACAAGCAGGACTCTTTTGGCCTACTATATGGAAAGATGTCCATGTCGCTATAAAAAATTGTGATCGGTGCCAACGCACCGGCAACATCTCTAAACGCGACGAGATGCCACAAAAAGGCATTCTAGAAGTAGAAATCTTTGACGTGTGGGGAATAGACTTTATGGGACCATTCCCATCTTCTGGTGGAAATAAATACATACTCGTTGCAGTTGATTACGTATCCAAATGGATCGAGGCTATAGCCTCTCCTACAAACGATGCACGAGTTGTAATCAAAATGTTTAAGTCCATAATCTTTCCTCGATTCGGTACACCACGACTCGTCATAAGTGATGGTGGATCACACTTCATATCTAGGATTTTTGAAAAATTATTAGTCAAATATGGAGTCAAACACCGAATAGCAACCCCTTATCATCCACAGACTAGTGGGCAAGTTGAGGTTTCAAATAGAGAGATAAAACAAATTCTAGAAAAAACAGTTGCTACAACTAGGAAAGATTGGTCATACAAACTCTCAGAGGCTCTGTGGGCCTATAGGACAGCCTTTAAAACCCCTATAGGAACCACACCGTTTAAACTAGTATACGGTAAATCTTGTCATTTACCAGTAGAACTTGAACACAAAGCCTTTTGGGCCATAAAGGCGCTAAACATGGATTTTAAAGCAGCCGGAGAAAAACGTATTCTTGATCTACATGAACTCGAGGAACTTCGGTCAAATGCGTACGAGAATGCCAAAATCTATAAAGATAAGACTAAAAAGTGGCATGACAAGCGCATACTTAGGAGAGAGTTCAAAGTAGGCGAGTTAGTACTCCTTTTCAATTCCAGACTAAGATTGTTCCCAGGAAAACTCCGCTCCCGGTGGTCAGGACCATATGAAGTAATCCGAGTGTTCCCCAATGGCGCTGTCGAAATTAGAAATGAATCAAACGAAACTTTTAATGTTAATGGCCAGCGTCTTAAGCATTACTTTTGTCAAGAAAACACAGATTACTACTCTAGTCTTAGAATAGATGAACTCCCTCCAATAACTTAAAATTTTGAGACTAAGAAGTCGAGCTAACCGACTTTAAACAAAGCGCTTGGTGGGAGGCAACCCGCTGATTTAAAATCTAATGTTTTCCTTTTTAGTTTATTTCTATTTTGCAGATAATAAAGAGATAGAGCGTGCAGCAGCTAGGCAACATTGTAAGCTCGGTCTCACAGGTATGTTCTTCCAACCTCGCTTTTTAGTCGTTGCATTGGGGACAATGCTCGATTTAAGTGTGGGGGAGGAAGCTTTATCGCTTTCCTTTACTTTTCAGTCATTTATTTTAGCATGCATAATAAAAACCTTAGGATAGTTCACTTAGATTGAGTAGTTTTTGCGTGTTGGTTTTGTTTTGTCTGATTTTCTCATTTTCTTGAGCCATACCAAAAATTTCTTGTGAAAAGCAAAAGTATTGAGTTCTGATGCTTGATGTTGATTGTCTGAAAGTATATAGGTTGTTTGCACTATCTAGGCTATTTTGTGAGAGTTGGGTAACGGTTAGATAAAATCAATACCGTTTTAACACCCGAGATTCCCAGAAATGTGTAAAATTGATTTGAGTACCAGTTTTGATAATACCTTGAACTTGAGTTTTAATGAACCCTCAGTAGTTTATCTAAGCAGTCGGCACCATCTCAAGGCACAAACTAAGTGGGAAACCGAAGAATATAAGTGAATGATTTTGATTATAAATGTTATGAATGCTATTGGTTGATTCCTTGGAATAATAAATGAAAATTCAGCAAAAGTTGAAACATGAGAAGGAAAAAAATACCATAGTATAGAAACTCATTAGTAGTTGGTTCAGAGGTGTCTGATTCTGAACTTGGTAGGGCGGGTTACGAGCCGATCCCCCGCAACTGCGAAGTGGGTAAAGCAAATAGGGGTTACCAAACTTATGTTATCAGCACCCCGCGCTATATGATGATCATAATCACTAACAGGTTTCCTACCATGGGCGTGTACAAGATAACGGGCTTAATGTGATTGCGCTAGAATGAAAAGGGGAAATGAAACTTAGGAGAGAGGTAGAGTCAAAAGGAAATACTTCAGATCTGTTTTCATGTAATGGGAGTCTTTTGTGTCATTGCGGTGTTTTTGTTATTTGCACTGTTATTTGATTTTCATAGATTAGCCGGCAACCACGTATGAGTAGGATGATCGTGTCATGTGTTTTTACTTGTGCTATGCAATTCACTATTCTTTCATGCTTGAGGACAAGCAATGGTTCAAGTGTGGGGGAATTTGATGACACGAAATCATATCGTATTTTTAGCTTAGTTTAGGTGAACTTTAGTTGCATTTGCATATGTTTTTAATTCATTTATGTCTTTTTATGCGGGTATTTGTTTTGTTTTTAGTTTTGTCTAATAAAATAGGTCGGAGAAGAGAATTGAGCAAAAAGGGCCAAAAACGCAGCAAAAAGGGGGTGCAAAGCACAAATCCACGTAGCAAAATTGAGTCCAGCCCAAAAATGCTTGGTGGCGCCCGCCACCATACTCACGGCGCCCGCCACAAAATTCTGATCCAATTGAACTAATTTTTCCGTGACGTGGGGAGAAAGCACGCGTTTGTTCCTAATCGGATGGCTAACGGATGAGATCAAAAGTGAACATATCCTCTCCTAAATTCAAGGATCGTGGAACCCAAAAATCTCCTATAAATAGAAGACTAAATTTCTGATCCGACCACGCCTTATTTTCTTTACTTTTCAGTCAGTTTATATTTCTTGTTACAGTAACTGTAACGGTATTCCCACACCGGGAATCCGTTTTCAGTTCTGTTTTCAGTTTCCTGTCAAGAATTCTGTACCGATTATTTATATCAAGTTTATTCAGCATTTTATTCCAGGTTTTTTTTAATGTTTTTATTTAATTATTTATTTATGTTTAATTTAATTTTCTGTTTTTGTTTATTTAATTTCTTTACTATGTCTAGCTAAATTTATTAAACTGAGATGTGAAATAGGAAGCTAATGGGGTTTGGTAATTAATTTGTGTTCTCAAAATTAATAAGTTTTCTGTAACAATTTTTAAAGCTTAATAATATAATTTTGCACGAGAGTGAAAATTAACTAAAGTGTAGACCAATAGACCGAGAGGGTGAGGTTTGCACTAGATAGTAAAAATTGAACATTAATTCTAAACACCGCGAGAGCTCTTTAGAATTAATTAAACTATATTTGATTTTCAAAAAGTATTTGTAAACACATGAGAGGGCGAGAGTTAATCATGGCTTTATATAACACGATTCTAATCAACAGAACGAGAGTGTGAGATTAGTTTATTTAAATCAATATAGTTTTGTGAAAACGAATTATTCTTCTAGCACGAATTAAATATTGAACCCTGTGAAGCAACCTAAATCACATCTCAGTCTTTTATTATAATTAATTTACTTTGTTTATTCTCTCAATTAAATCCCTTTAATTTAATTATTAGCCTTAGATTTACACAGTAATTCTAGATAACGGTACTATAGACATTGGTCCTTTGAGTTCGATATCTTTTTAAGACTACGCGATACGACTGTGCACTTGCAGTCAGAAGTTCTTTAGTTATACTAAATCGCGATCACTGGACCAAATAAATCAATGAGAAGCATTTCAAGAGGTCTTTTAGTTGAAATAAAATCTTTTGGTTTGAAACTACTTTTGGCTTGTTTTTCTCTTGTGCATGATTCACACATTTTATCAATGTCAAAACTTATTCTTGGTAATCCTCTTACTAGATCAAGTTTTGAAAGTTTTGAAATGGTATTCATACTTACATGACCAGCCCTTTTGTGCCAAATCCATTTTTCTTTATCTAAAGAGATAGAACAAGTTTCAGCAGGGAGTTCATCTAGGTATAGTTCATACACATTCTTTTTTCTTGATCCAATAAACAGTACATTACCAGATGAGGTTTTAACTTCACATGAATTTGGTATAAAGACAACTTCAAGTCCTTCGTCACACAATGGACTGATACTTATCAAGTTGTGTTTAAGACCATCCACATAGTGAACATTTAAGGTGTGAATAACACAAGAAGGGGGGGTTGAATTGTGTTTTAGGTAGTTTAAAAACTTCTTCTAAGTTCTTTCGAACTTATCAGATTTGGCAGCGGATAACACAATAATGGAGAGTAATGAGAGAGAGAGAGACACAAGCAATTTTATACTGGTTCCTCTCACAAGTTGAGAGTAGTCCAGTCCCCTTGTACTTCCAAGGGAGTTCACTAAAAATCACTAAATTTACAGTTGCTCAAACACACTAGAAAGAGACTTCTAATGCTCAAGTATACAAACAAGAGAATTCCTAGACTAAGATAAAATATATTGTTTTTGGTACCTTTGAGCACTTGATAAGAATCAAATACTCAAGGCAAATTACAACACTAAACACAAGAACAACACTTAGAATTCTAACGAATAGTAAGTGAATAAAGCAAGACTATTTTGTTATCAGAAGCTCCGTTTGCTTTCTTGTTAGTTTGATCAGTTTTGCAAGTTGTAATCCACACTTGACTTCAAGTACGAGGTCTCTATATATATGACAAGATAGAGACGTTGCAGATTTGACCGTTGCCAAGTTGTTTTGTCCGCTGGAGCAGTTCCTAGGTGGTCACATGTGATTAAGCTCAACAAGGAAACTTGTTGACTTCACTTTGCAGTTGAAGACCTTGTGTGTGTCCAAATGCGGTAATGGGAAAATGACTAATGCACATATTATCTTCCCAAAATAATATTATAACGTGCTTTGATTTTCCTTCACACATATTTGAACTTAACCGTTGATGATCCCTAAGTTAAACATGTGATATCCTTTCGTGAATCTTCCAGCGCAAGACTGATCTCAGAAGTCTGCACTCCCAGTACAACTTCTGGTGTTGTGTGCTTCTGATGACTTATGCTTCTGATGATCATCCTTCTGATGTATCATCAGAACTTGCGTTGATGCTTCTGATCAAGTCATCAGAACCTCTAAGCTTCAGTGCATGTTGACTTTTCACTAATGTTCCTGCATGCTTAGATTAAATATTAAAATACCCTATTGTTCATTAATACTTTGTTATCATCAAAACTTAAGCGAATAATTGTCAGAACCATTTTTGTTCCAACAAACATTTTCAATTTTCCTGAGTTTTTCTTACCAATTGTACCTTTACCTTTGATGGTTCCTGTTTCATTGTTTCCAAAAGTCACTGTACCTCCTTTTTTCTTTACAAGAGATAGAAAGCTTTGTCTATCTCCTGTCATATGTCTTGAGCAACCACTGTTCAAGTACCAAGGCTTGTTCTTTGTTGCTAGAAGACATTCGTGCATTTTGGTTTAGTAGTTTCTTAGGTACCCATAACTTAGTGGGTCCTTCAGGGTTAGTCTTTTCATTTTGATAAGATCTTTTTCTCTGCAGATAAGATGATTTTCCATAGTATCTTCTAGTATATCTTTGTCTAGATAGATTGTTCTGAGAGTGTTCTAGTTTCCTAAGTGCTCTTTCATGTTTAGCCTTTTTGTAACAAAAAGGTTCAATGTGACCATCTCTATAACAGTAGGTACATTTATACTTTTGTATTTGATTTTTCTTTGGAACAAAAAAGTTTTCATATAGTTTCTTATTTTGAAAGGTTCTAAACCCTATTCCTGTTTTGTCAGAAATTGCAATTTGTGAACCTCTAATATTTTCAAAGGTTTTTGTCGATTTAACAAAAGAGTTTAAATCATTTTCTAATTTAAAAATCTTTTGTTTTAAGCTATTGTTTTCTTCCATGATTTTAGGACATTCTGACATTTCTTTAATTGTTTTGATTTCATCAATTTCTAATCTATGAGTTGTCCTAATGTCAATAATAATTTCTTTAATAGTGATATTATCAGTTTTGTAAGCATCTCTTTCTAATCTAAGTTTTTCAATTTCTTTTAAGTATTGGTCATTCTTTTGAGCTGTGATTTGAGAGTCATATAGTAGATTATCAAATAAATGCTCAGTTTTTTGACAAGAAGCACAGGGTTCAAGTGTTAGCTCATCATTGTTTGACCTTGTCATGAGACAGACATTTGCTTCAAGTTCATCATCTTCTTGTTGATCTTCATCTAGCTCATCCCATGTGGCCATCATAGATTTTCTTTGGAATTGTGATGTCTTTGGTTTTGTTTTTTGACATTCATTTTTGTAATGGCCAAACTGGTTACATCCATAGCATTGAATTTTGCTCATGTCAACTTCAGGTTTTGCACCATTCCTTTTGTTTGAGAACGATTTCTTCAACTGATTTCTTCTTACCGTTAATATTTGAATTCTTCTAGATAAGAGAGCGAATTCCTCTTCATTGTCTTCTTAAAGAGAGTCATCATTATCTAAGAATTCATCATTCTTAGCAAGTTCTTCATTTTGAGATTTCAAGGCAACTATCTTCTTTTTTACTGGTTTGTCCTCTTGAAGAATTGATTCATGAATTTTTAGAGATCCCATTAGATCATCTAAATTGAGTTTAGATAAGTCTTTTGCTTCAGTGATGGCTGTTACTATATGTCTCCAACTTCTTGGTAGTGCTCTTAGGATTTTTCTTACTTTTTCATGAGAGGTGTAAGTTTTCCCAAGAGAACTTAGCTCATTTGTAATGACAGTGAATCTTCCATACATTCGATCTATGGTTTCCTCTTCGTTCGTTTCAAATAGTTCAAATTTTCTTACTCCCAAGTCAATCTTAGTTTCTTTTATGATGCTTGATCCTTCATGATGATTTTGCAACGTATCCCACATTTCTTTAGCAGTTTTGCATTGCATAATCCTGTCATGTTCTTATCTATTCAAGGCACTTTTAATGAAAAATTTAGCTCTTTGATTAAGAAGTACTCTATCAGATTCTTGAGTAGTCCATTCTTCTGGTGTTTTTGGTTTTGTTGAGTCTTTGGGTAGTGGTGGCACATATTCACCAACTTCAATTACTGACCACATGTGGTTGTCTTGTGACCTTAAGAACAATTCCATTTTGTCCTTCCAGTAATAGTAATCTTCTCCTTCAAATAGAGGTGGTCTATTTGAAGATCCTCCTTCTGAAATAAACTTTGCGCCTTTAGCCATTACTTCCTTCCTGAATCTTTTCCTCTAGCACTTGTTAGATGCTCAAGGCAGAGCTTTGATCCCAATTGAAGTAGCAAAGTTTTTCACAAGAAAGGGGGATTTGAATTGTGAACGTTTAAAATTACCTATTAAAAATTTCACTTCAAAACAAACAGAAGAGATTGATCTGAGATCAATCTGGTTAGTTTATAAAACTTAATGTTGAAGTGAATTGTGTGTGTAGTGCTTTGCTATAAATAAAGAGAAGTAAAGAGAGAATAACACACAAACAATTTATACTGGTTCACCCCAATGTAGGGCTAGTCCAGTCCTCACTCCCCGTGAGATTAATCCACTAAGATCTTGAGATACTAAAGATCTCAAAAACAAACAACTCCTTGATCTAAACCAAGATCAATAGTTTTTAAGCCCTCCAAGCTTAAACATATTCCAACCCTTCAGGCTGGAAGTATACAACACCAAACCACTCAATCAATAGTTACGTATTGACTTGAGCTTTCTTCTCTTTTTACAAAGAGTTTGTTGGATCACAAGCTTACAAATAAACTCAACCACGTTGAGAAGCTTAAGTTACAAAAACACTTAGTTCACTCTAAAGGTATACTGGTCCAAGTATAAGATGATGAGATCTGAGAGTGAAAGTGATAAAAAAAGAGCTTAGAGAACTCTTGCGATAAAGACAAGTAGAGAGATGATTAATTGTATTGAAAACTCTTGCTCTTCAAAGGCTCCCAAGGATGCTATTTATAGATGTGTGAATGCTTTAATCCTTGGTCATCAAGTTGCTTTAGAGGAGCCAAAAACTAGCAGTTTTGAGTCCATAAGATGACAACTCATTGTACTTGATGAAAGATAACAATTCTGCTAGAGCATTCTCAGCATGTTCTTCACGTTATGGTTATGGAGAGTGAGTATTAAAGCTCTTGAAATCAGGAGTGTGTTAGTAACTTTTTCCTCAAGGCTATACGTTGCAGGATAGCTGTTTAAATTCAAATACCAACACTTGTAGACAGCTGGAACGAATATGTCAAAGAATGTGCAAAAAGTTGTCCAGAAATGAGAACGTTCTCACATCGTTCTCTTGTTGACTTGCTGGTGAAAGTCATCATATAAAGGAAGACATTTGCTTGCTGAACACATTAATGCATCAGAAGATCTTGGTAGAGTGTTTGTGAGCCAGCTGATCTTCTTATCCTATTTCTATCCAAGTGTACAACACAAGTACACATAGATTCGATAGATGTAGGAGAAGGACATAGGATAAAATATAAAACTTGTCCTTGCAAGTACAACACAACTCATAGTCAAGAGTGTGTTGTCTAAATGTTGTTGGCCCATAAAATGTCCTTGAATAGTGACAGCTTGCAATGCTCTAGTAGAAGGCTCCTTGAGACATTGAATATTAAATTCATGTTTATTTCTTCAAACATGACTAAAAGAGAAAACTTCTCTTGTCACTATTTACTTCTTGCCTAAAATGACTTATGCACTATTGAGATCTTGTGAATTAAATATCCTTGCATAAAGTTCAAATTTGTCTTGTGATAAGTAGTTATAAATAAGTGCTTTATGTTGAAAAGCTTTGCACGCGCAGTCTTGCCAGAAAAGAGAATGTTCCCAGATCATTCTCATAAAGTGTCAGTTTCAACATAATAAAGAATGGTGACATATAATGAATAAGCTTTTGTTCCTGTCTTATATTAATCACTCAAACACACTTGTTGGATCACAAAGAGATCAGAATTCACTTAGAATGTAATTAAAGATGTTTGTCATAATTAAAACATCAATTTAGGATTTTGCCTCAACAACTGATGCATATGGAATCTTTTGCATCTCCTGAATTTCAAGATTTCCTTTTGGGCATTGATCGAGGCTAATCTTTTAAGCACCTTATCGATGTAACTCCTTTGCGATAATCCTAGAGTACCTTGTGATCGGTCTCGATGTATTTGGATTCCTAATACAAAGGAGGCATCCCCAAGATCTTTCATCTCAAATTTGTTTGAGAGGAATCTCTTAGTTTCGTGCAATATACCAATATCATTTGTAGCAAGAAGTATGTCATCCACATACAATACCAGGAAAATATATTTACTCCCAACAAATTTATGATACGCACATTCATCAATAACATTCATCTTGAAACTAAATGAGAGAATAACTTGATAAAACTTGAGGTACCATTGACGAGACACCTGTTTTAGCCCATAGATAGATATTGTCAATTTGCAAACCATATTCTTTGGGTCTCCCGACACAAAGTTTTCTGGTTGCACCATATAGATTGTTTCTTCACTGTTACCATTTAGAAACGTTGTTTTGACATCCATATGATGAAGCTCCAAATCATAATGTGCAACAAGAGCCATGATTGTCCTGAAAGAGTCTTTCGAGGAAACTGGAGAGAAAGTCTCTTTAAAGTCACGTGCATGAATTCCAATGCATTAACTGATGCGTTTCGAATAATGACACGTTTCCGACACTGAATCACACTTATCTGACGCGTGTTCGAATAAGGAAGCAACATGGGTTTGAATAATAAAGTGTGTCCAACATCGGAACACGCCTAAGCTGCAAACTTAATTAGTGACTCATATATATTTTGAATATATCTTTTTTTTTTAATTCAATGCAATGTCCTTGGAACAAGTAAACAACCACCTACATTACATTATATCGAAATATGATATGTTGATTGGATAAAGTTGTATTTGATGGTTTCCAAAGCTATTATTGGAAATGTGATTTTCAATAGATTCTAAGGGTCACACTTATCGTTCATGTATTTGTTGTTTTCCAACGACAGACCATGGAGCAATGAAACAAGCAGCCTCCTTCATTAATAGCACCACCTAAAACTTATTGAGCCACATTTATTATTAATCTGGTTAAGTGTTGTGATTTTCCAAAGCAAGGTAAGTGGGCAGTTCAAATTTAGTGCAATTTTTGAATTTGTGGATTTTAATTGTTTTAGGCGGATCTAAAGTTCAAAATACATTAGTATAAAATGACAAGACTTTATTTAGTTTTACTCTTTACGTGGTGAGAAAGTTCTACTCTTTAATTACATTTTTTGAACTTTATCTAGTTTAATATATAATTTAATTATAATTAAGTTTTTTAGAAATACGCTGAACTTTATTGTAATGGAGTATGGCTTTGTGGAATGAAAGTGTTCTTTTTTATTGTTTGTGAACCTTGTGATGACTGTGCTTTATTTTTTAAGTATATGAATATATGAGTATGATGATAATAATGTGGATGGAGATGCAAGTGGCCCATTAGACAGTGAGGTTATATTAAGACATAAATTCCATGGATAAACCAGCATTAGTATTGCTTATTTACTTAAGTTTGTGTATTCTTTAAGTTGTTATTGATACTATATTGTATTAAATTGTACAGCTAAAATTATGATTATTTGGATTTCGTTTCACTATGTTTTGTATTTGGACAGTCACTCAAACATGTTGGAGTGTATCTTCCATAATTCATTTTATTTCATAGCCAACTATATGCTACAAAATCAAGAGTCACATCGAAAGATGATTTTAAGATTTTATTGATTGATGATGGCGACGATACTATGTCAAGTATATAAAGAAATTTTTTAAGAAGTTATAATATTGTATGGCATCATTAAGTTTATATAATATGGAGTTGTTGTTTTTTTTTTTAGAGATTTTCATATAATTATGCTTCCAATTTAGTTAGTATATTGTTATATATAATGAATATAGTACATATTGCATATAATATAATTTACATATATACCGGAATCACATTTTCATTTTTTGAGTTCCGGACTTTGATTAAGTCGTTCTCGCGTTTTCATGTTCCGTTTGAGAAATCTAAACGCAGATTCGTGATCTACGCGAGAAATACTACAAAATAGACTATTCGTTTGTGCAAATCGGTGACCTTTTGAACGAATTGTTGCTTGAAGCTAGCTTCCATGGCCGTCGGAGTTGTTGCGTTCAAAAGGTTGAAGACAACCTCTCCTTCGCCACGTGTCACTCTTTGTGCGGTGCTTGCCTTTTTTTGTTTTTTTGTGCTGAACCGGGTCTGGTTCACTTGTGGTTTAAACTGGTTTGGTTCACTTGTGGCTTTTGTTATTCACACCTCCCAGCTTGCTAATGCACCCCGTCCTGGCTGGATCTAAAATGGGCTTTGGGCCTTGTCTTTGCTGATTTGTTTTGTTGCTTGTACACCCAACTTTCAGGTTTGCACCCCATGTTTCAACGTTGAATTTATTTATCGACGATGAATTTATTTATCCTTCGATAAATTGTTTATCCTTCGATAAATTATTTATCCTTCGATAAATTTATTTATCTTTTGATAAATTGTTTATCCTTCGATAAATTTGTTTATCCTTCGATAAATTTATTTATCAGTCGATAAGTTCATACCATGCTATTTATTATTTCTTGATTATTTAACTTGTTAAATATTGAACTGTAATCTGTCTGAACTTGATTTTTGAACTTTATTTCTTTTCTCATAAAACTAAAATTGACTTTTCAATTAAAATGGAAAAGAGGGAGCGTGACGTACGTCTCGTTCGGCTCAAATAGTACAGTCTGTGACGTACATCTCAGATGGTGTACTATTCCCGTTTTAATCGATAAGCCATCAGTTGATTAATTAAAATGGAAAAGAGGGAGCGTGACGTACGTCTCGTTCGGCTCGAATAGTACAGCCTGTGACGTACATCTCAGATGGTGTACTATTCCCGTTTTAGTCAATTAACTCTAATAACTGAATGAAAAAGAGGGAGCGTGACGTACGTCTCGTTCGGCTCGGATAGGACAGTTTGTGACGTACATCTCAGATGGTGGACTATTCCCATTCACTGAACGATCTCAAAAAAAATCCTAAAAAACAACTCAACTCACTTCAAATTCTTTTTCCTGCCTCCGTGCAGTCAACTCTTTTCAAACTGCCCTTGTGCAATCAAATATCTTTTAACTTTCTTTTCTTAAACGGATGACGCTTTATCCATTCCCCTGCTACAGACAAACGCTTAAGCCTCAGTTGAGCATACAAGCAAATTGTCGTCTTAGTGGAATGCGACCTAAGCATCGTTCACTAAAAACAACCAACAAACAAACTTCTTTTCAGGAAGAACTACGTGAGTTTTGACTTCCTCATTGTACTTGGGGGGTACGTAGGAGCGAGAGCCTCTCTCGTCAAGCCAAATAATAAAAAAAACTCTTTTTTTCCCTTTTCTGTTTAATATGCGGTAATTCTTTTTATACGGTTATCTCTGTTTATGCAAATCAAAATTCCTCAAATGGTTCCCGTTGAGTACAACGGATATGAGGGGGTGTTAAAGTCTTCCCTTCAAATAACCAACTCCCGAACCCGACTCTTAAAGGTTTTGTCATTATTTTCCTTTCCCCTCACGGGATAAATAAAATGTGGTGGCGGCTTCATTGTTTATATTTATGAATTGCATTTCATCATTGAATATCTGTATATTTTTTTTTTGCGCCCGGTGTTACACATAGTACTACAAGTGGTGTAGTCTTGTATAAGTGTGTTCCCTTTCCAATAAAGGTGTTCCCAAATACTTAAACAATTTTTTTACTTTTCCAAAATCTTCTTCCAACAATGTCTACTATCTCCTCAGGTAAACAAAAACTTACTTTTTTTGTTAATGGGTATGTATGTTGTTACATATATAAATTATGTTAATGTGTACTCCGTCCCATTTTAAGTGTTGCAGTTGACCAAATTACACACTTTAAGAAAAATGTGAAAAAGTATGTAAATAAAAGAGAGAGAATGTGTTTTTTACTAAAATATCTCTCATTTTTTTGTTTTATATTGTAATCACTACCTAGACAAAGTTGTAGTAGTAGTGAATGGGTATTACTCCGTAGTCAAATAGGCATAGACATAGGCATGATACCTCAATTATTTAATAAGTCAATATACTACTAGTAGATGAAATGTTATGTTCTCTTCGTAACAAAATTGTTTCCTTTTTCCTTATTGTAGCACCAACATCAAATTTTCATTTCCACTTCAAATTTCCCACCAATATATTGTGTACGGAGTAATATAAAACTTGAGTTTTAGTGGTAATACACTTCATGAAAAATAAGCTAGAAAATATTGAGAGAAATATATTTAAATGAAAATATTATCAACTCTAACGAAGGCAATCAAGAAGAAGAAAAAATTTATCTACCAGATTTAAATGAGTTATTTATGGAAGATGCTAGTAATGTAGAAGAATTAGACGTTGGCTTCAATCAAAGTCAATCAACTTCAAGACTTCTTTCTACATCAAAAAATTCTTTTCAATTTGACTTAAACAATGAGTTATTCATGGAAGATGATACACAAATAGGAGAAATATTGCAACAATCAAATTTAAACAACGGTATATTTATATATATGCACTTATCATATTTTAAATTTTATTAAAGTTGCACATATAGCTTGTACCAAAAAAAATTGAACATATAGCACTTTATTTTTACAAACATATAGCACATTTTAATTTACTTTTTTTTACTACTAATGTATTTAAATTTAGATCATTGATCACCTCATAATTCTTCATCAAATTCTTTTTCTATTCACTACAATAATTGGCTAGAAGACATAATGACTCAACCTCAATCTATGTATAATTTACAATTTGTATAATTGTTTAATTCTTTTTTATTGTAACCAATTATTTTATATTGTTGATTTATAGAATTTGATATTGGCATTCAAAATCAACAAGCTCTTTCAATATCCGAAATTCTTTCATCATGTGACATAGGTATATATGTTTAACACTTTAATTTACAATTTGTATCATTTACTCGAATACATTTTTTTTTGGTATGGAATACATAAATATCAAACTAATTTATTTTTTTCTTTTACAAAAGAACATAGTGTTGATGATGTGTCAAATTTGGAAGTTCCAATAGCACCAACAACAAAATAGAATTTGAAGAATGTGGATAGAAGGGCTATATATAATTCTCTTTTAACTAAGTGTATTGAAGGAAGACTCATAGATGGGGCGCTTGATATGGTTGCATCAAAATTTTTGGTTTCAAGATGTACCGTTCAACATATTTGGAGACAAGGAAAAACTATGTAAATGTGTCTCATAAAAAGACAACAAATTGTGGTCGTAAGAGAGTTCAAATTGATTTTGATCGAATGCGTGATATTCCTTTGCGTAAAATGACAACTGTTAGAGACCTTTCTTGTGAAATGAATGTGTGTAGGACCACTTTGCATAGGGCTCTAACGTCACGAAATATACAAAGACATTCCAATGCTATAAAACCTTTTCTAAAGGAAGAGAACAAGAGAGATAGAATGAGATTTTGTTTGTCAATGTTTGGTGGTGCTAGCTTGCTGCATGATCCAACGTTTTTAGGGAAGTATAACACCGTTCATATCGATGAGAAATGGTTCTATTTGAGCAAGAGGTCTGAGAATTACTACTTGCTACCGGATGAAGAAGATCCAATTCGCACTTGTAAAAGCAAAAAAAAAAATTACAAAAGTGATGTTTTTATCTGTCGTGGCTCGTCTAAGGTATGCGCAATACAATAATGAACTATTTTCAAGAAAAATTGGTTTGTTTCCCTTTGTCACACAAGAGCCTACTAAAAGCAATAGTATCAATAGAGCAGCAGGAACAATGGAAACCAAACCAATAACTTGGGTTAATAGAGTCGCGATAAGGAAATACTTGATTGAGAAAGTTTTACCAGCCATCAAAGAAAAATGGCCAAGAGAAGATATAAGGTCTCCAATATTTATTCAACAAGATAATGCAAGAACACATATTGATTGTGATGATGATGAATTTTGTCGAGTAGCTTCACAAGACAGGTTTTATATTCGTTTGGTGTGTCAACCGGCAAACCCTCCGAATTTAAATGTTTTAGATCTTGGATATTTTAGAGCTATTCAATCCTTACAATATAAGAAGTCACCTAAGTCTGTTGATGATCTTCTGAAAGCGGTTGAAGAATCTTTTGAAACATTTTCAACTGAAAAATCAAATCGTATATTTTTAACTTTGCAATTGTGTATGATCGAAAGCTTGAAAACAAGAGGTTGCAACAAGTATAAAATTCCACATTTGGGCAAAGAGAGTTTGGAATGTCAAGGACTACTTCCTATCTATTAAAATGTGATGCAACACTAATACAAGATGTTCTTGAATATTTGGGTTAATGTCTTATGTACGTAACTGATATTGTGCTGATGTTTATCTTTTTTATCAATTGATATTGACTATTCTCATCAGCCTTGCACTAATCTTTTTTTTCATTATCTGTAAGTGGTATCTTACTATAATATAAGTGGTTGTCACAATATATTCGTTTGGTGTGTCAAATTTAACTTCACAACCAAATTCAAAATGATAGTACATGGGAAATAAAAGATCACATTAATATTATTTCATTCAGCAGGAAATACAACCAAATTCAAAATGACAGTACACAACCAAAATGATAAGGAAATAGTACTACTTTAATTGGAGTAAAATTTTGGAACTAAAATTTTTAACATGTAGTTCACCTCTTCATAATCTTCATTAGGCAGTTCATTCAAATCAAAATCATGATGTGCAGACAGATTTAAATCTATATCCAACTGTTCTCTTTCTACTTCAATATCGTCTTTGTTAGCTCATATTTTGGTTAAGTCAAAATATGCACTAAATGTTCTCTGAAGATAATTAATAAACCTTCAAACATGGAAATCAATATTTCCAGGTTATTTATTCTAATATAAAGGTGAAGGATGATATCTTTAAGAACATTAATGGTAAAAAGGGATTCATGAAATTCAGAAGATGGAAAATATTCACAAGTCCAAGAAGTAATTCAGGATTTGATTCGAGTCATCCATGTTTCGAGTGACTTCCAAGGATTATTCGAGCTCGAAGACTGCTTCAAGACTTAGCATATTTTCAACATTTCTGAAGATTCAAATTTCAAACCATTGCAACGTTTCATTCAAGTTTGGCAACTATTGGCATTCAGGAATGAAGATTGTGTGGCAAGACACTTGTCAAATGGTTGTTATTTAGTCGTTATTAGATAGCCTTAGATTTTATCTATAAATACTAGTTCATTTGTTGTAAATCATATCACAAATTTCTCATACTAACAAACCTTACAAACTCAAAGTATCCAGCGTTCGAGAGAAACGAGTAAACAAGGCAATAATTTATGATCTTGTGATCAAACTCTTTTAAATTCAATGCAATTTACATTTCATGCAATTTACATTTCATACAATTTACATGCTTTCATTTACATTCATTGCCTTTTAATAAATTGAAATATTTACTCTTCTTGTTCATACGTACTCACTTTGAGTATTTTTACATTTCTTGTCATTCAAGTTACATTTTCTTTTCTTTACTTTACTTTTTCAATCAAACTTGTTCATTTACATTAATGAACATTGCTATTTTCAAACTTGAACAATAAATGCACAAACATGTCCCGAGATTCTCTAGTTGGTCTCTCAAGCATTGCAGACTAGCGGTTGTTTACCAAAAATCAGTGTAAACAGTCTTCTACTATTTCTACTTCCATGTCGTCTTCTTTAGCACTACTCTGCAAATCCGAGTTCTCTACTGTTTCTACTTCAATGTTGTCTTCCTTAGCATCATACTCCAAATCTAAAGAATCTTCAATTCCAAGTCATCTTCCTTATAATTATCATCACTATCATTATCAAGAGAGTCTTCTACGCTTTCTGCTTCAAAGTCATCTTCCTTATCATCACTCTTAAAATCAAGAGAATCTTCTACTCTTTCTACATCAAATTCTTGATGATTTTCACTTACACTCTTAATCTCTAATTTAGTTGACAAAGTTCTATTTTTGTTAGGAATGATTTGTTGTAAATATGGAGTAGCACTATTTATTTTACTGAGTGTCGCTTCACATTTCTTTTTTTTCTTTTCTGTACAATTCTTCACATTTCTCCTAATGGGAGTAATTGATTGCTTCTAGATATGCTAAGCCATTCAAAATATACATGTAGCAAGAATAAATAAATTGGAATTAAGACAATGGCTTATAGTCTTATAGCTACCTAGACAAACATAATGATGGTTCACATTGGAAATCTTTTTTTAGTTTTTCTATGGTCTTAATGATTGTTTTAGAAGTATTAGTAAGAGGTAAAATAGGAAAAAATAATGTTATAAATAGTATAGGATATTTATTTTGGGACAAACAATTTTAGCAAGTAGGACACTTTTTGGAGGGAGTTTGTTTTATGAGTTAATGCAGTTGCAAATACGATTATGTCGGATTATTTGTTCAAAGTATGTACTATGTGTGTAAAGTATATGAATTTATATATTCTTGTAAGTTAATTAGTATATGAATTTGTTAATGTGTATATATTAAGACTGTAATATGTATTTATGTGCTAAAATTTATGTTGTTGTTACAATAATCCTTCCCCTTTCTATTGATAGGAAGAAAGAATCAAATTACAAACCTAAGTACAATTATACCTTTTGTGACAAAGACGGTAAGATCTCTCCAAAACATACTATTTACATTTTCCATTATCCTTTTTTTGGTTTTTAATAGAATCAAGTATTATATAAAGTACGTTGTCGGACAGTAATAGTTAATACCCCCTGTAAAGTTTGTCAGTTTTGTATTACCCCTCTGTAAAAAGAAATTAGATTCCCCCTATAATGTTAGATTTTTTTCAATACCCTCTCGACTCTGTCAACCTTAATATAACCGCCGCAAAACAAAACCGCCACAAAATATAATTTTAGCGAGGGTTTTAAACCTCCGAAAAACTGAATCAGGGGGGTATTGCAAAGAATCTAACGTTACAGGAGGGAATCTCAAAAAATAATTTATAGGGGGTATTGCAAAATTCGCAATCGTGTATTAACTAATTTACCCAAGGAAAATAATAAAACAAGTTAAACATTATGGAATTCCCAATATACATTGCAATTAACGAAAAATAAATAGAAGGCCAAAAATGTGTATTTTGCATAAGATGTATATTATATGGATAAATATAAAAAAATTACTTTTGTAAGTCATTTTGGTGGTTCAAGTTAGACCAAATTTTGGTGGTCCAAACTAAAAGACACCTAACAATATAAATAACATTTACCATATTATCAAAACATAATTATTAAACATACACTAAAATCAAATAACACTAAAAAAAAATAGCATGTAAACAACCTATGAGACTTCACTATAACAAAAACAACTACTACTAAACAAACACCAAAACCATTTAACCCTAAACGAAAACACTATGTAAAGAACATCAATGATAATGTTTTGAGAATTGATACATATTATCACCTTTGGTTTAATATTTGAAGTTGATTTGACATCTTTTGTCACTTTAATTCTTTAGATTATAATGAAAATATTTTTTTGCATTTTCAAAAAATAAAATAAAAGAGAATAATAGTCAAACAGAGAAACCTCTCTAATATGTCACAAAGCAGAGATCACATGTCAATACTAAGAGCATCTACAATGGAGAACTCAAACTTTGAGTACTTAAAGGGCCTCATATGTACACATCATTTATTTATAATTTTTTAATAATAGTACTTAATAAGCACTTTGCTCCTCCAACCCAGCACCTCTCTAAAAAGTTCTTAATGGGTCCCGCCTATAACTTTACATCATTTAATATATAATAAATTATTATTTACTATCTCAAAATATATGTAGTAGAAATAAAATAATATATAAAAGTAGGTGGGGTCCTTTAAGAACCATGAGAGAGAAGGTGCTTATTTAAGCATTAGTACATAATAAGTACCATTTTTGCATGTGCTCCAATGAGAGTACTTAATAAGTACCAATTCTTAATAGGTACTACTTCATAAGCACCCACCATTGGAGATGGTCTAAGTCTTAATATCTCTTTTTGTGGAAGCTCGTGCATGAAATGGTAGTGGCTACTAAAGTTATATAGTTACTATAAATACATGAAATTCCTGCCACGCTATGTACAGTGTGCGATACGATGTGCTAAGCACTTTATCAGATATAACACGCGATAATGCAAAACAAAGTAAACAAAACAACTAAATGAGACACAATATTTGTTGACCCAGTTCAGCGCACAATGACAACCTAATTTGGGGGATACCAATCCAGGAAGGAATATCACTATGATGGGCTTAGTTCTAAGTTCTCAGCAAACGCCCCGTTTAATTACAACTTATCACCTAGGCACGACCAATGACTCTTCAACCTAGGAACTCCTAGATCAGAGATTCCATCTCTCTCCCTTACAACCTTACAGACAACAAGGATTTCAGTCACACAAATACAAAAGATTTTCTTGGAGATACACTCCTAAAAACTACACACTCGTACCTACAGGCTTAGAGTGTTATAACATCAACCAATTCTAACTTCGTACTTCAAAGCTTAGGAGAGGAACACAAGTAATACAACTCAAAGAGAACACGTCCTAAACTTGTATCAATGAGACACAAGAAAGGCTCACAAATAAACACACACGCAAAACCTAGAATACTAGACTCTAGAACAAAAACGGCGTGAACAAGTCTCTTACAGAATTAGGTTTAGCTTCACCCTTAAATAGACAGTACACGTTCTTGAGTCACAAGTAACTTGGGCTTCACATATTTGATCCAACCTAATTTCTTCATAATAAATTAAAGAGATTCTCTGCAGAAATATGCTTCATAGAGATTCTTGATAAAAATATAATTGACAATGATCTGAAGCAATAAATGCGCCATGCATGATTCATGAGAGAGAAATAGATATTC
This sequence comes from Trifolium dubium, assembly GCA_951804385.1. Taxonomy (NCBI): domain Eukaryota; kingdom Viridiplantae; phylum Streptophyta; class Magnoliopsida; order Fabales; family Fabaceae; genus Trifolium; species Trifolium dubium. The sequence continues at coordinate 27,715,328 of OX638065.1, forward strand.
CTTATATAAAAACGCGCGTGCACAGACTAACCAGACAAATGATAAAATGTTGAAACACTGTATCGCACATCCTGTCACAAGGTTTATCAACCAAAAATGCAGCCAATACCAAAGACTCAACAATACATATATCATAGTACAACTAGGCCTCTTTATATTTTTGACCAAATTTTGGTGGTCCAAACTAAAAGACACCTAACAATATAAATAACATTAAGACGATATTATCAAAAAACAATTATTTAACATACATTAAAATTAAATAACCCTAAATAAAAATAATAAAAAATAACATGTAAACAACTCTGAGACTACACTATAAAAAAACAACTATTAAACAAACACCAAAACTATTTAACCCAAAACAAAAACATTATGTAAAAAACAATAATGGTAAAGTTTTGAGATTTGATACATATCATCATCCTTGGTTTAATATTTGAAGATGATTTTGACATTTTTTATCACTTTTATTCTTTATATTATAATGAAAATATATTTTTATTTTTTCCCAAAAAAAAAAAGAATAATGGTCAAATAGAGAAACCTCTCTAATATGTTACAAAGTAGAGATCACATGCTAATACTAATGTCATAGTATCTCTTTTTGTGGAAGCTCATTTATGAAATGATAGTGGCTACTAAAATTATATAGTTACTATAAATACATATATCATAGTACAACTAGGCCTCTTTATGTTTTTGATGATAAAATCTTTGTCAACATTAAAATCACTCTACAAAAGGTCACATTCAAGTGGTCTAGTCTTGTATGTGTGTGTTCCTAAATACTTAACAATTTTTTTACTTTTCCAAAACTTTCTTCCAATAATGTCTATTATCTCCTCACATAAACAAAAACTTATTGTTTTGTTAATGTGTATGTATGTTGTTACATATATAAACAAAAACTTCTTTTAATCCGGTCAACATTAATATATCAGCGCTAGAGACACCATATCATTAAAATGAAAGGGAGATTAAAAAAAATAGTTGACTTTGAAACTTAAGACCAAAAATTTGATTTTGAAAAAGAGAGGACTAAAAGTTTAAAATTTTGAAAATAGAAAACCAAAAGCACATTTAAGCCAACTTTTTTTCTGTGATAAATGCAAATTTCAAACTAATCTCATTCAAACTGTTCTTTATATTGCTTTTGAAGGTCAATAAATTCCATCAATATACTGTATAAATTTAAAACTACATAACATGTTCGATCACTGATTTATATGACAATCTTTCCAAAAACAATGCCATACAAATAATGTATTTCAAGAATCAAATTGTAACACTCAAAATATTCAATGGAGAACACAATTGAAATTTGTGCAAAAAAAACAATCAATCAATCATTTTATTACTTTTTTTTTTGTTAATAATTCCTTTACAATTCTCTACATATATTGCCATATTTAAACTAATCCTACTACACAAAATAGACTTGTAGGATGTGGTTTTCTATCTAAACTTTATCAATTTTATAATATGGTTAGCTAAATTATTGAGTTAAGATAAACTGATATCTTTTTTTTTTGATGAATAAATAAACTGATATCTTATATTTTATAAATCAAAATATATCTAATCTCTATAAGTGATTGTATTTGATTTCAAGGACTACCTAAATGTAAAGAGTTTATGAAGTAAAAAATAAAGAAAACTACTACAACATACTCTATTAAATTATAATACTTTTACTCTCACATTCATTATGACAAAAAAGAAAACACAACTTAAAGTAAAAAATATCCCAATAGTTTTTGATTAAACAAGTTGAATTCAAAGCTCAAAATGGTGTAATACTTCCACTTCTTGTCTCAGTTGGACTATATAAAGCAGATCTATTCCTTGGTCTATTCTCCTCCAACTGCCTTACAACTTCTTCCATGCTCGGTCTTACCGAGGCTACAGGTGCACAACATCCCATCGCTAGCTTCAGCGCTTGAACCAACCCGTCTTCCATTGGACTTCTTATCCCTTTCAACAGTTCCACGTCAAACACTTCCATTGTCGTCTCCTCTAAAACCGCTACTTTCACCATTGAAGGTAAATCCACATACTCGCCTCTTCCGTTCTTACCAGGCTTCTTACCGATCAAGATTTCAAGAAGTAGTATGCCGAATGCGTAAACATCGGTCCTCGAGTTACATTTCTTCATTCTTTGAAGTTCTGGTGCTTTGTAGCCGTCAGCCTTCGCAAGGGCAACCATTTCGTCGGCTATTGAAGGGATCATTAGCTTATCGAGGGCGAAATCGGTGATCCTGGCAACGAAGAAGTCGTCCACAAGCACGTTCTTGGATCTTACATTTGCGTGAGTTATAGGATCGTCGAGTCCTGTATGAAGATATGCTAGTCCTCTTGCTATACCTAATGCAATCTTGTGTCTCCTAGCCCAGTTCAGCACTGGTTTTCCTGCTTTAATTTCTGTAGAAAATCAAAATCACAACATAATAAATAATGATCAATGGCAAGCCACAGTGTTAATGTTCAAACCACTAAAACCAAATAGATATTTAAGTTCACTTGTTCAAAGTTTGATTATCATTTAAACCTCCATTAATGGCATAATGAGGACACTACTGATAGTCTTAATGTGTTTGGTAACAAAAATTGATTCAGACAAAAATTGAGTTGAATGTAAAGTGATCTAAGTTTGGATACATTCAAGTAAAAGTAGATTGAGAAATAAATTCAAGGCTAAAAATCAATTGTAGACCCAAAATTCTAGCTTCAAATTAGAATTAATTCTCGTGGAAAAATCAATTCTACTTAAGAACATTCAAACGTTTCAAAATTAATTATACGCTTCTAGAATCAGTTTTGTCTACTCCAAAAGTGGAGTCAAACATACACGATGTGAGAACGTGCATGAGAATAACACAACTGTCAAACGATGTTCCCCAATTGAGGCCGTGTTTGTGGAGACATTGAAAACCATGATGTTGTGGTCCTGGACCTCTTAAAACTCTGATCATGATTGTTTAGGTATCTACACTGCAAGTGTAATTTCTTTTTTCCTTAAGCAGAAAAACTATCAACATTTCTATTCTAGTTTTGATTTGAAGGGTTACCACAGTTTTCAGTTTGATGAAAACTTAATAAAATCGGACACTAATACACTACAAAAAGAATTTGAATATGAAAATGCAAATAGTGTAAGCATGTGATTGAAACATAAAAAGCAATAAAATGAAAAATGCATAAGGAGAGTGTTAAGTATTCAACAAACCATGCAAAAGATCATGAAGAGTTCTTAGAGGCAAATAATCATATATAAGCAGCTTCTCTCCTCTTTTTCCTTGATAGAAAGCTCTCAGCGGAATCAAATTCTCGTGTCGAATTTTCCCCAACTGTTTTATAACCGCCAAACACGAAGTCCTATCCTTGCAAGTACCTTCTCTCAACAACCTCAAAGCAATTGTTCCTCCATCAGCAAGCTTAGCCTTATAAGCTGTTCCATAACACGTCTTCTCCATAACTTGACCGGTCGCATTCAACACATCATCAAGTGTCAAATTCTCACCACCAGGAAATAACATAAGCTTCCCTTCACCATTTCCACCAACTGAATTACCACCACCGTTTTCTTCGTCTTCTTCTTCATCATTCAATTCGTCTTCACTCTCACCACTTCCCTTTTTCTTCTTGTTTTGCATATAACCAATCAACAATGAAGCCAAAACAACAGCACCTGTCATAAGACTAATAACAATACCAGCAACAGCACCAGAACTCAATGAAGAATTCTTACTACAACTTTTCAAAGGTGAACCACATAAATCAGGACTATTCCCTTCAAAAACATCAACACCGAATTTCGATTCACCGAAAAGCGGCACAACCCCACTAAAATTATTATGAGAAAGATTCAATTTTTCTAACCTAAGTCCAACTAAACCATAAGGAATTACACCACTAAACATATTATTCCCTAAATCAAGCTGTTTTAAGGCACCAAAACTAGTAACAAAATCAGGAAAATTACCAGAAAATTTATTACCACCCAAATCAAGAAACTGCAAAAATTTACAAGATGAATCAGGTAATGCAGGTTCTGAAACAGAGCCAGATAACAAATTTCCATGAATTTTAAGAGAAACAAGTTTATCACACAAATTCCATATAGAAGGTGGAAGAACACCACTCAAAAGATTATCACTCAAATCAATATCATCAAGTGAAGAACCATAACCAAGTTCAACAGGAACACTACCACTCAATGAATTAATATTAAGATAAACACTTTTCAGCATAGGAAACTGACCAATCTCTCTAGGAAGAGAACCAGAGAGATTTGCAGAAGGAAGTTGAAGAGACACCAAATGCAAAAAAGGGTCTTTAAAAAACAAAAGATTGTTCCATTGTGGTGAAGACAAATCATTGCATGAAAGAGAAGAACCATTTGTGAAAACCCATTTGAGTCCTCTCCATTGACAAAGTGGTATTGAAGTGTTCCATGAAGATAAAACAAGATTCTCAGTGTTACCTTGAAGTAAAGGTTTGATTTTTACTAAGAGAAGTTCAACATCAGAAGAAGATGAAGGAGGTGTTGTTTTTGAAAAACCTTTGCAGAAACAAAAGATGATGAAGATTGGAATGTAGAGAGAGAAAGGGTATTTGAGAAATGCCATGGATTGTAGAGAGAGAAAGGAAAGTGGTGGTTTTTGTGAGAAAATGAAGGAAAGAGGGTTTGTTTTTCTCTTTACTGAGAAAGCTGACACAGTGTTGACTATGAGTGTAAGCAAGGAACAAGGCTTCTCAAGTGTGTTGTGTTGTGTTCAACTTTTTTCATTCAACGGTTGTGATTTGGTTAATTCCCTATTGCAGTTTGTAAGTAATCATGCAAATAGAATGATAGAAATTTTGTTGTTTGTTATGAGAATGAGAATGATAGAAAATTAGAATTTTATACTCCTCGATCCCAAATATAAGCATCGTTTTAGAAAATGTTTAGTCCTTAAATATAAATTTCTTTATAAGTTAATATGTGAATCCATTACTTACACTAACTTGTATTGAAATATGAAAAGTCAAATTAAATACACATACAAGTAAAGGACAATTTAGTAAAATTCACATATAAATTAGACACATTTCTTTTTGGTTACAACAAATTAGACACAATAATTACAGTACTAACATTTCTTAATAAACGTGAAATTGATCAGAGGAACTAATATAATAAGACAGAGAGAGTATATAAAAAAATAAAATTATAGAAATTTGTTAGTTCAACCAATGATAATTGCTCTTCTTCCATCATATTTGAATTCGTTTGTATCCATTTGTATAGAGCCTCAACGATGGATCCGTGTTTGGTAACATTATAGAAAAATGTCGTAGAATGTTAGGAAATTAAGTTAATTTTAAGATAATTTTTTGAAGAGGCAAAGAAATTACGTCGCTCACACATTTGAGTGTACAATACCATTTTAGCACTCAATTTTTGTAACTTGACTAACAAATTAATTATATGGTTAGAAATTCTATTTTAAAGTGGATAAAACGAGTTAATTATGTATTAATATTATATAGTTGTAATATTTATGCTATAGCCTTAATAAATACTCCCTCCAGTTCTAAATATAAGAGAAGATTTGCTTTTTAGATTCATTGAAAATCTAATGTAATGTTCCATATTGTAGACCAAATACATTAGATTCTCAATAAACCTAAAAAGTAAATTTTTTCTTATATTTAGGACCGGAGGTAATAGGAGGTAAGATTATTATGATTTGAAAAATAGGAATTAAGATCACTTACCGTTGAAATTTCTTACAATTTCATGCATTAATTTAAGATCGAACTATTTAATTGTATATAATCAATTTATATGATAAAATAATTTTAAATATTTATTTAAATCACACGACGTAACTGCATGACACAGTTGCAGTAAAAATTTTGATTCTCTATATTTAATTCTCTATATTGCAGATAAAAATTGTTTGATTTGAAGTTACAAATTACAAGTTTCAAAAGAAATATAGCACTTTATGTAAAATAAAATAAAATTTTAAACACTCATTAAGTCTAATTTAAACACCCATCTAATATTCAATCATGAAAAACAAAACTATAATGGACAATGGTTAACGAATCTCTTGAAAAAATTTAAGATATTGAAAAATGATTTTTTGGATAGTTGGGATATCCAATGATTTCCCTCTTTTGCTTTTGCAAGTCTTATGTTATTATTTATTTATTTTGTCTCTGCACGCTTACTTATGTAAAATGGCCTACCAATTTAATATTACATTTTGTAATGTTTGAGAATGAAGGTAAGGTTTTCTATGCATGACTCCTTCTTTATCATTTTTTTCAAGGTAAATATTAGGGACCAGCAATAACATGGATGGATTGTGTAGCAGTTTGCCAGTTTCACAAGGTTTGATGCACAAATAATTTCAACTCATTTGAGATTAATTAAGTGATTTAGATTAACATCAGTAATAATACATATTAGTGTAAACAATTTAGATTGTTCATTTGACATAAGGATTGTTATTATGACAACATCCTATTAAAGGAAATTTAAATCGTAATAACATAAGGTTCTCTTAACAACTAGACATCTCAACTATATTGTAACTCCAAAGAAATCATCTAAAATGGATAAAGCTTTTATCATTTCTATTAATTTTTCCAAAAGTTATATGCTTCCAATATTTTTTAACAAATGCTTCTAACCATATAATTTCTAATTGATTAAAATTTTGTTGGGGAATTAAAAGTGTGTCTTATTGAGTTAGATATATCAACAGATTGAACTAAAAGTAATCAACTCTTTCAATCAATACTAAACTTAACTCACTTGATATATCTTAACAAATTTAAATGAGTCACTAAATTTATATAGGCTTGTACGATTTAGGGAAAAATCATATTTTATAATTAATTAGAGTGTGTGTGAGGAGAATATAATAACTTGTTGATAATGATTTCTTCTTTATTTTTTAATGGAGAAGTGATATATTTGTATGTTTTTATAAAATAAAGTTGCACATATTGTCTGTGTGAACACAGTTAGGTTAACAATGAATATGTAACAAAAAATAATGACATCGCTATATGTAAGGATCGGAAGTCGAATTCCAAATTCTAGCTTTACTTATTTATTTTATGGATGAAATTTTAGTCATTAAACCGCTTAATCTAATAAAATAAAAGTGGCACACAATAATAGAAATAATGTAGAAAGAAATAAAAAATGAGAAACATGGTTTACCAATTTTTTTTTTGAGAAACATTGATTAAGAAATCTAGCAACATATGATATTCTGTCCCTTTTTCATCATTCCTATTGATATACTTTATAAAAAGCCTAAGAAGAAGATAACTTAGTAGGAAACCTTTACAAGCGCCTATGGGCTCTTTAAGTTCCTAAAGTGAAGGCAGGTGGACGTAAATAAAATTTAGTGTTTCATGTTTCATTCAATAATCATTCTCTTCATGTCTATGCACTTTCTTTCTTCAAAGCTCCCACAGGTATCATTTCTGCCCTTGATTCTATTTTACTTAATTCTTTTTGGGGACGGGGTGAGGATTCTAGAGGAGTGTCATGGGTCAGCTGGAAATATATTTGTACGAGTAGGGAGTCTGGGGGTTTGGGGGTCAGGCGGTTGAGGGAGTTCAACACTGCTCTTCTTGGGAAGTGGTGTTGGCGGATGTTGGTTGATCGGAGGGGTTTGTGGTTTAGAGTTTTAGAGGCCAGATATGGTGTGGAGGATGGTCGGTTGCGTGAGGGGGGGAGGAGAGGGTCAGTGTGGTGGAGGGAGGTAGCGAAGATTAGGGATGGGACTGAGGGAGTTGGGGGAGGTTGGTTTGCTGAGGGGGTTGTTAGGCGGGTGGGGCATGGGAGGGATACTTCTTTCTGGTCAGATCCTTGGTTGGGAGGAGAGTCGTTACGTGTGAGGTTTGGTCGTCTGTTCGACTTGACAGTGACCAAGCAGCATACTGGGGCGGAGATGTTTGAGTTAGGGTGGCAGGCTGGAGGTAGGGCGTGGGAGTGGCGGAGACAATTATGGGTGTGGGAGGAGGAGATGTTAAGGGAGTGTCAGGCCTTACTTCTTGATTTCCAGTTACAGGAGCAGGTGGCAGATACTTGGCGATGGCGCTATGATCCCGAGACTGGATACACAGTCAGTGGTGCTTATCAGATTTTGACTTCTTCGGAGGCAACTTTTCATGATGATACTGTTGATCTTATATGGCATCGTCAGGTCCCTTTGAAGGTGTCTATTCTTTCCTGGAGACATTTACGTGACAGGTTGCCAACGAAGACTAATTTGGTTCGTCGGGGCATACTTTCAGCGGAGCATCAGTTTTGCGTCTCTGGTTGTGGAGGCGTTGAGTCGACTTATCATTTGTTCTTCTCGTGTGGATTGTTTGGTTCTTTATGGTCGCTTGTCAGGTCCTGGATTGATTTCGCGATGGTAGACCCTTCGACTTCATCTGCTCATTTTATTCAGTTTGTTTCAGCAGTAGGTGGCAGTCGGGCGCGGAGATCCTTTATGCAGCTCATTTGGCTTGTGTGCGTTTGGGTTATTTGGACAGAGCGCAATCAGCGCCTGTTCAAGAACTCGGCGCAATCAGTCTCTCATCTATTGGACTTGATCAAGAGACACTCATTCTGGTGGTTGAAGACTCAGTATCCTGGGATAGGGGTTAATTTACATAGTTGGTGGGTTAACCCTTTGTTATGTTTGGGCATCTGATTGTTGGGTATCTTATTTTTTGATGTTTTGATGTAGACATTGTCGGCCTATTCTAGCACATCTTGTGCTGGGGGTTGACCGCTTCTTTTATATAATATATCATTTTGGCTTGTTCAAAAAAAATAATCATTAGCAATAACATAGGTGCTTAATTTAATTAATCATGACTTAAGCAAATGTTTACTACTAATTTTTTACTATTCAATCTCACGCTTGTCTAAATAGTTAATTTCACTTTCGTTACTAGTAACTTTGTTTCTAGTTCTACTGTAATGTTTGAGCAATTGAGCCTAGTGTTTGACTAATCAATTGCTTAATTACTTTTTTAATTAGCATTCTAAGAAGATTAAATGAATCATTAACATCAATAAGGTTGAGTAAAAACAAAATACCAATATAGATTCTTCTTTTTTCTTTTGGTACAAAGCATATGGTTCTTGTTTACTTTGGAAAAATTAACATTTTTACTAGAGTGATCATTTTATCTTTATACTTAAGGGAATTACCATTTTAGTTTCTTTTCGATAGTGCAAGCTTGTCACTTTGATCTTTAAAATAAAAAATTATCTAATTAAAATATCAATTAGGCTTAGGATTACAAAAAAGCCTATATCAAACCCAATAGGCCAACCTACATATGCATGCATATATAGGAAAAAGTTATGGATATATAGTAAAAAAGTTATGGTCATGTTAAAATAATTTTTTCAAAAATCATTTCATTGTCTTATAGGATTATTTTCAAGTTCAAACTCAATTTGAACGGTCTAAAAGAAAGATAAAAATATAAACGAGTGATTAAGTTTTGTACAAATTAGACATATTAGAGAATCCAAATCTTGATTCATTTTTGGAGAGCAACATACAGTGCCAATTCCGACAATTAGGAGGTCCAACATCAAATATTAAAAATGGATCTCTTAATAAAAAAAATGCAAAGAGAATGCTAATATTCATTCAAATTGTAAATAACATGATTAGGTGGTACTTCTACAATCCTTCATAAAAGATGGGTAGATGTTTCCGTTTTGATTGGGTCATAGTCTATTTGATTGTAAGAATTTGAGTACTCCTTATTATACTTTCATTAATAAAATTTTGCTTATAAAAAAATCCACTAATCGTGCGCAATAATGTGACTAGTGTTTGCTCAAAACCATCAAATCCGTAGAAAAAGACACTGATAAAAATCTCTCTGAATGCATAGAAATTAAACATGGATTCAGTGCGATCATAATGACGTAGTCAATGTATTAAAGCTATATAATTAAAATCAAATAGTTAAGATTTAAATGCAGTTTTAATATTTTAAAATATAAAAAATTCGATCTTTAAATATAAATTGTCTCTGTTCTCGATCGAATGGTCTTAATCTCACTAACTCCATGTGCGGTCATGGTGTTGATTTCACAATCCAAGTTCAAATTGGACATGTATTCATGGGTGCCGAACTGGCAGAAAATGGTGAAATTATTAGATCGAACATCTATGATCAAGATTCGAACCTTGGTCCCTCCTGTTTATGTGTGTAAGTTTTCAATCGTCTACGTTTAAAAATAAAAAGCTTTTGCCCAGAAGTCATAGCTCAACTGGCAGAAAATGCGGAAATTGATAGGCCGGACGTCTATGACCGGGATTTGATCTCCGGTCGCTCCACTTTGTGTATGTGAGTTTATAATGACTTTGTCATTTCGTCTATATATAAAAAAAAAAAAAAAAGCTTTTCAATAATTTGTTGCCACAGTTATTTTTTCACTTTGACCTAATCTTGAAACAATTAATGACTAATTTTCTACACGACTTTTATGTTGAAGGTTATATGCATTTTATAATCAGTATAAGTCACACAGTTTATATTCACACACCACACCCAAAATCTCATGAAGCCCTTTTTCTAATTTTTTTTTGCTTAACCCAAAATGATAATGTTATCTTATAAACATATAAGCATGTTTAACAATAGTAAAGCCTTCAGAAATTAACATTTGAAGAATTGAAAAGAGTACAGACAGCTATAACATTGTTAGGCACGGTGGAAACATACTTTTTTATTGGTACAGAATATGTGAAGAATTTGTTTTTGCATTTCACTCCTCAAACTTTTATTATAGAATTTTTACACCCCACTTTGCATTACTTAACTTTTTGCATGCATCCCTACATGATGATGTTTTTGTAATGGTTGAGTTGAACTTTGAAAATGACAAACATTGCTTGTGACGATGGAGTTGAAAATGAACAATGATGATAGTTTCAACATGGCCCAAAATGCTAAAGTAAAAAAGCTAAATTGCATCATAATAGTGTGGAAACATTTCATATCAAGCATGTAAAAATATTTGAGAATAATTCAATTATCTTGGGCGCATTACATCCTTAAGTTATGCATTTTTTTTCTTTTATATCAAAGTTATGAATGATTTAGTACTAGAGAAGTTTGTTTTGTTATTATGATGATAAACCAATTGTGTTGGTAAATTTACAATGATGAGAGAAGAAGAAAATCTGGCCTGGTTGACCATATATTTTTGACAATTAAAACATTACTTTTTCACTCAAATAGATTCTACTTATAGATAAACGTGTATGTTTGGTATCACGGTGACAAGAATCATGATGCGTAATTTTCCAAAACAACAGTGTAACTTTTGCAAAATCATGACAGGTCACTATGATTCTAGCACACCCTACCAAACATAGACTATGCACATTTGAAAATCAAGGTTGTGTACAGCCACTGCTAGTTCAGTCACCGCTCCGTAAGGTGTTAGGATTCATGTTTGAGGTAAGCTTTCTCACATCTCTAGGTTACTATGATTTTATCATACCCACTATGATACCAAACATAAACTACGCACATTTGAAAATCAGTGTGGTGTACTGCCACTGCAAGTTCATTCACTGCTACGTAAGGTGTTTGGATTAATGTTGAGCTAAACTTTCTCACATCCCTAGGCCCCTGTGATTCTATCATACCCACTATGATACCAAACATAGACTATTCACATTTGAAAATCAAGGTGATGTACTGCCACTGCAAATTAAATCACCGTTAGGTAAGGTGTTTGGATTCATATTGAGCTAAGCTTTCTCACGTCCCTAGGCCACTTCCACTGCGATTCTTAGAAGCTATATAATACAGCTTCCACGTCAATGTGGTTTTTGGCCGCAATTTTATTTTGACGCACTGCAGTACCAAATAATCACGATGTGTAGCTTTTGGCTGAATATAAGTTTTCACTAATCACCGTTATTTTTAACAAAACCAAACATATGCTATAATTAGAGTTCAAACCAAGTGTGGATAGAGATTGGTAGGATCTAAGCAAATATCTAACGTGAGACTTTAGTATGTCCTTTGAAAATATGTAAAGTCGCTTACAAGTGAGTCTAATGTGATAGGAAGGAGAGCTTAAAATTAAGAGATGTCATCTATATAAGCAACTTAATAAATATTTTTGAGGGAGCTAGTGTAACATTTAAATAATGTTATACTGCTCAACAATAAATAAATACTTGTTGTAAAGTACCAATGGTAAAACAGCGTTGGCAATTTATAAATTTGAGCCGTAAGTTCGCAACCATCTTATTTTATGTTAAGAATAATTTGCTCTAAAAATCTACCACATATAGCTTTCAAAAAAGCGATAAAAAAGTTACATAAATCCAAACACGCTTTATCTAACATCTGTGCAATAGAAAATGTCATTTAAACTAAGGTTGTGTTAACGGCTATAATATGATAAAAGAAAATGCAAAACAAAATCTGCAGAAAATTCCATGCTATCGAAGTTTTTCCTTTTTCATTAACATTTCAGTATTACAGCTTCGCCTTTACATCTAACATATGTATAATACAGAAATTGATTGGTTCAAAATAACTTACTCTCATGCTGCTACTTGTACTTATCCATTATCCTTTTAGCTTCTTCCAAAGGATCATCCATAGGTTTGGTTGCAGTTCCTCCATTCCCGCTAGGTGGTCCTTCATCTTTATTGAATGCTAGGTATGCAAAGTATGCAAGTCCTACCGTAGCCTATGAACAACAAATTTACTTGTGTTAAGTGTTAACCTGGCATGTATCTTTAATCAGTGTTGTCAATCGTGGATTGCAAAAAATAGTTGTCTGTTCAAATTACAAGACACTAAAATGCTATGGCACTAATATATAGCCGCTATTTAACAATACTTTATACTAAATAGCGTATCACAGAACAGTAACAATTTGTATGCTATATTATAGCACCATTTTAGCCGCTATTTGGAACAAGGGCTATAACAAAAAAATTAAATCCTGCAAAAGGAAAAGGATATTCTTTTCTTTGCACAAGTTCCATTCAATAACTTGATATGGCTAGTATATGAATTCTTAAATTTTATATTTGGCCTAACTCATCCTCACAAAACCGGCTTGTAAGGTAAGGGTTGCCAATGCTATATAAACACTACACAGGCCATATCTCTAAGAGAAGTGGGACTAAATCCACCCCTTCACACCCAACACAATGAAGGGGTCTGGGGGCGGACCGCAATGAAAGCGGAATTTCCAACATGATTGAACATGATAATTGATTTCATATGAATAGTTAGTGATATAAAATATGAAAACAATAATCTGAAATTTTAATTTCATTAGGAAAATGGATGACTCACCAATATAAAGAAAGCTGTAGAGAGGAGAGACTTGAATACAAAAAGCACAGCACTAAAAGCCACAAAAGTTACTGCAATCCTTGCTATTGGTCTCGGTACAGAATTCTAGCATTGTTGAAAAGAAGAAAACAAAAGAGAAACATGAAAAATTATAAGGCATTCTAGTATTGGTATCAAATTTGAAGACAACAGCTAGATAAATCAAATGATTATTCAAAGATGGAAAAGGCAGTGTTGTCAATTGTGAATTACAGAAACTAGTGGTTTGTTCAAATTTTTCTACATTGCAGTGTTATAGCGTTGTTATAACCACTATTTGACAACACTTTGTACTAAACCACGTATTACAGAACAACAGCAGTATGTTGAAATTCTGCTATGCTAGCCGTTATTTGACAACATCGGGAAAAAGGTAATTCTGACTTACAGGAACAAGATTTGTGCCTGCATCAACTCCATCCTTGCCAACTCTCCATGCATTCTGCAGAACTATCTCGTAACCACAAAGATAATCAAAATGAAGGAGGAATAGTTAGACTTTCTGGACATGCAACAAAGCTAAAAAGAGAGCCATGAGAATAAAGCTGCCAGGATTTATACAGAACAACTCTTCAAAAATCTGGTGTTTCCAATTCTCAAGGGCATGCAATTGGCACAAATAGCAATATATTTCAATATGCAACAACTCTTAATCATATATGCTGTCATCCTTTCAAACAATGATGCCTCATCAGGAATGCATAAACTGAATTGTTATTCTCATATTTCAATGGTGTCTCCTCAGTGTTGTCAATGGTGGAATAAGGCAGAAGGCCAAAATCCGCAATATAAACACACCATAACGGCTTATGGCGCTGTCGTGGCAGGCATCCCTTCACAAATTGCCTATGGTGATTGTCACAATCTGCCACACATGCCATTCCGCCATGGTGGCGCCAGCAAAATTGACTTGGCATATGCAAGGCAAGGCACAGATGCATCCATCAAAGAAACATACTAGATACCACATTACAGATTGAAGGTACCGCATATTTCAAAGGATTTCGGAGAACTATAAGCTTCCTCAGAAAAAGAAAAAGATATATTACAGGAAGAAGTTTTAATTTATTTTTAAAATAACTACAAAGAAATAAAATAATCGGAAGACCGTGCTAATGTAATGTAGTATGGAACATTCATTTGAGAAAATCCAAATGAGTGTCACTCACTACTACTACAATTTAGCATAGATGGTGAACCATATCCATTAACTAGTTCAATTTAGAATGAAAGTTAACTAAGAGTATTTAACTTTCATCATTTTACGAAGGAAAGCCTTACTACATTGGTTAAGGTTGTTACCAAGTTTATCAAAATTACTAGTTAACTCATAGAATCCTACGATTCCATGATTCTGTGACAAGGAGAGTATCTATTCAATTTTGTAGCACCAATACTTCAGAATGAAGACATGCCTGGTCGGTGTCCGAACCCGACATGACATTGACAGATGTGGTTACATTCAATAATTCTATTTTCTCAAATTATTACATGTGTGGACGTGTCAGTGTTAGTATCATGTCAATGGTATGTACCTCCTTATGTCTATAATCTATTTAGCACCAACCTAATCTAACATTTTAATACACCTTAGACCAATAATCACATTTTCTTCAATTCTATCCAACACTTTTCAATTCTCAATAAAATTTCTACTAACATCAAAACTATTACTTGCAACAGAAACAAAAAAAACTACAACGTATTAAATAAAAAACCCATTAACAAAAACATGAAATTACCATCCTTTTCTAAACACTATAACTGAAATCTAATTAACCAAAGTAAGAAATTAAAATTCCAAAATAATTAACTAAAAAAAATTGAAACTTGGTGCTAACCTTTATAAATATTGGACTGTGCTGCAAAAACTACAAAATTGGAGCGAGGTTTATGGCTTATGGAAATGTTGAAATGAGTTTTTGAGAGGAAAGTTTGATTCTTTAACTTCAAAATTGAATTGGGTGAACGAAATTGATGATGGGTAGGAGCCAAGATTTGATTTTGACAGCAACTTGGGATAGAACTAAAGTTTTGAACAAAACCATTAGCAAACATTTTTGCACTCAAGTGTAATATTGAATGTGAAATAAACCTAAGATTAGTTTGAATCAAAGAGATGAAACAGTGTGGTTTTGGTTGGTTTTAGTTACACATAAAAGTTGCAGTATGAATGAAACAGAGAGTGCAAATATCAGTTTTTGTTCTCAGCCTTACAAAGATGAGCTCAAACTTATTGGGCCCTTGAGTTGGTTGTCTAGCCCAAGAATGGCCCAACATTAGTTGAACTTCCCATAAGATCATTCCTCAACCTAGGGAATTGGATTTGACGCAGTTACTGTGTCGATGCAGTAACTTGTCACAGCCACCCGATTTTGATCAGATGGTTGAGGTTTTATAATTATTTTTATTGATGTATAATATAAATCGTCTGATTTAAAATTAAGGGTTATGATAAAAAATTATGTAAATGCATGCTTATTTTACAACGGGGAATCCGGGTTCCTCCAATGAACTACTAAAAAGAAAATGCACCTTGTTTGTATAAATAGTACAAATCAGTTCTTATAAATCTCTTGTAACCAAAAAAAAATCAATTCATATAAATCTCCTTTCAACCATGTTGTTCCATATATGTTTGACCTCAAACTTTCTCTCATTTTGATGTGAATCAAGTGACATGATACCATATGACATAGTGAATCTTAGATAGACTCTAATGCTATCTTAAAATTTGAATTTGACTTTATTCAACTTTCATAATCGATTTGTATGAAGAGAAATGTCTTCAACTTTTTTTTTTTTTGACTAAAAAAATGTCTTCAACTTATAAAGTCAATTCAAATACATGTAAGTTTCTTAATACATCCACTCATATTAAATATTAGACATATGATATGTGACCCAAGTGACTTAATATCGGGTGACCCAACAAATCTTAGGCATGTCTCATACAATCTTAAAATTTGATTTAACTCAACTATATATACAAAAATTATTTTAAAGTGAAAAATAACTCCATATAAGGGATTAATTGTTCAAAATCCTCTACACGCCAATTTGTTTGTTTCATAAAACTCAAACCAAAAATATTATTTGTAGAGAATCAAATTCCTAGATACTCATACTAAGAATAGAACTATAGTCATTTGAATTTTTAAGTAGACCCCTCAAATTGAAATATTCTTTTGTAAAACGAATAAAGGGTATAGTCACAAGATTGTACCATTCCCTATAATAATTAGAATAGCTTTTAAAAAGAAAAAAAGAGTTGATTCTCATCTTGTAGACTGTGTTTACAGGTATTGCCTTCAACTTCTTAATGATTTTGGCCATGACTGCATGTTTTAGAGGCCATCAACATTGATCATTAGGCAAAAGGTGAGGTGATGGTGAGGGGAATAGTGAATGAATACATATCGAAATCTACCTAAAATATATCACCAAGAAAAGGGGATTCCTTATTAATACCATTGTTAATTATCAACATGTTTATAAGTAGGATTGGTTGTTGTGTTTTCAAAGAAAATGGAGTATGGTTTGGCTAGTTAATTAAGAGGGCATTAGATATAAATTTACATTGGCAATTGAGGTGCCATCATTCAATGTTATTCATATGCCTATAAATATTTAACACATATGTAACTATTTGGATTGATAAGTTTGGCTTGGACAACAAAATTAATCTTTGAGTTGGATTTTAAAATAGGAGTAGATAGTTTTCATCTAAATAAAAATGATAAGTCTTATTTTAATTTTATTATTCGTAATTGCAATCATTCTATGTCTATTTTTAGTTAAAACTCTTTAATTAGTAGAGTTTTTTTTTGTACGTTTTTAATTAGTAGAGTTTACTAAGGGACGAACTAATATAATTTTAAGCCAAATGCATTTATAGGTCCTTTAAGTTTTTGGTTTGTACCGCATAGGTCTTTTAAGTTATTTTTGTAACACATAGGTCCTTTAAGTTTTCAGTTTGTAACACATAAGTCTTTTAAGTTTTTTTTGTAACATATAGGTCCTTTAAGTTTTAAAAATGTAACACATAGGTCCTTTCAAATTATACTCATCATGTTATACAAAAAAAAAACTTAAAGGACCTAAGTGTTACAGTTTTAAAACTTAAAGGACCTATGTGTTACAAAAAAAACTAAAAGACCTATGTGTTATAAACAGAAAACTTAAAGGACCTATGTGTTATAAAAATAACTTAAAGGACCTATGCAGTACAAACCAAAAACTTAAAGGACCTATGAATACATTTGGCCATAATTTTATTATTCGTAATTGCATTCATTTTCTTTCTATTTTTAGTTAAAATATGTGACAAATAAAAATTAAATAATATGACAATATTATATTCAGTCGGTTATCATACACTAAGAACACATAATTTAAACAACAACATCTTTGTAGACATAGTTTGTGGAGCATAAGTCAAGCAAGGTAATTTTGAAATGAAGCTTAGATAACAAACATAAATTATCCTAGGATGAAAAATTATAATAATACTATATTATATGATGGTAAATTAAATTGAGTCATTAAGTTTTAGCTCAACCAGAAAATGTCGAAAATTATTAAACCGGATACTCATGATTCAGATTTGATCTTTGATCGCTTCACTTTTTGTATTTGTGAGTTTATGATTATTTTACCATTTCTTCTATTTACCAAAAAAATAAATTTAATGTGACATTTTTTAAAGTTGACGCATATGCTTACAAAGCAATTCTAATTCTAATAATCCTAAAACAGCTATATCTAGGGGAATCTGCTTTGAATGTAAAACTTTGAAAACAAGGAGCAAAATGCCAGAAAGCAATGCAACCAACCACTCTTTCAAATTAAAGAAGCAGCTCATTTATCAACACAAATTATATAAATGTGGGGTGCAGACCATATTAGTGACTAAGTTGAGGAAAACAATGCAAAAACACATGGGGGGGGGTATGAGCTAGTTTTAGTGTCAAACAAGGTATACATGATTCAATGCTTCAGAGAAAATATATAAGTTTATGGTAAAAGAACAGAACCCCGAGGCAGAGGTGGTGGTGGTGTTGGGTTTCACTCCAAAATCTTATTAAAAGGAAAAATTGTATTGTCATTTCTTTTCTTGCTTCACAACAAAGCATGTACTTCATGATCTCATGTCATGTCATGTGTCCTGTTCTTTAAAATTGTATTGCACCTAAATTAATCTAATGGCGGCGATGGCGACCGATTATATTGCGGTCGGTTGGTGTGGAGGTATATGCGAAAAAATTATCGCTCTAGCGTTCAAGTCAGATTGTGAAATAGATAGAGTAATGAGAATTAGGGTAAAATTGTGATTGTACCATGGTGTAGTCGCATGCAACACTTATATAGGAGGTTCTTGCGCGAGGAATGTGGATACCTGTTGAGATGGATCTGACGATCCTGAATGGTTGCAGAGTGTTGATCCGTTGTGGTGGGGAGTATTGTAGTTGGCGTGTTTTACCCTCGTAGTCTGTATTTCGGGTTGGATTTCTTGTTGGACCTTTGGCTTATTTGGACCTTTGGTATATAATATTCTGTAGACAGTTGTAAATTGGTCATTAATATCACTTTAAACTAAACAAAAATATAACAAATGAATGTTGTATGTGTTTGGTTATGCATTAATAAAAAAACGTTTTTGATTGAATCGATTTTGTAATGTTTGAGTATATTTACGTAAAAATAAGTATATAGTTTCAAAGTAATATCAATTACATTTGATATCACTCAAACATATCAAAATCAATTTTAAGTGTTGTTAAAAATGTGTACATCATGTTAAATGTTATCAAAAATAGAATGGAGATGTCGTGTTTGATCTCTTTTTAATCCTAAAACATTGATATGTTGTTTCTTTAAGTGTTCTCCCTCGATCCTTCTAACAAGTTGTATTATACTCTCTTTAATCTCAAATATAAACAAAAAGTGATCAAAGAAAATTAATGTTATTTAGGACCTGGTGGTATATTGACTTGGGACCTAGAAGTGTGCTCCTCCTCGAGGTTTCAAGTTTGATTCTCTCCAGTCACAATTTAGGTGAATTAGTTTAGCTTCTTAAAAAAAAAGTTATTTAGTCTAAAATTTGAACTAAATACATTAAGGTATCAATTAAACCCATGACCAACACTAATTGTGAGAGTGAATATTGAAGTTATATCGAAATATCACACTGCCAATATTTTTAGACTATTTGGTGAAAATACATGGTTTAGTACTCTGGTGTCTGGTCTTATGTGCCAACTTTTGAGTGTAAGATGAAGCTCATTTAACATCAATAAATAAATAAAGCTAATATTAGAAAAAATGTAATAAATACATATTTATTGAAATCCTAAAGAGATGATAAAATATTTCAAACATGAATTTGAATATGATATAGCATGAGAGACACAACCAATATAATACTCACCCCAATTCAAGAAAGTAGCTTGAGATAGAGACACACACATTACACTCACAATGAAAAACCAATACTTGATATATCCCTATGGACATGGTTGAGTTTTTCATGCAAAATTGCTAATGTCAATGCAAACAATGAACTCACTATCACTATCTCACTTCTTCAATCTCTTCCTCTTCACACTCTTCCTACCACTTTCCCTTGCTTCCACCAATATTGAACTCACTACCTTACTTTCATGGACACACACCTCCCCTTTTTCCAATTGGAACCCCCTAGACACAAATCCATGCAAATGGTCATTCATAACATGTTCATCACAAAACTTTGTAACTGAAATCAACATCCAAAATGTCCAATTAGCCCTTCCTTTTCCTTCAAATATCTCTTCATTTTCCAATCTTCAAAAGTTAGTTATTTCTGGCACCAACCTCACTGGAACAATTCCTTCTGAAATTGGTAACTGTCTTAATCTTATAACCCTTGATCTTAGTTCAAATAGTCTTGTTGGTGAAATTCCTTCAACTATTGGTAACTTGAAAAATCTTCAAAACTTGGTTTTAAATTCTAACCAATTAACTGGTTCAATACCAATTGAACTATGTGATTGTGTTAATCTCAAAAACCTTGACATATTTGATAATAATCTTAGTGGAAATCTTCCTAATGAGTTAGGAAAACTTTCAAATCTTGAAGTTATTAGAGTTGGTGGAAATAAAGATATTGTAGGGAAGATTCCAGAAGAATTAGGTGAATGCAAGAATTTAAGTGTTTTAGGTCTTGCTGATACTAAAATTTCTGGTTCATTACCTAATTCATTAGGTAAATTAATTAAGCTTCAAACAATATCTATATATAGTACTTTGATTTCTGGTGTGATCCCTCATGAAATTGGTAATTGTTCTGAGCTTGTGAATTTGTTTTTGTATGAGAATGATCTTTCTGGTGTGATTCCTTATGAGATAGGTAAGCTTATGAAGCTTGAAAAGATTTTGCTATGGCAAAATAGTTTTGTTGGTAAGATACCTGATGAAATTGGAAACTGTAGTAGTTTGAAGATTCTTGATTTGTCTTTGAATTATTTCTCCGGTGGAATACCGGAAAGTTTAGGGAAATTGTCAAATCTTGAAGAGCTTATGTTGAGTAATAATAATGTTTCTGGTTCGATACCAGCTTCGATATCGAATCTGACAAATTTGATTCAGTTGCAGTTAGATACTAATGAGATATCGGGGTTGATTCCGGTTGAGATTGGAAAGTTGACTAAGCTAACGGTGTTTTTCGCGTGGCAGAATAAACTTGAAGGTCGAATTCCATCGGAGTTAGGCGATTGTTTAAGCCTCGAAGCTTTGGATTTGTCTTATAATGAACTTAGTGATAGTTTACCTTCAGGTCTTTTTAAGCTTCAGAATTTAACTAAGCTTTTGTTGATTTCTAATGAAATCTCAGGTGTCATTCCTCCTGAGATTGGTAACTGTAGTTCTCTTATTCGGCTGCGGCTTTTAGATAACAGAATCAGTGGTGAGATACCAAGAGAAATAGGTTTTCTTAATAACCTTAGTTTCCTTGATTTGTCCGAAAATCGTCTTAGTGGTTCGGTACCATTAGAGATTGGAAACTGTAAAGAGCTTCAAATGTTGAATCTAAGTAATAACTCTCTTTCAGGTGATTTGCATAGTTTTTTGTCTTCTCTTACAATGCTAGAGGTTTTGGATGTTTCAATGAATAATTTTTCTGGTGAGGTTCCGATGAGTATTGGTCATTTAACTTCGCTTCTTCGAGTCACTTTAAGCAAAAACTCTTTCTCGGGATCGATTCCTTCATCTCTTGGAAAATGCTCAGGTATTCAACTTCTCGACCTTAGCAGTAACATGTTCTCGGGGAGCATACCGCGAGAATTGTTTCAAATTGAAGCACTTGATATTGCTTTGAATTTGAGTCACAATGCATTATCAGGAGTGATTCCAGTTGAGATTTCAGCTCTTAACAAGTTATCTGTTCTAGACCTTTCGCATAACATGTTTGAAGGTGATTTGACGATGTTTTCAGGCCTTGATAATCTTGTTTCGCTGAACATTTCATACAACAAATTCTCCGGTTATTTGCCAGACAACAAGTTGTTTCATCAACTAGCAGCAACAGATTTGGTTGGAAATCAAGGTTTGTGTCCTAATGGTCACGATTCATGTTTCATTCAAAATGCTGTAATGGCGAAGATGTTAAATGGTTCTAATTCTAAGAGATCAGAGATGATTAAAGTGGCAATTGGATTGCTAAGTTCCTTAACCGTTGCAATGGCAATCTTTGGAGTTGTTACAATCTTTCAAGCAAGGAAAATTGTTCGAGATGACAATGATTCTGAGATGGGAGGAGGAGGTGATTCATGGCCTTGGCAGTTCACACCATTCCAAAAGGTCAACTTTTGTGTGGAGCGAATTCTAAAGTGTTTGGTGGAATCCAATGTAATTGGAAAAGGGTGTTCGGGGATAGTTTATCGTGCGGAAATGGAAAACGGCGATGTCATTGCTGTGAAAAGGCTATGGCCAACAACAACGGCAGCTAAATCCACCGCAAGATATGATCATAGCCAAAGTGATAAATTAGCAGTTAATGGAGGAGTTCGCGATTCGTTTTCTGCTGAGGTAAAAACACTCGGTTCAATTCGCCACAAGAACATTGTGAGGTTCTTAGGTTGCTGTTGGAACAGAAACACAAGGCTGCTTATGTATGATTACATGCCAAATGGGAGTCTAGGAAGTGTACTGCACGAAGGAAATTATAATTGCTTGGATTGGCACATTAGATTCAAGATAATACTAGGATCAGCTCAAGGTTTGGCTTATTTGCACCATGATTGTGCTCCTCCTATTGTTCATAGAGATATTAAGGCCAACAATATCCTCATAGGTCTTGAATTTGAACCATACATAGCTGATTTCGGACTTGCAAAACTTGTCGATGATGGAGATTTTGCAAGATCTTCTAGTACACTAGCTGGTTCTTATGGTTACATAGCTCCTGGTAAATACTACTCTTCCAAAAATATCAATCTCTAAAATTTACTTGCACTAATTAGATATACTTTTTTAGTCCATATAACTTTCTTTTGTTCCAACCGTTTTGCTTTAAATCCTTATCGTTTTGTTTTAGTCCCTGTAAAATTTGTTCGTGCTGGAATTGAATCTATAATTTGTGTGTAATATTCCTTTTAGTCCCTCTGTAGTTAAAATTGGAGGGACTAAAATCAAATAATCTACATCTTGTAGGGATCAATTTCAAAGTAAACAAATATTTCAACGACTGATACAAAACAAGATTCAAAGAAAAAAGTTGTATATCTGCAAGGACTAAAAACAAATATAATTTTTTTCCGAGACAAAAAACAAAAAATTTGTATGTTTACATGGAACAAAAACATATTTAAGTTTATTTACTTATATCAATATATATTGGCTGATGGGACCGCAATCGCACGAACGCGAACCAAGTTTTGAAACATTGAGTATATTTAAGAACAAATGAATTTTTTGTATTTTTGTTCACTATTCTTTTTAATGTGCTATATCTCATTATAGTATACTAACATCTTTCCATTCATTACTGCTTTTTCTGCATGTTGAAATTTGAAGAGTACGGATACATGATGAAGGTAACAGAAAAAAGTGATGTATACAGCTATGGCATAGTTGTATTAGAAGTACTAACAGGTAAGCAACCAATAGATCCAACAATACCGGACGGACTTCACATAGTCGATTGGGTTCGACAGAAAAGAGGAAGAGTCGAAGTGCTAGATGAAAACTTAAAAGCAAGACCAGAATCTGAAATTGAAGAAATGTTGCAAACTTTAGGTGTGGCATTGTTATGTGTAACCTCAAACCCTGATGATAGACCAACAATGAAAGATGTGGTTGCAATGATGAAAGAGATTAAACAAGAAAGAGATGAATGTGTGAAAGCTTTTGATGGAACTTCTAGAAATCATGATCAACATGAAAGTAATCATTGCAATGAAAAAGAATTAGTGGAAATGATGAAAGATTCTTGTCCTACAACAAGCAGCAGCAACATAAATATGCATTTACCTTACTCTCCTCATAGTTCTACAACACTAAATTAAGTAACTTTGAAATAGTTTATAATAGTAATGTTACAAGGCAACTAGATTTTTCTTAGCAAGAGTAGTTTGGTTTCTATCTGATTTTCATTCCTTCAGCTTCATAATTATGGTATGATTGTGTATATGGATAATTAGTCTTAATAATTATCGTGAGAAATGAAGTAATCTTTGTTCATTTTATTTACTTATTCCTTTCAACAAGGGTATATAAGCCTATGATATCAGTTTCCAGTGTTTTCTCTAATTTTGTTTATGATTTGTTATCATACTTTATTGGACTGGAAACAAGTCTGGTTCCTAGTCAAACCAGTCGATCTGGTCCGATTTTGATTACCTTGAACAATTATATTTGACATCTTCTTCCAAGAGAACTTAAAAATGAAAACTTGAAACAGAATCTTTCGTGCAAATACTAGTAATCGATTAAAAATGTGTAATGATCTCAATTTGACAGAGACAAAATGTATTATATTGTTAATAGTTTTTCTTACAAAACAAGGAATATAGAAATGAGATTAGCATAGAAGAATACCAGGAAGAGTTCAAGAGAGAAAAAGAGAATCTGAGAGATTATATATGGGACAAATGTTAAGTGATATACTTCCTCCGTACCAAAATATAAGTCACTTTGTGAAAAATAATTATACCAAAATATAAAGTCATTTTACAATACCAATAAAACATTTAATTCTAGTTTTTTTATTATACCCTTAACTATTTATTACTCTCTCTTATATTATACTTCTTCATTCATAATGAAGGACAATTTTCTAAACTAACTCATAATTTATCTTTTCTATACATCATTAATTACGTTTTTTAATTTGTATGATATGGTCACAACAACTTATATTTTAGTACGGATGTAGTATCATATATTTAAGCTATTTGTATTTTAATTTATTTTATATGTTTGTTGCCCAAATAATTTATATTTACAGCTGTGCTTATGTAAGACTTGTTTCCTTTCTTTGTCATAAAGTGTTCAAGTCAAATAGTACATTCATCTATCTACATCACTGAGCAGTACACATACGGCTCCTTCATTCTTATACGGACTCCACTCCAACAATACATTACTTCTTTACGTCACATTTATTTTTTGGTATATAGATAAAGTTATTAGATTCGTCAAAAAAAAAATAAAGTTATTAGAAATTTTCGCACATAAAATAAAAAGACTAGAATTTAACATTTTTTATTTAACTAAACTTTATGAATACATTGTCTCTATTTTTTTTCCTATAAGAAAGAATTTTCTTTTTGTTTATCATTATTGTTTGGCTTAAATATTATGTTGGTCTCTATAAATATGACTCATTTTTATATTGGTCGATGTAAAAAAAGTATTAGTTTATACTCATGTAAAATTACAAAAAATTTAAAAAAGGCCTTAAGATGTTTTTTCAGCTTATTTGATAAACTTCAACTAATGTAACACATGGTGGTTTGGTTGCTGAGTTGACATGTTTTAAAATATTGGAGATTTATTTTGGCTTAAAAGTAGTTTTTTATATTTTATTTTGATGGATTCGTAATTTTGACCCCCTATTTTAAAATTCGGAATTTCAACCTTCTTATTTTAGTTTTTACAAATTTTTTTTACCCCAATGACATTTGGCTTATTTTTATTTATGTGGAAACGATGATATGTATATTATTTTATTTTTTGACACATGTGCATTATCTTTATATCCACCTAATTATTTTCTTTAAAAATTATTAGAAAATTCAAAAAAATGCCACAAAATTAGGGAAAAGTTATAAATAAATATCTACAAATAAGTTACTATAAAAAAAAAGAAAAATACTAAAAAAAACAATAAAAACGCATTAAAAAGACATTTAAATATATCGAAAAGTCTGTTTGCACATGCAAATATCTGGATATATATACTTATATCCACATGATTACTTATATCCAAATAAATTACTTAAATCCAGATATTTGCATGTGCAAACTGTAAGTTTAGAGTGCAACCTAAGAAGGAGGGTGAATTAGGTTCTTTGAAATTTTTTGATTTTTAGACAAATATTTGGTTATTTTTCTGGTTTGGTATTAAGGGTTGAAAGCAATAAAGTACAGAAAAATAAAAGAGAATGGAAAGAGAAAAACACACAAGAAATTTATCCTGGTTCCCCTTTTAACCTAAGGGTACTCTAGTCCCCTCACGTCCTGTGAGAGATTTTACTATGTCACCTTACAAAGTGAAACAAGAGAACAATCCTCTTTCACTCTCTTGCTTCCAACAATCTTGGACAGCAAGGTAACCCCTTATGATCTCTACAAAGTAAAACAAGAGAACAAACCTCTCCTTTTCACTCTCTTGCTTCCAACAATCCAAGACAGCAAGGTGTCAAAACAACACAAAGATAGTACCCACTATCTTTCACAACAATTCTCAACAACTAATAAAGAGAATTTTACAAAACAAGTATTGAAGAATAAAAATGTATGGTTGTTATCAAATCAATATCACTTTAATAATGTATATATCTTAGTGCTCAGAAACTTTTATAGATATGAAAATATGATCAAAGTTTCTTAAGATATGTGTATGAAAGTTTATAAGAAAAGAGATATTGTTAACTTAGAAAATTGAGATAAGAAAGTTGTCTTATTGTATTGATCTCAAATATATTTAAAGAGATTTTAAAAAATGTCCATGCACCAATGCCATTGTTGAAAATAAAGCCCAAATAAAATATATTTAAGAAAAACGATTTTTTCAAGGATAAATATAAAATTATGCATTCTGTCCAGGTTTGCCTACAGCGGTCGTAACGCATAACCGATTTAATATGCAAATAGTTAATTGGTTAGCATTTTTAAAATTCAAACAGCAACAGACCTTTTAAATCGGTTACCAACAGAAATGATTTAAAATGCGCTGACAGCTTAAAAATCAATCTTTTATTTTTTTGAAAGTTTGCTTCACATGGACTTTTATATTTAACTTATAAATTTATTAGTGATTAATTTTAAATTAATTTATGAGCATTCTAAGCTATATAATTATTAAAATGATAAATCAAAGATAAAGACCACACTTACAAATATTTAATTTAAGGGAAATGTTAACATGTGCTCTTGGGGCACTTGTTAGTATACTAATAAAAAAAAGAAAAATGATAAACATTGCCTTTAAGACAATGGTTAAGGAAACAAAAGAAGTAAAAAATTCTTGAAATTTTTGTAATCTACTTTTTTAAAACAATAAAATACGATTTTCAATGCATATGTTGCTTTTTTTAGTAATCTTAACTAGTGCCCTTAAGGCACTAGTTAGCAAGACCCTTTTATCTTGAAGAAAACAATGTTTGACTATAAAAAATAAAAAATGCACAAGTTCCAAGATCATATTTCTTTTAGGGTCTTGCTAACTAGTGTCCTATGTCTTTATCTTCAACTTAGTTCATCAATCTTGAGACTCCATAAGCTTTCTTCTTTTGTTACGTGAGTTTGTTATTATCAAAATCCAACCAAGTTCAAAAAGGAAATCTTCTTCACACAAACAAATATTATTTGGATATATTTAAATGTCTTTTTTAATGAGTTTTTATGGTATTTTTCTAGTATTTTTTCTTATTTTTTATAGTAATTTATTTGTAGATTTTTATTTATTTTTTATAATTTTTTCCATAAGATTTTATGGCATTTTTTAGAATTTTCTAATAATTTTTTTAAAAAATAATTAGGTGGATAAAGATAATGCACATGTGTCAAAAAGTATAAAATAATATAGACATCATCATTGCCGCATAAACAAAAATAAGTCAAATGTGATTGGTGTGAAAAAATTCTGAAAAATTTGAAATAAGAGGGTTGGAATTTCGATTTTTAAAATAGGGGTTGAAACAGAAGAGGTAAAACTGCATTTAAACCTATTTTTAATTAATTAAGTTTATTTGTTTTTAATTTATAATTAAAAAATGTGCCCAATATAATCAGCAACACCTGCATTGTCAACTTGTGCCATACAAATTAAATCTATCAAATCATCTATAAAACCATTTTAAGAACTTTTTTAGAATTTTTGTGAGCTGCCACCACAAACATAGTTTCATGCTTTTTCTTCATCCTCCATGAAGAATTATTTTGGGTCAAAAATTGACCCAAAATTGGAATAAGTGATTTCACCCTTCAAATTCGTTTTTTTCTTTTTCTTTTATTGAAATAAGTGATTTTCACATCTATTTCATTTTTTTTTTGTAATTTTTTCGTCTTTGTATGTGTAGACTTTTGTACTTGAATATCATATTCTGGACATGTATATTCTGGATACTTGAATATAATCATATGTGTAGACTTTTGTACTTTGTCATTTTATGCTATTAAATACTTTGAAATGATTTACAAATCCATTCTTTTTATTTTTAGCGAATATTCATTGTATCGATATACTTTATCAATTTGAATGAATGAATATCATTTATTTTTTTGTAAAAAAAAAGAACTTTTTTAAAATTTTTGTAATTTTACTGGAGTATAAATCAAAACATTTTTCTTTTTTACATAGACCAAAAGAAAACTTACCAAAAAAAAAAACATAGACCAAAAGGAAAATGAACCATATTTACAAAGATTAAAATCATATTTAAGCCTGCATAATCGTAATTTAATTTGCTTTTCACAAAAAAAAAATCTTAAATTCTGTTAAAAAAAAAATTCTTTAATTGTCTCATTTGCACACCATGATTTCTCATTAACTTCAACAATATCCAAGTTACAAATAAACACCAAAAATAAATATACATATCCACATACATCATTTTCACACAACAATTTGCAATTAAATTCCAAAACAAATATAATACTGCATATCCTTGTGACCCTCACATGTTGAGTCTCTTATTTATTCTACTCAGCTATATATAAATATATATTATTTTGCATCATTACTAATCACATATTAATTAATATATCTTTTCATTTTTTTCGCTTTGGTGAAGATAGGGTTCCATTATTATCCACAGCAGCATTTCCAGCTAAATTTGCTGAATTATTCCCATGCTGATTTTTCTGTGATTTTCCTGCTTTTTTTGCCTCTGGTTTTGCTCCATGGTGTTGTCTCACTTTAACTCCTCTTATCATCTGTATCACACAAATTATATTCCCACATTAATTCTCAACTTTTTCAAAGAAAAAAAATTCATATTAAATTTTATAGAACTAAAAAAAGAAAGTCAATTCAATAATGATGTAATTGTTCTAGTCAAGTAATTTAGATCATTGGATTGAGCAATAAACACAAAATGTGAACTATTTGATCTCAATCCAACAATTAAGATTGTTTGACCGGTGTGACTCATGCGATTTGATTGACAACGGACAAAACTCATGTTCCGATTGATATGTAATAGAAATTAATTCAACCATGAAATGTGAATAGTTTGATTCAGTGTTTTAAAAACCGAACCGAACATCAAAATCCGTAGCGAAGATTTATAGGGTCATGCCGGTCATCGGTTAAATTGGTGTAACCAACCATAAAACAAATGAATGTATAAAAATAGTGAAAATATATCAAGGAAGACATTTGATCATTGGTCAAGTAATTTAGATCATTGGATTGAGCAATAAACACAAAATGTGAACTATTTGATCTCAATCCAACAATTAGGATTGTTTGACCGGTGCGACTCAAGCGATTTAATTGACAACGGACAAAACTCATGTTCCAATTGATATGTAATAGAAATTAATTCAACCATTAAATGTGAATAGTTTGATTCAGTGTTTTAAAAACCGAACCGAAGATCAAAATCCGTAGCGAAGATTTATAGGGTCATGCCGGTCATCGGTTAAATTGGTGTAACCAACCATAAAACAAATGAATGTATAAAAATAGTGAAAATCTATCAAGGAAGACATAAATAAAAATTTCAAAAAATGAAAACCGATTTAACCAGCCACGACTCAACTAATTTAATTGGAAAATTGGTTGTTTCGCTGTTTAACCAGTTGTTGTTGAAATTATATCATCACTTAAGTGAAAACATTGGTTTAATCTCAATTCAATTGTTGTTGAAATTATATCATCGCTTAAGTGAAAGGAAATCCAAATGCATGAAAGTAAAACAAAATCTATATGAAAAAACATAATAAGAGAAGGGTTCCTTACAAATTTGCCACACTTCACATCTGAGTATATCACTATGAAATCTCCTTCTTGGAGTCCATTAGCTTTCACAAAGTCACCTACAAAATGAAATTAACATATAAAATAAAATTATGAAAACAAAGAAACAAAACAAGAAGCACCAAAGGCCGGTAAATAAGCCGAATATCTCACCAGTATTCTCAAGCAAATACATTCTGCTTTTGTTGTTTGGCCAATATCTGATGCTCCAAGAAGAAATAATACAAAAGAGAAAATTTTAGTCTCAATATATGATGATGAACATAAAAACAAAAAGCAAATGACAAATTTTCTTATCAAATTTCACTTACCTATAGCGCATATTCCAAACTCGAGAAGTTCCAATGTCTTCCATCGTAATCGAAATTCCATCTCTTGCCTCTAGTTCTGGCAAATGAGTTTCTGCCTCTTTCTGTTCAAGTTTTGCAATAAAAATTATGAATCAATAAAAACTTAACTCATAAAAATGTCATAACTAAATAATACAAAAAATTAGTAATAATTACTTTTGGTAAGACAATTCTCCCCAAACTTCCAACATCACTTTGCTTCAACACTTTTTGTAGAAGGAACCTCAAGTTCTTCTCAGGCTTCCAACCCTATCAATCAAACACATTACACAAAATAAACCACCAATTATTCATAAAGCAAGAGCTAAAACTATCTTAATTATGATACACTATTAGTGTAAAACCACAATTATCTAACTATTAAATTTATTGGCGATAGTAAATATTTTACACAACAAACAATGATTTTACATTGTAGTTACAGTTGCAGGTCACGGCTACTCTACTACGAGCCGCTTCAAATTTTTATATTACACTAAAATGGATGCAAATGTGGCCTATGCTCAAACAATAGCGGTTGCAATGCCGTTGTGGTCTGTGGAGACCTTTGAAACTATTATATTGCAACCGCAATTGTTGTCGCAGACCACAATTTAAAGCTCATACAAAAAATGAAGTTCAGTTAATAACAAATGAGATTTGCATATACATGCTGCATTTCTGATGATCGCATCACACATCAACATAGATTATATAAATAACGAAAAACATATAATCTAACAATAATTTGATAAAGTTAAGGTCCACCAACCTGTCTCCTATCCGATGCATTTCGACCCTGATGAGAATTCTGTGTCTGCATGGCGGGCCGTTCACGTTCCACCAGAGGCTGTGTCGGCTCAACCGGAACAACAGGTGCTAAGGAAGCTGCTGTCCCACCAGGCATAGTCTGCCAATACATCCAGTTAGCTGGATTTGCATGAGAACCAGCAGCTACAACATTGGTGCAACTATCACCGCCACCTCCCAATCTTGCAAGCGAATCAGAACCTTGAATATTCTGATTATGATGGTTACCATTATTATTCTGATTCCTATGATGAGACATAAACCTTCTTTGCCTTGCCATTCTCTTCTTCCTAGCTTCTTTCGTAGCCGACGGACCTAACCTCATCAATCTATCACCAGGTCCATGAAAAAACTGATAAGAGTTATATTGATTTCCATAACCTCCAAAATTCACACCATGAGGTTGTAACACATTGCTACCATTGTTTTCCACAAATGATTGATTGTAGTTTGATGCAACATTGAATTGTGAAGCACCCCATGATTGATTTGATTCCAACATGTGATGATACTCATTACTAGTAACACCAGATTGATAAGGATTAAGGTTAAGATTATTAGAAATAGAACCATTTGTGTTATAAGGATCACAAGCATATCCAACTCCAACCATTGGTTGTGGAGGCACAATAAGAGGCTGTGTTTGATCTAACCATGATGTTTGATTGAAACAAGTGTTTGATTCAACAGGTGCAAATGTGTTTGTTGTGTTCTGATTCTGACATGGATCTTGAAATTGTTGTGTTTGAGGAACAAGATTTGAAGATAATTGTTGTCTTTTGTTTTGTAGATGACTAGTTTGAACCCATTCAAGAATAAGTTTCAACAATTGTTTCATTCCTTCTTTTCCACCACCTAATCTTCTAGCAGCACTTTCAATTGTTGATTTTTTAAGCTTCACATTCCTTAAATCATTTGCTGATACACTATCTTTGTTAGATTTAAGCCATTCCAAAAAAACACTACTCATCTCATCATTAACATTAACACCATCATCATCACATGCATCTCCTTGAATATTCTCTTCCTCATTGTTCATAACATCACACACAAAAACATCATTATTTTCATGTAGTTTTGCTTCACTATCATCATGGTCATGAACTATCATTGGAACTTGTTGATGTTGTTGATAATCGGCTTGCGTATGTGCTTGAACTTGTTCTTGTGTGAAATCAACTAAAGGATTCTCTTCTTCAAAAATGGATGCAGGATCAAAAAATTCATTTGCTTCTAAAAGTTCCATGTAACCAAAAGTATCCATAATAACATCATCCATGCAATCATCACCAATAACATGATTGTTCTCAGAAACACCAAGATCTTGATGTTGATGTTGAGAAATCTCCATAGATGCACTTGATGACAAAGTTGTTGCATGATGACCATGATGATGTTGATGCATGAAACCATTTTGAGCACTTTTTATTTTCTCACCATGATCTTCTTCAAGATCTGATTTCAAAACAGCCCAAGAAGCTGCAGAGGAAGAAGAAGCAGAGGAAGAAGAAGAGGTAGTAGTAGTAGTAGTAGTTGTTGTTGCAGTTGAAGTGCATGCAATAGTTTTCAATGGAGTTGAAGATGAAGAAGATGATGAAGATGATGACATGCATGGAAAATCAGGTAAAGGTGGAAAATCAGCATAGAACATAGATGCATCATCATCAACATTCATATTCATACCTAAAAGATCATCATTATGATGATGTTCATTTGTACTATTATTCAACCACATCTCTCTCTCAGAAACTGCTAAACTTTCTTCTTCTACTAAATTTCCAAAACCAACTTGTTCTGTTTCATTAACCATCTTCCCAAAACCACAATCCATAACAAGATTCAACTTTGAACACAAATCAGAACACCCTTTTGTTCAAGTATTCTATTGGTGTAATTTTTTTCAGATATGTGTATGAAATATGGTACTGTTTGAGGAGAGAGAAAAGTAGATAATGAGAAGAAAATAAATGGAAAATAAATAATTTTTATGTACTTATCAAGTACACAAAAGAAAAAAGATGTGAAGTTGTGAAGTTGGTGTATCCAATTAAGGTAGCAAAAGAAGATAAGATTCTTTCAAATCCTATGAATGGATTATGCAACAGAAAACATCTGATTCTCAACAAAACACAACCCTAGAGAGAGGATCATAATTCCTAACATAACAAGTTGCATATAATATATATTTAAATAAAAAAAAAAACAAAAAAAAAACCTCTCTTACCTTCAAAGAAAGCGACTTTCACTATTCCAAAAGTTAGGATTTTTATAGATTTTTTATTCTCAAATGGGTCATTATCATGCTTAATTAAACTTTAAACAAACCTATAATTAACAAAACAACATAGGATTTGAAAGAAACATCTATAGAACTTGGATGAAGAAATTGAAAGGACTAAATTTGATTTCTTTGGTTATATATCAACCAAAAAAATCAAAACTTTGGAGTGAAACAAAGAGATAAAGATAGATTTTTTTGCTTCACAAACCCAGAAAACCAGTCAAAATTTTCATAGAGAGAACATCCACATGCTTAAAGTGATTGGAAACTTAGTCTTCTTAGGAACCAAAAACAAAACCACCCATGTGTGTATATTCTGGTTTGTTCTAGGAAGTTACATAATTTTTTTATTTTTGTATTTAAAAAATAATTTAATTTTTGTGTTTTTTAGATAAGTTCAAAATGGTTTCACACAGAAAAACAAAAGGGTTATGTAAGAAAGAGAAACGGTTTGGTGGTTTTGAAGAAAAGGTGGTTTTGGATGAACGAAAGAATACAATAAACAAAAGAAAACAAAATATTGTGCCGCTAGTTTTGTCAAATGATATTATTCCGAATTATGTGTCATAGACATTCGTTGCAATCTCAGTGGTGATACTAAACGGTGTCACAGTCTTTATGAGAAAGTAAGGGTACTTATCCCTATTACTCCCTTTGGTCCTATATATAAAAAATATTTTATTTTTTTGATACATTATATGGATGTATGTAGACAAAATTATTGTCTAGATACATGTATTTTACAATAAATCTAAAAAGTCAATATTATCTTATATATAAGATCAGAGGGTGTATAATAATGTCTAAATTTAGTTACATTTTTTTACTAACTAGTCATATATTATGCTACTTAACTAAAAAAAATATCAAGACTTAGTAGATATTGGGTGTGTTTGTTTGTGATTTTTTTTAGAAAAAATCTATTTTTTTTTTAGATTTTTTCTAAAAAAAATCATTTTTTTTATTTTTGATGTGTTTGTTTTAGATTTTCATAAAAATTATTTTGTAAAAAAAAATCATTTTTGAGTCCAAAATGAAAAGCTATTTTCAAGTGATTCTTTCAAAATCTATTTTTTTAAAAACAAGGACCATGTGTTTGTTCTCAAAAATGATTTTTATAATTGTAAACAAACACAAAACAACTTTAGATTTTTTTTTCAAAATCTCTACAAAATAAATCTATTTTTTAAAAATAGATTTTTTTAAAAAAATCTATTTTATTTTAATCTCAAACAAACACACTCATACATGCACGTTTGTACCCAAATCACGTATAATAAATTTAAACATTTTACTTATACCCAAATCACTTTTTTAAATACATTCATAAAATATTTTTCAATTTCATCATAATCATTAATGGTAATATGAACCCAATCTCTTTTTTGTGACTAAATGTCTTTTTTTTCTTCTTCTGTAGATGTAGGGATAAATACATGTAGTAAAATTCACATTACAAGACTTCTAATTTTCGGATGAAGATATCCAACGTAACATTATACAGTAATTTATAAACTTTGTCACTAGAAATAGACTTTTAAATGTTGCCATGGACTTTAAAATACAAGATAAATTAGTGTAACAATATTTTTAAAGTATAAATTATCTCTTATTTTTAAATCTTATAAGATTAGCTAATTACTAAACTCTATTTTTTTCCTCCTAAAATCCCTTCTAATTGCAATTAATTAGTAATTACTAACCGGCCAAACAAATTCCCGTCCCCTACTATTGAAAATTGAAACTCAAGCTTTAATGAAAAAAAAAATCAGCAAAGCCTCTAGGGACCTAAAGCAGCGCCCACTCATTAAATGCTATGGCACCATTCATTCCACCCTTTTCTCAAAGCCAATACGCTACACTACTATTGCAAACTCACTGCACTACTACATTTAACTAGTTATTTCACCCGTGCGATGCACGCGAGTTATGGTAAATAAAATTTTCTTTTGAGAAAACATAAGTTTTAAAAGATCTTAATAAGATGTTGTACAATTTATCTCGATAAATATTTTAAAATATATTTTTTTATAATTTTATATAAAGCTTAAGTATCATTTTTTGTCCCTGTATATATGTGGAAATTTAGTTTTAATCTCTGCATCAATTTTTGTTCTAAATAAGTCCTTAAATCAACCAAATTTTTTGCTTTTGGTCCATAAAGCAAAAATTCACAAGAAAATTCGTAAGAAAATGTGCAGGAAACTTGAGAATTTTCCTGCGGATTTTAGCTATATAGACTATGGACCAAAAACAAAAAAATTGATTGATTCGGAAACTTTTTTAAAACAAAAATCGATACAGAGACTAAAACTAAAATTCCACATACATAAACAAAAATGATACTAAACTTTTATACAATGAGTACATAATTTTATAAACTTTGCAATATGAGCATGACCCTCCATAATGAAAAACCGACATAACTCAGATGATCAATTGAGGTGCAACACTATACTCGGACATCTTAGAATCCAGTATCAAGCCACAGTAACTAACTAACATACTTCCAAAGAAATCAAGTGGCATTTGGATTGAAAGAAACCAATAAAGTAGTGAAATTTCAGCAAATGAAAAATCCCCTGTTTCATTCATGTTGCTTCTATTATTATTTGAAGGATGACATAACGACCTTCAATATATTAATACCAGAACCAAGAATAAGAGTTTAAAATTATGTATCAAAAAATATAATTGCAACCAAGAAAATATATTATTAATCATATATTATGCCTTTCTTAGTTATGTCACTTATGTGTGTGAAGACTCAATCTAAAAATTAAATAAAATTAGTTCAGCATATTATATAATTTATATTGGAGCAGCCACAACTAAAGTATCAGCTTCATAAAATTGTTATTGGCAAAATATATATGATGGTGAGAACAATAGCATGTTTAGGATTAGTACAATGATTAAGAGTTTAAACATATAGTCACACTTGATCAAACTGAGCAACATACAAAATGTAGAATAATTTAGGCGATACATACACCATTATGTTGCATCAAATGTACTACTCAAAATGTAACAAACTCAAAATGAGTTAAAGTTTATACAATATCAATACTAAAGCAAAGCACATGAGAACAAAAGATAATGAGTTAAAGTTTCCACACCAGACATGTTGAGCACATCAATACTAAAACAAAGCATTGGAACAAAAGAAAATGCTAGCAATGAGAATACACTTGGTGAAAGAAAGAACAAATTGTTTATTAGAAGTTTCCTTCCTTTCAGTTTGTGAGTTGAACGCAGTATGTTTTGAAAATTACAAGAAGATAGGGGGGAGAACGGGATAAATCATGTTTCTCTGGCAGAAAAAGGCGAAGAATTAAAAAAGAATAGTGGAGAAGATGAAGAAAGGTGGATTTTGGGTTGAGTTTGTACTAAAATCATAGTGGGTAATGTGAAGAAGAAAAAAAAAACAAGAATATCAAGAGATTATTTGGGAAAAGAAATCGTGAAATTGAAGGATTGTTTTTGGGAATGATGAAATAGAAGTGGAATTAAATTTTGTGTTTTTTTTTTGAGTGGAGTGATTCTATTTATAAAAAAAAAAAAAGGTTGACTGATTGTTTGTTGGGCGTCATTAATAGCAAAAGATTGTAAAAAGAAATTGCATAAAAATAAAGAATCTAAAGAGTTTAATGAGTTGAACATTAGGCGGGAGCTTAGGCGGTAAAACTTGTTTAGCATAGTATTGTTCCTTAATATATTAAGGATTAAGGATCTCTTTAGTAACACTTCATGGTAACACACTTTATAAATGTTACTAAACACATGTTAATAGTAACATTTTGGGTCTGTTTGGCAAAAATAACTTATTGCTGATGGCTGATAGCTTATAGCTGATGGCTTATAACTTATAGCTTATAGCTAATAGCTTATGGCTAATGGTTGATAGCTGATAAGCATATTGAAGTATTTGGTAAAATTAACGGTTCAATTAGCTGATAAATGTAAAATGACATAAAAGTACATTTATAATTTAAATTTATTAATTTAATATAACTTATTTATTTTTAAATTTAGTTTTATTCTTTGCAATTTTATTTTAATTTTTTTCATATCAGTTTCTATATTTTATGAAGAAAAATATTAAACCCTTATAATTTTAATACTAAATACATAAATAATAGTAAATCAAAAGAACATTTAACACAAAAAATCAAATGAAGAAAAATGTACATTAAAAGAAATGGTTGGAACGGCGTATGGAAACTAGCTAGTGCCTAGTAGGAACTAATGAAATTTAATTATCCTCTTTAATTACCCACTCACGCATTAAGAAGGCGTACAAAAAACTAACCTGGGAAGTTGCATTTTATTTATACTAGAAATAAACCCGTGCGTTGCACGGTTTATTTAAAATGTTTTGTTTGTTAAAATTAATAAATTTAATATATTTATTAACTCATTATTTTATTTATTTTTTAAAAAATACAATTGATAAATATGACAGAACATATTTGATTTCAATTTCAACTATTTAAGGGCTATGTTCTATTTAATTTTTTTATTGTTAAATTTAAGTCGTATTTTGAAAATTAGTGAAAAGTTTAGACAAATAATATCAGAAAAATGTATTTATAGTTTCAATGGACATTTTTCTATCTATTATTCATGCATAATTACACATAAATTCAATTTAGTGAAGCATAAGAAAGGTTAAAAAAGTGTGGCAAAACTTTCATAGAAAATGAAGAGTTAGAACTTATTTAGATATGTCACATTAGAAAAATGTAGATTTAAGAAATAACCTATATAAACAAATATCCAAATGATAGTATAATTATTAAAAGAATATTTTTTTGAAGCGATTAAAAGAATATTTAAATTGCAGTTTAAAAGGAAATAATAAAATGTTTGTAAGAATTGAATAAGATGACATGCATGTTGAGATTAAAACACGGTTAACTATTAAAATTCATACATATTCAATTCAACCAACCCATATTTTAAGTACGTATAGTATTTGGACAATCTATGAGCCAAGTTGAATCAATATATATATATATATATATATATATATATATATATATATATATATATATATATATACTTCTTATACTACAATTATAAGAACCATAATATGACTTAGGCTTTGTTTGTGAGTTTGGAGGGGAGGGGAGGGAATGGTTTTGAAAAAAAAGAAGAAACAAGTAGAAGGAATAAAGGAGTTTGGGAGGGGAGGAGTTTGGAGGGTTATTTTTTCTTTATAACACAAAACCCCCCTAATTTGGTGGAACTCAAAAATTGTAATGGACGGGACTTTGGAGGGGGTTTGGAGGATTTATATGAATTCTTCAAATTTAATTAATGTTGTTATACTATTCTTAAATTCATAATATATTAGTCATAAGTATTTATTTGTCATTCTCTATAAAAAATACTTTCTCAAAAAATGTAAAAGATTTCTCTATTTTTCTCTCTATTTTCCTCCCTCCAAAGCCCTCCCTTCCCCTCCCCTCCAAACTCGCAAACAAATGTCAACTTCAAAATCTGTTATTTTCTACTTTATTATTGTTTTTATATTTCTCTTGAAACCAAGTGATCACCTACACATTGTAGATAATATAGCATTTAAAAATGACACATATTTATATTTCTAAATTATTTGGATTGTCTTTGATTGAAAGCCTCCAACATCAATATATACCCTCGACCTTTATAAATTTTAAGGCAAAAGCAACAATTAGAAGTCTCTTTTATCCTCTTCCAACTTATTCAGACGAAAAAGATTTAGTTATGCTCCCATTAATAAACAAAAGAAAATAAGAAAAAAGTAAGCTAAAACATTAGACTAATAAAATAATACATGAAAAATAAAATTAGTCTAATTACAAACATTATAGATGGCTTACATGACTGTTTATACATATATCTCCTTACATATGAATTGTCACTTCATAGGCTTTCTGGGCAGTAAGCATGCAACGAAAGCAAAAATGGAAGCTTGTTTTTTATCACGTTCTCCTTCTTCACATGAAAAAATAATCATAGTCATATTCATATTAATTCAATATAAGAAATAATGCTTGAAAATTAGACTTAAAAAATATTATATCGCTAAAAAAGGAGACCTTAAATATTCGAGGAATCTATATAATAGAGTAATGAACATCAAAACAGTGAATATATTAGACATGTGTGAACAGTGAGAAAGAAAACAAAATCTACCATACAAAATTGAAGAGTACTCTTAGAAATTGTTTAGAGAAAATGATGATTAGTGAAACCAAAATATCATAGAGTATTGAGCATCAAAATAATGAATATGTATTAAACGTATGTGAATATTGAGAAAGAAAACAAAAACTATTGTACAAAATTGAAGAGTACTCATAGAAATTGTTTAGAGAAAATGATGGTTGGTGAAACCAAAATGTACAAAATGTATGTATTTATACAGACACACTATAGATTGGAGAAGAGCAATTTGTACAAAGTATAACTAACCAATTTATTAATTAAAATTAAAAATTTGTATTAATACAATGAATGAGTGAATATAATCATAGTTAAGGAATATCAGTTATGGAATAGGAAAGAAATATGTATATAATTTGTATTGTATGAATGCATATTATCGTGGCAATTGAATCAACTATAACAACTTAAGATTTAAACCATACTATTAAAAGAGTGTTATTCATTTGTTTGTAATGAAACCTTTCAAATGACAATAAATTAATATTAGGTTTAGCTTTCACCTATTTAATTCACGTTTTGGTTGTTTAACATTATCTATTACTTAATGTTAATTTTTTTTGATTATTTTATTAATTAAAAATAAATGATAGAATAAGAAAAGTTGGTACCTTTGTAAGAGAGTATGAGAAGCTTTTTTAGAGTGCCACGTCAGCAAAATGGAGGCATAAGAATTACATGAGCTTCCTTTTATATATATAAGATTATAATAAATGATTAAGGTTAAAATTGAGTTTTAATTAAAATAGTAAGGGTAAAATTGGAAAAAAAGATGATAAGCTATAAGCTAAAACGCTATATGAAGACTCCGTTTGACCCTGCTTATTTTACTTTTCTATTTAGCTTAAACGAAATAGAGAAGTATAAAATTGAATTTAGTCATATTTCTCTTTAAAAATAGTAGTGAAATAAAGTAAAGATGTAAAAAAATAAAAAGAAGTAGAGTCAAACACAATTTTTTCATTCTTTACTATTTTTAAGGAGAAGAAAAAAAATAGAAAATAAGCTGGGCCAAACGGGACCGAAAGTCTGGAAAATAAGCTAAAAGTCAGTAAAATAAACTTTACAAAAAGTGTTGCATGGGCTTCAATATAATAAAATAGATTACATATAACATTCCTTTGTTATCCTTCATTCAAATCATTAAAATTAGTATTTTTGAGGATAAAAATGTCATTTTAATTCTTACTTTAATTTTTTATTACTTTCTCTTTCTTACTTTTTTTACTTTTTCTCTTGCCTTACATTCTCTCTCTTACTTTTTAAGTATTTATTTATTGTATTTTCTTTATTTCTTTTGTCTTTCTTATTTTCTAATTTTTTTTTCTTTCTTTCAACTTTTATTCTTACTCATTTTTTATAATTAAATTTTCTTTCAACTTTTTTAATAATCTAAAATTTCACCTTTTTTTTTCTCCATTAATAATCAGATAATAAAGAGAGATGAAATAATTGAAAAGTACATAAAATTTCACCTTTTTATTTGAACGTTTATAAGTACATAAAATTTGCAACGAACACGATACAAATAATTGATGAATTTTCTCATATAAAATAAGCAAATGTTTTTTAAAAATCCTACATTAATGTTGGAATTTTGAAAATACTCACGAGTATCAAATTTAATCATATCGAGACATAAAAAGTTCATGTTGACACTATAAGCAAATAAAATTCACAACGGGAACAGTAATTTATTTAACGGGTTCTTACATATAAAAGATATTTAACATAAAAATCTAACTTGAAAATATTTATTTTCGCATATATAAATACTTAATATTAATTTATAGAAATCTTATATTAGTCTCTTGGTATTTTAAAATACGCAGAAAATGTCAAAATTGTTAGGTCAGATGTTCATGACGGGTTTCGATCCCCGGTTCCTACACTTTGAGTGTCTGAGTTTATAATGACTTTGTCGTTTCATTTACGTACCAAAAAAAATTCATGTGTTTTTAAATTTTTATCATTTCAGGACATAAAAATTTATTTCAACATATATAAACACAAGAAATTTGCAACGAACGCGATGCAAATAATTGACAGATTTTCTCATGTAAAACAAGTTAATATTTTCTAGAAAACCCTACAATAATGTTGAAATATTGGCAATACTCATGAGTTTCAATTTTTATCATACTGAGAGATAAAAAGTTTGTTTTGACATCTATTAGGGCTGTGCAGAATCAGCCGACCCGCCCGCAACCCGGTAAACCCGACACTGAAAAATACAATTCGGGCGGATTAGAACGGTCCACGGGTCAATTGTTTACATGTTTCAGTCTCATATGGGTTTGAATGGTCGGGTGTGGGTTTGGATTTGTTGATTTGTCGGGACCCATAACCGACCGAATACAAGTAAAATTTGTACATAAATGTCTTGTTCTAGTGACTTATCACGTCACACAACCCTTTAAGCAAACTACCAGTGTCAAATCCCATCAAAATACTCTAGTATATTCATTGTGGGACTCTAGGATAGGACACGTTTTAGCACTAGACTATTCAAGTAGTCAAACTTTTAGAAAAGTTAACTACAGTAATACTAGTAATTATATAGACTAGCTTGTTACTTTTATCATTTGTATTTTTTTTGGTTACAAACTTTTATCCTTTGTATATTTCTAAGTGTCACGCAGAGACTCTAATTCATCTCTTCTTCTATTTTTGCTAACAATATTCCTTACTAAGCATAGAGAACCAAATCTTTCTTCTCCAAACTATTGTCGCTAACATTGGAGTTCTTTTGCTCCACTACTCCATTTGATAGATAACCAACACAAAACTGTGTTTTCTAAAACATGGATTGTGCAGAAGCTTTAATCTCAATCTCTAAAACCGTATTTTCTAAAACTGTGTTTTCTTAATTTCTATGTTCAATTCTTTGTCTTTTGATTCATACTCTCTTTTTCATTTATTAGTTTTACCATCAAAACTCTATTACTTCCATGGCTTTTTTCATACCCATTAGAGCGTTAGCTTTACCTAGATGAAGGAGACAAAAGACAAAATAGCAGTGGTGGAAAACCGAACAAATCGACCGTTCAAACCGCCGTTTCGCCCAACCTGCCACCCGACTTAACCGTTGATTTGGTTGGTTGGAGATGAGTCTACATTTAAGCTACTCGGTTTAATACATATTTGTGTTTTTGGAACCGAACCCGCCCGTAACCGACCCGTGCACAGCCCTTACATCTATAAACAAATAAAATTTGCAACAGGAAAATTTATATATTTATCTGATTTTTGCATCTAAAAAAATATTCTAGATAAAACTCTACATGAAAATATTAGTTTTCGCATATGTATCTAATATTAATTTATAAAAATCCTACATCAATTTTGATATATTTTTTATTTATTAAATATTAATTTATTAAATTTAAAACAAACCCGTGCGAATGCACGGGTCTTTTGCTAGTTAGTAAAAAAAGTGTTGCATATGTAATTGCATTAGTGATATTTAATAAAAAACGATCATTCTTATAACTTGTGCCTTAAACACACTTTCTCTCACTGCTTAAGTGTTACTGTTCCACTTTCTTCTTCCCACTCAAATTCACAATTGCAATCGATTCCCCCATTCAAAAGCGCTTTCTCCTTGCATTTTTCTGCCTCCTCTCCCAAAGCGCTTATCCCATTCAATCGATTCACAATTGCAATCACAATTCCCCCATTCAAATTGCAACTCCTCATTTCAAATCGCTATTCTCGCATTTCAAATCGTTCATAGTCGCTTCACATCGCTATTCGGTGAGTTTTCACTTGTTTAAGGGTTATTCACTGATTTTTTCTCTATACTATTGTTTGATCTCATCATTGAGTTTTCTGTTCTTATTTTAATCCATACCTTAGAGTTGATTTGATTTTTTTTTTGTAACATTTTTATTTGCATTTTCTGTTTTAATGTGTTTCCAATTTAAGATTTAAGATGATTACTGCAATGCAGAGGCAGAGAAAGTAGTATGGACAAGAATCGGTCATTTGAAAAAGATCTTCTACAGGTACTTGTATGGATTGCACAATTTTCTTAATTTTGCATTTTATACTATAGCACAAAGAAATGAAATTATGTGTCCTTGTAAAAACTGTAAGAATTGTAGCTAGGGCCTAGGGTAATAGGGATGATGTTTTTGAGCATTTGTTTTGCAATGGATTTGATGCAAGTTTTAAGAAATGGATTTTTCACGGAGAATAAGTATTTTCTATTTAATGTTTATGATGTGTTTCAACTCCATTGTAATGATATAGTTGTTCTTGCAAGTTTTTGAAAGTAACACTTGCTGTTATTAGTTGTTGTGGAAGCTACACCAGTTGTGATTTTTCTACTAATCTAGTCGATATGAAAGGAATATTATGTAGAACTTCATTCTAATAGAATGTGAAGTAGCTAATAGCTATCATGAATGTGTGTGTAATCAATATTTAATATCAGAGCTAAATGTTGGTGTGTATCAATTGGTAAGCAAATCCAATTGTGCGGCAATTTTAACCACTTATTTCACCGGTGCCTGTAAACGTAAAATGGTCAGATATTGCACTGCACTTTGAATCTTTCTCTATTAGAAGGTTAATGAAGTCTCATTTGTAACTTTATTAGTTGGATTTTTGCTTCAATGCAGGGGAATGTGCTGATTTATGTCAGTAGATAGATATGCTCAAATAAGACAATCCAAACAGGCTCTAAGTTGCTTCCCCTTTGCAATGTGGGTCTTGATTGTCTTGTGATCAAAGAATGAATTTAATTATATATGTGTGTGTGTGTGTGTGTGTCTCAATGGTTTCTGTATATTTTCCTTCAGATTTACAGTTAGCTGAAGCAATACAGAAGCTGGTCTTGTTGGTGATTTTGAACCATTGACATCGACTATAGA
This sequence comes from Trifolium dubium, assembly GCA_951804385.1. NCBI lineage: Eukaryota > Viridiplantae > Streptophyta > Magnoliopsida > Fabales > Fabaceae > Trifolium > Trifolium dubium. The sequence goes on from OX638065.1 coordinate 27,759,935, forward strand.
TGTTGTGACCGATGTTAAAATTGAAAAGGTATGTACACACTTCCCATTTACTTTTTATATTTTTTGTTTCTGTTCATTTTGTGCAGAAACGTTATTGTTTAAATCTGTCTCTTTATAGATTGTAGTCTTGGGAGGAAATGGATTTGTTGGTTCTTCCTTATGCAAGGAAGCAGTATCCAAGGGCATAGAAGTCATAAGCGTAAACAGGTTTGCAAAACGTTGAACTATTTTGCTACATATTTTTCTGTCTTTGTCTCTTCTACGCTTGTTCCGATTTTGTGTATTTGACTGAGATTTTGTTTTGCAGGCCAGGATGTCCTACTTACTCGGATTCAGGGATTGATCAGGTTACTTGGATTTCTGGCATGTTAGCTTAACCATATTTTTACTAAACAGATGTGTCATTTCTTTTCATTTCTTTCGTGTAATTGGCGAATGAAATTGTGATATAGTAGATACAATATAATGTTTCCAACGCTTCTGGAATCTAAGCTATCTTTTATATGATCTCATCGATATTTTGCTGGCGATATTTCACTGATAGGCCTAATGTGCAGGAGATGTTTTTTTGTAAACTGGGGATGAAGTACTTCCCGGACTGCAGTAGTCTCAACCCATGGAGGTTTTGGTAACGAGGAAGAAATGCGTAAGCTTAACGGTGAGGCTAATGCTGTGGCTGTAGATGCTTCAAAGGAATATGGTGCACCATCTCATTGAACATTATGTTTGGGATATTTCTTTCGCGATGATGCTTTAAATTTATACTTATGGAACCGGTAATTAATATTTACTTGGTATGTTCTTCTGATTAGGGATATATAATATTTACTTGTTATGTTTTTCTGATTAGAGATTGTGGACTGATAAGTTCATGACTGAACTGTGCAGTTGTGTTTTGAGGAAGGTTGGAAGGTTGTGAAACAATGGGTTACCTTGTAGTAAGCTTCTAAGAGATTTCTATTGCTTCAAGTAAAGCTCACAATGATGGTGTTGCAATGGTGATGCAAGCTTGTCAAACAATTTAAAAGTGCAACCAAAAAGTTTTTTTAGTGTTGCTCAGCTTTAGGTGATTAGGTCTTATCAGGGTTGATTAGTAGATTTAGTTAGGGAATCTTATTTTATTGTTTTGTTGTAAGAAAGTGTTGGTCTAGGTTGATGTAAATATAGTATTGTGATTTGTGTGGATTGTGTAAAATACAATTGATATTCAATGATAATTAGTAACACTTTTACATGTTACAATGAACATAAACCCCCATTAGCTAATCCATTTTACTAATGTATGATTTCATATTAGTAACATTTTTACATGTTACAAGGAACATAAATCCGATAACATTTATTTAATGTTACTAATAATAAGTTCAAGTGTTACAAAATGTATAAATTAGTAACATTTATTAAATGTTACTATTAGCTCTTTAGAATGTTACTAAACATATTTAGTAACATAGGCTTTACGTAACACTTGATAAAATGTTACTAAATTAAAATAGTAACATTTTTCTTGATTTAGTAACATTTTTCAAATGTTACTAAATCTTATATTTGTTGTAGTGCTGGTATCCATCTCTACTATGGTGAGAGATGTTGATTTCACAAAGACATTTTATTATTGTGAAAATCCTATGTTACGTTACTGGTGCCATATTATACTTTTAGTCTATTTATGTTTGCTTTTGTGCCATATTATATTTTTAGTCTATTTATGTTTGTTTTTGTATCGTATATCTTAACTTTATATTGATATAGAATGCATGTGCGTTTGTTCATATATTTGCTTTCGTTGTATTATGGGTATAATCTATACTAGAAGACATATGTGTTTGTTAAATGATTTTTTCATCTTTAGATTTGATTGGATTTTGTACTTTAGTAAGAAGAATAAGTCCTGCACATTATTTTCTCTGATTTTTTATTGCAGAAACTTGGTACATGTCATGGGTTGTTTGCTTTAATTTGTTCATTTTTGTTAATTTTTTGTTCCTTGAAATGTATTAAATGTGACTTTTTGAGTATGTCATATTTGTTATATGTCACATACTATTTTCTTTTACCTTACTTTCTGTTGGTTTCACAAAGACATTTTATTATTGTGGAAAATTATAGCAGACTAAATTATATAACTTCTAAGGTTGCATCCATGTGCAATTGATATATCATACATTTTTTATTTTTTAAGGTTTATAGTTCACTATGCTATGGTTTTTCTTTACCATTGCAGTTAGTTATGGAAGTAGTGAATATGAGTGCAAGTTATTTAGTAAAGTGAGAAAAGAAAAAATCATTGTTTGGAGTTTATCTTCCTAAATGGATGATTTTGATGGAGGTCATGCATCTACTACAGAAGAGCCAAAAATGCACCGCGTGAAACTTGAAGACACTAATTTTTGATGTCAAGACTTATGTTTTGTTTTTCTTTAGTTGATTTGATTGCGTTTTGTGTTATTTTGTTAATTTTAATGTTGAGACTTATGTTTAGTTGTCGTTTATTAATATTATTTTTTAATTATTATAAATCATATATGAAATCATTCTTCGATATTTATACCGGTTTATAAGACCCGTGCAACGCACGGGTGAAAGTCCAGTGAAACTGTAAAAATATGTTGATATCATCTCTATTTGCTGATGCATAGTGACCCGTGTGTGGCATACCATCGCTACACTACTCTCTTAAAAGGAGATGCATTTTCTTTTTCAAAAAATCTAGAGTATGCTTTAAAGGTGACCTACAATTAGACCAAACTAATTACAGCTGTTTGCTACTTAACACTATATAACCTTAAATCAATATAAAATTGAAATTTAAAAGATATTTACTTTTGTTTCTAATCTAATACAAATTTATTTTTATGATAACAATATCATTATTTTGTGAATGAGACCAATTCATTATTTATTGCTATATTAATGGATGGGATTATTGCTCCCGAGATTTAAAGTTACTTTATATTTAAGATGATATTTGAACTCTTGACATTCGGTTAAGAGAGAATGAACCCTTTTTATAATTTACAAATGCACCTTTTAGTTTCATTTACAAATTTGTGTATCAGGTCTATTAATCAATCCAAATATATTTGTTTTTTAAAAAATTCAAAAAGAATACTCATTTTATATTTAAAAATTGAGGTATTAATTGTAAAAAAAAAATATAAATAAAATAATGAAGTTTAATGCGTGTATCTTAAATTCATTGAATCTATAACATTCAATGTATCCAAGGCAGGTGGTGGATGCCTATAAAGAAACGTATTCTCCACCTTCATTTTTATCAATTCACCTTATTGATTATATTTTTAAAATTATAAAATATGTGAATTATCTGTGGCAAAAAATATTTATATGTTGGCGCAAACTTTTTTTGTTCCAATTTAAATTTAGCTTGTCTGTATAATTTTATCAGCATCATCATATCATCATCAAATTAATTTTCACTACATTGTAGACTATAATTGATGATCGATTTCATCTCTTTTACCCTTTGATCTGCTGGTTACTTTCATTTATAAGTTATGAATGAAGATTTAAGTAGAAGAAACTTAGCAAGAATTAAGAGGCGTGAAAGAAAGGAAAAGTTGAAATTGAAAAGACAAAATAGATCATGTGTTATGAAGAAAGTTAGTATTAGAAGAGGCTGTAAGTACATATACGAATCCCTTTTTAACATTGTTATTCCCAAACTCAGAACATAAATTAATTTGTTATATGCATTTGATTTATAATAGATTGATATGTGGTTGCAGTGAACAGGTCTAAGGCTGGATTATTGTTACTAGAGCAACAAAAACAATTCCTAGCTAATCAACCATCAAACTTTTATCATAATTAGAGAGATAAAGTTCCAAGCACAAGAAGTGCCAAAAGAACTAAGCTGATAGTACAAATAAGAGTAAAAAAATAGAGCCAGAGCTACACCAAAAAAACAAAGCCAAAGCCCACTGAAAGGAAAACAGGAAAGCACAAAAGAAAAGAAAAAAAAAACTGCTCAACAGAATCTATCTAAGCAAAGAAATAATGGTTCAGATAACCATTCATAGTGTAGGCAAATTGCAGAGGGTTTAACTTCACTTAACCACCACTTCCAAGGCCAAAGTTTAATCTCTTCCACCACTTTTACAACCTCCACCATCCCATTTTCGAAAATCACCGAATTACACATCCTCCACATCGCCCAAACCGCCGCCATTCAAATCATTTCATCTTCATGTAAATACTGATATATTGATAATTAGAAATGGAGTTGATTCCCTTTATATTATATAAAATTTGCGGTTAAAAAAATTTAAGATATCTTGATATTAATTTGTTAGTTTGTAATAATTTTTTTTAAAATTTTCTTTGTAACAAATTTTGTTGGACCTGGTGGTCATGAAGACTATCTCCAATGTGATAAATATAATTATGTTAAATTTCAGGATGGTGAAAGTCAAGGTATTGCTCAATCCAATTTGAAATGATCTAAGATAGATTAAATTAAATGAATAATTGAACATTTTATGTGTGTTGTGGCCTGATTTTTGTATTCTAATAATGCTTAATGCAGAATATGTTGACATTGGTGACATGGACCATGCTTGTGGTGCTATGATCTGGTTAGATGAGAGAGCTAAAAAAACACGAGGGTCCTCAGCCTTAAAGGTTTCATTGTGTTGTAAAAAGGGCAAAATAACAATACCTTTCATGAGTGAACCTCCTACGTTAATTAGAAGTTTGTTTGATGGTTCTCACCCTAAGAGTTCTCATTTTATTGCTAATGTAAGATCCTACAATAATATGTTTTCATTCACCTCTATGGGTGGTAAGATACAATCCACACTTAATAATGGTTCTGGTCCACCTCAGTTTGTTGTTGCCGGTCAAAACTATCATCTTATTGGTAGTTTAATTCCAAGATATGGCGAAACCCCAAAGTTTGCTCAATTATATATATATATATATATATATGACACTCAAAATGAAGTTACTAACAGGATGTGCCATTTCAGGTTATTATTATTATTATTATTATTATTATTATTATTATTATTCTATGTGTTTACCAAAAGGAGAGTTATACTCATTGTTTTAACTTTTTTTTCTATAGATCAATGGAATCTGATAACAATATTGATGCTTCGTTGGTGAAAGAATTGTTGGATTTGTTGGATGAACATAATGTTTTGGTTAAGAGCTTTCGAATGGTTAGGGATCATATACAGAATAACCAAAGTGTTCCGGTGACTTTGCGTTTATTTCACAATCGTCAACGTGATATGCGCACCTATAATATTCCTGATCTCGATGAAGTTGCAGCATTAGTTGTTGGGGATATTGGTGATGAAGAAGATGGTAGAGATATTATTGTTCGCAAACAAAATGGATATTTAAAAAGAATACATGAAACGCATACTAAGTACATACCATTGCAATATCCATTACTCTTTCCATTTGGTGAAGATCAATATGATGAAAATATAAAGCTAAATTTTTTGACGACCTCAAATACCAAAAAAAAAGAGTTCGTGTTTCGTTGCGTGCTTTCATTGCATTTCGTATTCAAGAGAGGGCAAATGAGGATTTAATCATTCTTAAAAGTAAAAGGTTATTTCAACAATTTACTGTTGATCTATATTCTATGATTGAATCTCAACGTTAGTCTTGGATTCGAAATAATTAAACAAAAATCCGAGCTGATTTTTTACAGGGCATCGAAGAAGCTGTTAGTCATGGTGATATTGTTGCATCTTCTATTGGTAATCGGATTGTATTACCTTCATCTTTTACCGGTGGTCGGAGGTACATGTTTAACAATTGTCAAGACGCAATGGCAATCTGTAAGAAATTTGGATATCCGGATTTGTTTCTAACTGTTACATGCAATCCCAAATGGCCAGAGATACAACGTCACATGATGAATTCACACAACTATGCAACATATAGGCCAGATATATGTTGCCGTGTCTTCCAGATTAAATTAGAACAACTGATGGCGGATTTTCGTAAGGGCAAATTTTTTGGAAAAATCATTGCAAGTAAGGCTAAGGCGATTTTTCTTCTTTCTAATATATTTGATTTTGCTTATAACATCATATAGATTATTTATTTATATTTTAATTATATTTATTGATGTCTTTTTTCAAATTTCTATTTTAATGAATTGAAAATAATATATAATTTTTAAAATATTAATAATTTATATATATGTTGCCTGTTACAGATTTGTACACCATTGAATTTCAAAAGAGAGGATTGCCGCATGCTCATATTCTTTTATGGTTAGTCTCTGGCAAATTACAATCTCCTGAATCAATTGATTCTGTTATTTGTGATGAACTGCCTAATCAAGAGTTATTTCCCAAACTCTATTCGACAGTGGCAAATTTTATGATTCATGGACCGTGCGGGTTTGCTTTTAATAAATCTCCGTGCATGAAAGATCGTCGCTGTTCTAAATTCTATCCTAAGAAATTTGTTTCTCGCACTTCATTTGACCCGAGCGGTTATCCAATTTATAGAAGACGAGATTCCGGTGATACAGTTACAAAAAAGGAGATATTATTAGATAATCGAATGTTGTTCCTTATAATCCAAAGTTATTGATGAAATATCAAGCCCATGTTAATATTGAATTTCGCAATAAATCAAATTGCATTAAATATTTGTTTAAATATATTAACAAAGGTGTTGATAGGGTCACTGCTTCTTTGCAACCAATTGATGATGAATGTGTTGATGAAATACAACAATATTATGATTGTCGTTATTTATCACCCTCTAAGTCGATATGGAGAATTTTCGCTTTTAAAATCAATAGTAGATGGCCTCCAGTTACTCGGTTAACATTCCATTTGAAGGGAAAACAAAGGATTGTCTTCAAGGTCGTCATCTAACTTACTCACAATTTCCTTCTCGCTTTACTTATGATTCCGAGAAACGTGTTTGGAAACCACGCCAGAAAGGTGCATCAGTTGCTTTGAAGACATCAAAAAAGTTGATGGTGTTTTTTATGACTCTTATCGAGAAGCATGTTCAGCGTTGAGATTGCTTGAAGACGATCGTGAATTCATTGTTGGTATAATTGAAGTTGCTGTACTTGGTTCTGGTGTTTCCTTGCGTAGAATATTTGCAGAAATGTTGATGTCAAATTCAATGGGTGATCCTGTTTATGTTTGGGAAAAGACATGGGAGACTCTAGCAGATGGCATTTTATATGAAAGGTGCCGTTCATTGAATTTACCAGGTTCTAATATTTTTTTATTTATAATTTTGTTAGTGTTATTTATTAATTATTTATTATTTATTATTTGTTATATTCATATACATATTTCTTTTTGTAGATTTCGTTTTATCAGTTGAAGACCTTCAACAAATTTGTTTGTTGGATATAGATAATTTTCTTAAAGAGAATGGAAAAAGTCTTGCTGATTATGAATGTATGCCACAACTCAATCAACCCAACAATGGAATTTTTAATAATATTTTGGTAGAAAATGAATATAAATATGATCGTGATGAGATGAGTTTGTTGCATGATCAACATGTAAGCAAGTAAAATCAGGAACAATTAGAAGCTTACCAAAATATTTTTAAGTCCGTAGACAGTGAGGTTGGATCAATGTTTTTTGTTCATGGTTATGGCACTACCGGAAACTTATGCATTTCCCACGAAAAGTTTCCTCACAAATGGACCAAATTTCGTCACTAATGTACATTTGCGAGGACATTTGCGAAGAAACCAGTCCTTGGTAAATCAAAGGCTGTTCGGACCACATTAGCGTGGAAATTTTCTCGCTAATGATGTCAGACCATTCTGTAGGACATATGCGAGGAAATTTCCTCGCAAATGTCAAATCTAACATTCACGTGGGGGACAAGGATTTGACGTGTCTGCACATACATTTGCGAGGAAATTTCCTCGCAAATGTATTAAATTAATTTTTTTTTAAAAATAATAAATCAGTCACAAATTTAATTATAATTTTTAAAAATTATAATTAAAATTAAAATAAAATCAAATTTAAAATTTTAATCAATATTAAAATTGGCGGTAAAATTTATTTTGAAAATTGCAAAAAAAATTTGCGGGAAAAAATGAAATTCAAATTTTGGATAAAAATTTATTGCGGGAAACAATGAAATTCGAATTTTCGTTAAAATTTATTGCGGGAAAAGATAAAATTCAATTTTTCGTTTAAATTTATTGCGGGAAAAATTGAAATTTGAATTTTGCGCCAAATTTTTCGCAGAAGACATTTGCTAAAAATAAAAAAATTAAACAGAAAACATTTCCGAGGAAATTTCCTTGCAAATGTCAAAAACAAAAATAAAAAAAAAATAAAAATTTTGCCAAAATAATAAAAAAAATCATAAATTCCTATTTAATTTTTTAAAATATGTTTAAAAATATTTTAATTGGATTAAAAAATTGATATTTATATTTATGGAAAAGAATTTTATATGATATATATTATGAATAAAAAATAATTGAATGAAATGATAAAAATAAAAGATGAAAAAGTTGTTAGAGATGATGTTGAAAAAATGAAATGATAAATAAAAATAAAAGTTGAAAAGATGTTGAAAGTGTTAATTTATGTGAGAGATGTTGTTGAAATAATGAAGATGTTTAGTAGATAATGTTTTGAAGAAAAAAAATTTAATTAGAAATTGTAGAAAAAGAAGAAAAATTGTTGAAGAAATTGAAGAAAAAGAAGAAAAAAGGTTGAAGAAATTGTAGAGAAAGAAGAAAAGTGGTTTAAGAGATTGAAGAGAAAAAAGAAAAAGTGATGAAAAATTTGAAGAGAAAGAAGAAAAAGAGTTGAAAAAATTGTAGAGAAAGAAGAAAAGTGGTTGAAGAGATTGAAGAGAAAGAAGTAAAATGATTGAAGAAATTGAAGAGAAAGAAGAAAAATGGTTGAAGAGATTGAAGAGAAAGAAGAAAAGTGTTAGAGAAAATTGTTAAAGAATGAATATTGAAGAGGAGATAGTGTGCTATATATAAAAAAGTTGTTGAAAATTTACTGCGGGAAAAATTGAAATTCGAATTTTCGATTCAAATTTGAATTTTGCGCCAAAATTAAATTAAAAATTTTTCAGAAGACATTTGCGAGAAAATTTCCTCACAAATGTTTTCTGATTGATTGCGCGCTGGGACCCAGTACATTTGCGAGGAAATTTCCCCGCAAATGTCTTCTGAAAATTTGAAAAATTATTTTTGGCACAAAATTCAAATTTGAATCGAAAATTCGAATTTTAATTTTTCCCGCAATAAATTTTACCGAAAATTCGAAATTCAATTATTCCCGCAATAAATTTTTATCAAAAATTCGAATTTCAATTTTTCCCCGCAATATTTTTATCGAAAAATCAAATTTCATTTTTTCCTCCATTAAATTTTTTTAGATTTCCAATTTTTTTTTACCGTACCAATGTAATTTTAAAAAAGTTTAGTTTTCCCTCTATCAGTTTACGATGAAATTCAAAATTTTAATTTTCGGGTCTATATATACATAAATTTAGTTTCTCTATGCAGAAAATTATCGTAATTAAAGTTAAATTATCGTAATTCAATTTTTTTTTACAATGTTTGTTAAAACTGAAGTTAAATTTCGAATTAAAATGATAAAAATAAATATTTTCCTTGCATAAAAATAAATAAATATTATCCATATTAAAATTCAAATAAAATTACATAATATAAAATATCATTATTCAAAATTATTCCTCCGGATCTGATTCATATTCCTCTACATAATATTCTTCGTCCGGATCAGACTCTTCCAAGTCATCGTTATCAAATCTTGGAGCACCCGCATATGACGTCGATGCTCTTTGTGTCGCAGGATTGTTTGAGTTAAATAGCTGTTGCATCAACTCTTCCTGCCATCTTCTTCTGTCGGCTCTTTCTTCCTCAATTTGTTGTTGTAATCTTTGATTCTCTTGAGCCGTCTCTAGATCCCTTCTCCGCATCTCCTCCTGAAATTTTTATCACATTTGTGACTCAGACATCCTTGGCTCAAGGCAATCGTCAGGACCAGGAACATGATATAGGTTGGTTCCTTGATGAAAGTTAGGGGCCAACTTCCCTAGACCAGGGAACCTATGTTGTCTTCCTTGAAGTCTGACTTCTATGGTTGCCTCTTTCCAGAGCTGATACTGAACTTAACGTGGTAAATCACTGTAGGAGGCATACTCAGGATGTTGAGACAAATAGATGCCAGCTAAGCGATCATTTTCCCCCTATATATATACACATAACGTTAAATTGTGAGAAAATATTAGGGAATGAATAAAAATGTTTGAAAATAATTCTAAAATTATATATCAAATTATAAATTCACCCAAAGTCGTTCAGATGTTGGATGAACCAAAGCATTGTCTCTCGTTCTGCTGATGTGGGTTTCTCTGTAGACCTCATTGACAAAAGGTTCTCTCTGCAAAGTACTTTCCTAATTTTTCACAAAAATATTGATTAATATTTAAATATATAATTCAATATATTAAAAAAAACAAATTAAATATTTGTTTATACCAAATATCGAGCATGAGTGGAAAAGCTGACACATCCCCCAGTGTGCAAGTTAGTACCCTTGGCATTAGCCTTGTTTCTCTTATTGACTTCACACATTCTCAAATAATCCTCATCTTCAGTCCAATGTTGTACAAATCTGTCCCACACATTTTCTCCGATAAATTTTGGACGATATTCGTCTGGATCATCTAAGTAGCGCTTTTTTTCGGTGAAAAGTTTTCCCGAGAATCGGGAACCACATGCTTTCATCCAGTTTTCCTTAACATTTTCTTCTTGTTAAGGCTCCCGTACAATATCTCTAAATAAAAAAATATAATTATTAGATACAATAAACATTTAAATCTTAAATTTAATTATTATATATGAAAATATTTGTTTTTACCTTAAATTCATCAAAAAGATTCTCCCTTAATATCGAGTTATAATGAACTAATTTTCTGAAGCTGGGGGCAAAGTGTTTGAGGGCGAGTTTGACACAACGAGCTACAACTTTGGCTGCATCTTTAGACGGCTCCAAGCTACACATTAATCTTTTAATTAAATTGTACATTTTAAAGAAATTTAAAATAAAATAAAAATATACTTACCCATCGCCCTGAGGGTATATGACCATTTTATCACCCAATACTCGAACTCCTTCAGTGAAGCGACGCCGTGGTGGTCTGAAAGCCACTGGTCGTTGTTGCTCATGTGAGCCTTGTGGTTGTGACGACGAACCTTCCTGGTGTGGTTGTCGTCGTTGTTGTTGTGTCGACGACGAACCATCCTGATGTGGTGGTCGTCGTTGTTGTTGTGACGACGACGAACCATCCTGATGTGGTGGTGGTGGTCGTCGTTGTTGTTGTTGTTGTTGTTGGCTGAAAGCTTCATTAGGTGTATATGCCATAAAACCTAATAAATCATCATATGGATCACTTACACCAGTATGAAGAAAAGGCATATTCGATAAGCCAGCCTCAGGAATATCATTCAAGAAGCCAAAATCAGGTGTATATGCTGCTGAGGGTGTTTGATAAGAAGACCTCGGAACATCAACCGAAGACCTTCGTGGAGTTGATCTAGAGGGAACATTATCCGAAGACCTTCGTGGAGTCGGTCTAAAGAGCACATCAACAGTCGGCGAAGGTGGTGGAAGAGAAGATCTCGGGACATCAACAGAGTTCCTCCGAGGGGCGGCTGTAGGTGGAGTAGATGCCGCAGAAGTGCGTTCTCGAATAGAAACTCCTCGAGTCTACCGAGACGTCAGAAAACTCGGTATCATACCCCGAGGGATTATCTTTCTTACAAATCTTGCCGACTTCTTTCCCTTCCTCGGACCTTTGTCCTGATTATTTTGATTTGCCATCCCTGCATAAAATAGTTTAAAAAGTTTGAATAAAATTAACAAGATTAAATAAACGAGTAAAACAATTTAATTAAAATTAAAATTAAACAATTCAGTACAACGATAAATAGTTACTATGATAATAAAAGTTCCAATTGAATTTAAAATTCATTCCTAATTAAAGATATATAGTTACAAAAATTCTTAATAAAAATTCCGATTGGATTTAAAATTCATTACTAAAGATAAATAGTTACAATATGATAATAAAAGTTTCTCAATTGATTTAAATTAAAATTCATTACAAAGATAAATAGTTACAATAATCGAGATATATTCATCATCATCGTCATTATTATAATATGTATCTTCATCTTCATTGTCTTCATCTTCATTGTCTTCGTCTTTATTATCTTCCGAGTTAGATGCATCATCATCCTCGTTATCGTTATTGTTATTCACCGCTGCAATCAACTCCTCAAACTCAATTTGATCACCATCAACTTCTTGGTCAACCAAATTTGTAACGTGATCGACTTCAATCATCGCGGGAACTCTTGACATTTCATCATCTTGGTAAGGCGATTCTATATCTGGAACTTTTGTTTCAATTTCACCTCTTGGTTTTGTCTTGATAGCTGAACACCATCATCGTTTACCCCGGTGATGAGAAGGATAAGGTACAATAATACACTTGACAACACTTAGTCGCCAGGATGAACAGATCAAATCGATTATACCTTTTATTCATTTTTATGTCAACAAGTTTGTGCTTTCGATCAATTTTTGTCCCACTAGTAGTTGGGTCAAATCACTCACAATAAAATAACACAACATTGTTATCTTGACCCTCATAATAGTAACTCAATTGAAATATGCGCTTAATCACACCATAGAAGTCATCTTCGCCATCATCACTGACCCCTTTGACATAAACTCCACCATTTATTGTTTTTTTGCCCATTGTCCATGCCTCAGTTTGAAATTTATATCCATTGACAATGTATGTGTGCCATTCATTGACATTTCTCCGAGGACCTTCAGCTAATCCTCTGAAATGCGCCATTTGTTCATGTTTTGCCACTTTAATCTTAAACCATTATGGAAAGTTGGTATATGTGTCTCCAAGTTGTTGCCTTTCAAAAAATGAAATATATGTTCCAACTTCAATGCAATAAATCAAGACATGAACTTCGGCTGATCGCATCTCTTCATCGTTCATCCAATACTCTTTCGCTGCCCCTGAATAACGCCCAGAAACACGAAATACTGACAAAGCGGAAGGGTTACTTTCATCAGGAACATCATTCCGCGTTCTTCTTGGTGTTAACATCATGTGGTTGAAATAATGAGAGCAAAAATGAGTGATTTCCCGATGCAAGTAAGATGCACATATTGACCCTTCAACTCTTGCTTTATTTTTCACTGCTCGTTTTGAATCACCCATGAATCTTTCGAAAGGATACATCCACCTATACTGAACAGGTCCACCAAGCATAGCTTCATACGCGAGATGTACCGGAAGATGTTCCATATAATCAAAGGAAGCGGAGGGGAAAACTAGCTCCAATTTACAAAGTATTGTAGCAATATTCTTATCCATTTTAACAAGTTCATCCCTCCTGAGCGTTGAAGCACATAAATCTTTAAAAAATTGACTCAATTCAATCAATAGATTCAAGACATGGTTTGGTAATGAACAAAACACAATTGGAATTAAGCGTTCCATTAAAACATGTGAATCGTGACTTTTCATCCCCCGCAATCTTCCATTGTTGACATCGGCACACCTTGCCAAATTCGAAGAATATCTTTCTGGCATTCTCACTTATTTTAACCACTGACAAACAAATTTTGTTTCATCGGATGTTAAACAATAAACCTCCTTGGGTTTTAGAACATTTTCATTTGGAAGACTTTTTAGCTGTAGTTCCGGTCTATTGCAAAACTTCTCCAAATCAAGTCTAGCCTTCTCATTATCTTTTGTTTTACCGGACACATTCATCACTGTGTTTACTATGTTATCACAAAAATTCTTTTCAATATGCATAACATCAAGATTGTGTCTCAGTAAATTGTCCTTCCAGTAAGGGAGGTCCCAAAAGATACTTCGTTTTGTCCAGTTGTGCGTCTCGCCATATCCATTGTATCTGACTCTTTTTCCAACATCTGGATATTTATCTAGGCCGCTCACTATTTGAGATATATCATACGAAGATAACTTAGGAGGGGGACCATCTCTCTCTACAGTTTCTTTCTTGAACTCATCCGCCATCCTCCGAAATTGACGATTTTTAGGTAAGAACCTACGATGACAATCAAACCACGATGCCTTTCCTTTTATTTGAAATGCTTTGGTGTCACGCATACAATGTGGACACGCCAATCTTCCATGAGTCAACCAACCAGACAACATGCCATATGCAGGAAAGTCATTAATGGTCCACATCAAAGCAACCCTCATTTTGAAATTCTCCTTCTTTGCAATATCATACGTTAATTCACCATTCCAAAGCCTCTTCAAATCATCTATTAACGGCTGTAAGTATACATCAATGCCATCGGTTGGATTCGATGGTCCCGGGACAATACAAGTCAAGAACATGTACGGTTTCGTCATGCACATCTCAGGAGGAAGATTATACGGAGTGACAATAATTGGCTAACAAGAATACGGCGCTGCAGACGCTTGGATATAAGGGGTAAAACCATCAGAGCACAATCCAAGTCTTACATTACGTGGATCAATCGCAAAATTAGGATAAGTTTGATCAAAATGTTTCCAAGCCAACCCGTCACATGGATGCCGCATCTCATTTGAATTTGTTGCGTTGTCATGATGCCATGTCATTTTTCTCGTAGTTTCCAACGATGCAAACAATCTCTGCAACCTCGGTATTAACGGCAGATAAAACATGGACTTAACCGACACCCGTTTCTGCTTACGATGCACATCACTGCTGCGGACCTGATACCTCGGTGCACTGCAAAATTTACACTCCTCCAAATCGCCGTTATTCGTACCGAACTCGTTGTCGTAGAACAACATGCACCCATTAACGCAACAGTCGATCTTCTTAACTTGCAATCCCAACTTTGACACCAACTTCTTCGCTTCGTAATAACTAGATGACAAATTTTCTGGTACATGCGACACATCCAACACCAGCCTGTTAAAGAACTCCAAGCAATCTTGAGGTACATTCCAATTTGACTTGGCGGCTAAAAACCTCACGCACACCGATAACTTCGACTCAGACGACCCTTCATACAACGGTCGGTTCACTTCCTCCAACATTGCATAAAACTCCAACATTGACATCAATCTGCTGGGTGTTAATATCCGCCGGCTCTTCTTTACCGTGATGTCTCCACACGTAATAGTCATTCATAAATCCATCTTTTTTTAAATGAGTCATGATATCTTCTGGCATCTTAATCTTGACACACATACATTTGATACACAGACATCTTATCCCTCCTTCTGTCCTAAAATCTTCTCGTGACTTCGCATACTCAATAAATTGTTCAACTCCTTCCTTAAAACGAGCTCTAATCAACCTCATGCCCGAATATTATCTTTTGTACATCCAACTTCGTTCAGATCTAATTTGATCCATCTATATATATACGTACCGAGTCATTTCCAATAATAAAAATTAATCAGTTTCAATAAATTAATTAAATATTTTATCCATTAATTAATACATTAAACTAAATTAACAATTAACTAAATATTTTTACTAACATATATTTATAGCACTATCTTTTTATCAAATTGTTTTCATAAATTATAAAATATCTTTTTATCAACTAAAATATTAATTAAATATAATGTTTTATACTAACAATACATCTAAAATCTACTACTAGTTTTCTTACATTAATTTTTTCACATTATTTTTACTAACTAATTTTTTTAGTCAAACTTACAATATATTAAATTTAAACTACGTACAATACATTTAATTAAAAACTAACATTATTTTTAACTACTAATTAATATTTTTTTAGTCGAAACAAACTAACACATAAATTAACATATATTACTAATTAATAACTAATTAAAATAAATAAGATATACTAACTTTAGATAATTATGTTGGTGAGTTTAGAAGAAGGAGAAAACACCGATCCAACAATCAACAGACAGCAAACAATCATCCTAAAAGATGAAATTAAAGATTATAAGAAAACATCATATTTAATTAATTGTTACTAACTAATTTGGAGTACTTTTTTTCTATCTAATTTTTACTAACAAAACTATTATAACAACTTTATTTTTACAAATTAACATTATTTTTACTAATTAATTTTCTTACGATTTACTTTTTCTCTTTTTTTTACAAACTAATTTTTTCTACAATATTATTTTTACTAACTAGTTTTTTCTACAATATTATTTTTACCAACTAGTTTTGTTACAATAATTTTTTCTATCTAATTTTTACTAACTAAACTATAAAAATTTAAATGTACTTAATTAAATTAAAAAGAACAATAATAAAATAAATTTTACTAATAAATATGGGGTGGGGGGGGCGGTCAATTTTTTTTTAAAGGGTAGGGGAGTTAATTGAATTGGAAACACAGTGGTGGTGGTGCGCCACTGTTGTTTCTTAATTGCATTTTTTTTTATTAATTTATTAATTTCTAGTAGGAAATAATAACATATTTTTACTACAAATAAAATAATAAACTAAATAAATACTTTTTTTGTTATTTATTTAAACTAAATTAAGTAAACTAACCTGAAATATACGTCGAAATGTATAACGACGATCAAATAATCTCCACCGAAACGATCCAACAACAAAATATATATATATATATATATATATATATATATATATATATATATATATATATATATATATAACTTGTGCAATAACAAGTTATATCACGCTAAAAAATATAATTAAATATTAAAATAATTATACAATTTTTTTTATTACAACAAGTTTATTTTTACTAACTAATTTTTTTTACAAAATAAGTTAATTAATACATATTATTAAACTTATATTTTATACTAATATTAATTAACATTATTTAAACTTATATTTTTAATAGACTAACATTATTATATTTAAATATATAGATTTATACAAAACTAATTATTTACTCAACTATAATAATGTACTTAATTTAAATTTTAAAAAAAAATAAGGGTGGGGAGCCGTAACAAATTTTTTTTAAGGGATGGGGGAGTTTAATTTTATAGAAACACGTACAGTTGGTGTGTGTTTCTTTCAATTTTTTAAATTAATTTATAGTAACAATACTAATAATTTAGAATTTGTCATTTTTTGTAATTATTTCTTAAAATATAACATGTTTTTAAAAATATAAATTTTTATATAAACAATAATAACATTATTAATCAACAATTAAAAATAAAGTACAAACCTCGAATAATATTATGATAGATGGGATGAGATAGAGCTCCGAATCAAAATATAGCAACAACAACCGACAACAACAACAACCTAATTAAATAATAAGATCAAAAAAATGTGTTAAAAAATATATAATCACAAATATTTAGATAAAATAAAAAAATGTTAACATAATTTATGAAACTAACCTTGATTAATAATGAAAGGAAAAAATAGAAGTAGATAAATATATTTGGATGAAATTAGATAGAAAGATTTTGAAGAGAAGAAAATTTTTTAAGAGAAGAAGAATGAAAATTGAAAGAAATGATGAATGAATGAATTATGATGAAGGGATGAAGAATTTATAGATGAATGAATGAATGAATTAGCCGTTACGCGTTGGACAACGTTCGGAAAAGTCACACATTTTCCTCGCAAATGTCAATTCATTATGCGTGTCAGGAATCGTTGCAGAGCGTGTGTTGGGACGCGCCAACGATCATACATTAGCGACGAAACTTTTCAAATTTTCCTCGCAAATGTTAATTAGTGGCAGACAATGGCAGACACGTCAGGAATCTCGCCAGCTCAGCGGGTCCCACTACATTTGTGAGGAAATTTCCTCGCAAATGTTTTACATTTGTGACAACCAATTTTCCTCGCTAATGTTGGTAGCAAATGCAGAAAATTCTTGTAGTGTAGTGGCACTGGTAAGACATACCTTTGGAAAGTTCTGTCATATAAATTGCGCGCCGAAGGTAAAATAGTTGTCAACGTTGCCTCAAGTGGTATTGCATCTATATTATTTCCTGATGGTAGAACTGCTCATTCTCAATTTGGATTGCCATTAGTGTTATCCAAAGAATCATCATGTCGAATAAACACAAATAGTAAAAAAGCTGATTTGTTGAGGATGACAAATTTGATTATATGGGATGAGGCACCAATGATCCATAAATGGGCATTTGAAGCTTTTGACAGAAACTTACAAGATTTAATGAGTAGTGTTGATCAGAAATTTTCAAAGTTACCTTTTAATGGTAAGACAATTGTTTTTGGGGGTGACTTTAGACAAATTTTACCGGTTGTTCCAAGAGGTACCAGAGCTGACTTTGTGTATGCAACTATTAATTCATCATATTTGTGGCGGCATGTAAAAGTGTTAAGTTTGACACAAAACATGAGATTGCAATTTTCTTCAGATATATCTCAACATGAATCTCTCGAAGAATTTGCTAGGTGGATCCTAGATGTTGGTGATGGAAAGCTGGGTAAACTAGATGATGGGGAAGCAGTTATTGAAATTCCATCTGATATTTTGATTCATAGTGTAAATGATCCGGTGGGTGATATAGTCAATGCAATTTATCCAAACTTACTTACCAACATGTTTGTTCCTAATTTCTTTGAAGAAAGAGCTATACTTGCACCTACCCTTGAAGTTGTAGATAAAATAAATGACTATGTTTTATCTTCAATACCTGGTGATCCCAAAGAATATCTAAGTTGTGATACAAGATGCAAATGTGATGAAGAGATTGGTGTTGACAATCATTGGATTACAACAGAGTTTCTTAATGAGATTAAGTGTTCAGGCTTACAAAATCACAAGCTCATTTTCAAAATAGGAATCCCTGTTATGTTGCTTAGAAATATTGACATATCGGCCGGTCTTTGTAATGGGACACATCTTACAATTGTTCACTTGGGACATAATATCATTGGAGCACAAATTGTGACGGGTTCTAATATTGGTGATGTTGTTTATATTTTTAGAATGAGCTTAATTCCATCAGATGCTAATGTGTCTATTACTTTCCAACGGTGTCAATTTCCGTTGACTGTTTGTTTTGCGATGACTATCAACAAAACTCAAGGTCAAACACTAGGGAATGTTGGTCTTTATTTGCCAAGACCAGTTTTTACACATGGACAACTTTATGTTGTTGTTTCGCGAGTTAAAAACCGTGAAGGACTCAAGATTTTAATAACTGATGAAAATCAGCAGTCCTCTAATAGTACTCTCAATGTTGTCTATCCAGAAGTATTTCAAAAAATATATATGTAACATGTTATTATATATTTGTGTAATTTTTTAACAAAAAAAAATATATTTATGGTATATATATGTGTGTGTGTTGTTTTAATTAATTTATTTGATCCTTTTATATGGTTAATTTTTATGTTTGAATTACAATGTTTGTTGCATGCTAATTGTTATCTATGTGATGTAATATATAATATGTATAAGACGGCATAAATGTCATTTATATAAGGCAATTGCAAATGGAAATGAAATCGTGCAACGCACGGGCTAGCATCACTAGTACAATAAACAAAAGAAAACAAAATATTGTGCCGCTAGTTTTGTCAAATGATGTTACTCCGAATTATGTGTCATAGACATTCGTTGCAATCTCAGTGATGATACTAAACGGTGCCACAATCTTTATGAGAAAGTAAGGGTACTTATTAGGGCTGTGCAGTGGGCGGGTTCGGTCGGATTCGGTTCACAAAATGTCTATCTAGAGAAAACCGACGAGGTTATTTATAGGCCCATTCTCGACTGTTCTGAGTAGCGGTTTAGCCGGGTGACGGGTAATTCGGGTGGCGGTTATATTGGGCGGTTTTGATCGGATAAGACTAAATTTTTTAGTGTTCCAGAGAGATCAGTGAACAAAAGAAAAAGGAAAAATAGAGGGAAGATCGCTGTTACATGTTGTTTCACAAGAGATGAAATTAATGGTAGAGTTGGGACTGACAACGCTAAGCGACGGAGATTTACTCAACCTTGATATTCCATTCCACATGATACTAAAAACATTAAAAATCTACATGATTTTAGAAGGAGAAGAAGCTGGGTAGGAGCTGGAAGAGGAGGATAGAAAGAATGTAGTCTCTAATGAAAATATTATTAAAGAATACTAAAAGAAAAATTAAGTAGTAGTACTTGTATAGAAATAGTAAGAAATTGTTACTATTAATGATTTATTTTTAAAATTATACTAGTACTATTGATTATTGAATACGTGTTCTTATTTTGACCATGTGCAGCATATGTAAAAAAAGTAGTGTAGCTTATAGTAAAAAGTGGTGTAGTATTGCTTTTATGGACAGTTGGACAGTAAGCTTTTATATTATCAAGAGACATTGTAGGTGTGTTGATTGGACAAGACACTATAAATTACTCTAAAATATAGCAATCGGTCGGTTTTGGTTTAAAACGGATCAGAATTTTCAAATCCGCACCCGCCTGTCAATGCTCATTTGAAACTGAACATCCCAAAGTGCTGACCCGCGAACTGTTTCGACCCGACCGTTTGTTTTTCTTCACTAACGGGTTTCGGTCGGGTCACTAACTCTTGCACAGCCCTAGTACTTATCCCTATTATGATAATGTCTAGATTTAGTTACATTTTTTACTAATTATGAAACTGTAAAAATATGTTGATATCATCTCTATTTGTTGATGCATAGTGACCCGTGTGTGGCATAACATCGTTACACTACTCTCTTAAAAGGAGATGCATTTTCTTTTCCAAGAAATCTAGAGTATGCTTTAAAGGTGACCTACAATTAGACCAAACTAATTACAGCTGTTTGCTACTTAACACTATATAACCTTAAAAGATATTTACTTTTGTTTCTAATCTAATACAAATTTATTTTTATGATAACAATATCATTATTTTGTGAATGAGACCAATTTATTATTTATTGCTATATTAATGGATGGGATTATTGCTCCCGAGATTTAAAGTTACTTTATATCTAAGGTGATATTTGAACTTTTGACATTCGGTTAAGAGAGAATGAACCTTTTTTATAATTTACAAATGCACCTTTTAGTTTCATTTACAAATTTGTATATCAGGTCTATTAATCAATCCAAATATATTTGTTTTTTAAAAAATTCAAAAAGAATATTTATTTTAAATTTAAAAATTGAGGTATTAATTGTAAAAAAAAATATAAATAAAATAATGAAGTTTAGCATGCGTGTATCTTAAATTCATTGAATCTATAACATTCAATGTATCCAAGGCAGGTGGTGGACGCCTTTATATAAAGAAACGTATTCTCCACCTTCATTTTTATCAATTCACCTTATTGATTATATTTTTAAAATTATAAAATATGTGAATTATCTGTGGCAAAAAATATTTATATGTTGGCGCAAACTTTTTTTGTTCCAATCTAAATTTAGCTTGTCTGTATAATTTTATCAGCATCATCATATCATCATCAAATTAATTTTCACTACATTGTAGACTATAATTGATGATCGATTTCATCTCTTTTACCCTTTGATCTGCTGGTTACTTTCATTTATAAGTTATGGATGAAGATTTAAGTAGAAGAAACTTAGCAAGAATTAAGAGGCGTGAAAGAAAGGAAAAGTTGAAATTGAAAAGATAAAATAGATCATGTGTTATGAAGAAAGTTAGTATTAGAAGAGGCTGTAAGTACATATACGAATCCCTTTTTAACATTGTTATTCCCAAACTCAGAGCATAAATTAATTTGTTATATGCATTTGATTTATAATAGTTTGATATGTGGTTGCAATGAACAGGTCTAAGGCTGGATTATTGTTACTAGAGCAACAAAAACAATTCCTAGCTAGTCAACCATCTTCATGTAAGTAATGTTTTTTTTAACATCAAACTTTTATTATAATTAGAGAGCTAAAGTTCCAAGCACAAGAAGTGCCAAAAGAACTAAGCTGATAGTACAAATAAGAGTAAAAAAACAGAACCAGAGCTACACCAGAAAAACAAAGCCAAAGCCCACTGAAAGGAAAATAGGAAAGCACAAAAGAAAAGAAACAAAAAAAACTGCTCAACAACATCTATCTAAGCAAAGAAATAATGGTTCAGATAACCATTCATAGTGTAGGCAAATTGCAGAGGGTTTAACTTCCCTTAACCACCACTTCCAAGGCAAAAGTTTAATCTCTTCCACCACTTTTACAACCTCCACCATCTCATTTTCGAAAATCACCGAATTACACATCCTCCACATCGCCCAAACCGCCGCCATTCAAATCATTTCATCTTCATGTAAGTACTGATATATTGATGATAATTAGAAATGGAGTTGATTCCCTTTATATTATATAAAATTTGAGGTTAAAAAAATTTAAGATATCTTGATATTAATTCGTTAGTTTGTAATAATTTTTTTTAAAATGTTCTTTGTAGCAAATTTTGTTGGACCTGGTGGTCATGAAGACTATCTCCAATGTGATAAATATAATTATGTTAAATTTCGGGATGGTGAAAGTCAAGGTATTGCTCAATCCAATTTGAAATGATTTAAGATAGATTAAATTAAATGAATAATTGAACATTTTATGTGTGTTGTGGCCTGATTTTTGTATTCTAATAATGCTTAATGCAGAATATGTTGACATTGGTGACATGGACCATGCTTGTGTTGATTGTGGTGCTATGATCTGGTTAGATGAGAGAGCTAATAAAACACGAGGGTCCTCAGCCTTAAAGGTTTCATTGTGTTGTAAAAAGGGCAAAATAACAATACCTTTCATGAGTGAACCTCCTACGTTAATTAGAAGTTTGTTTGATGGTTCTCACCGTAAGAGTTCACATTTTATTGCTAATGTAAGATCCTACAATAATATGTTTTCATTCACCTCTATGGGTGGTAAGATACAATCCACACTTAATAATGGTTCTGGTCCACCTCAGTTTGTTGTTGCCGATCAAAACTATCATCTTATTGGTAGTTTAATTCCAAGATATGGCGAAACCCCAAAGTTTGCTCAATTATATATATATATGACACTCAAAATGAAGTTACTAACAAGATGTCCCATTTCAGGTTATTATTATTATTATTATTATTATTATTATTATTATTATTATTATTATTATTATTATTATTATTATTATTATTATTATTATTATTATTATTATTTTTTTCTATGTGTTTACCAAAAGGAGAGTTATACTCATTGTTTTAACTTTTTTTTCTATAGATCAATGAAATCTGATAACAATATTGATGCTTCGTTGGTGAAAGAATTGTTGGATTTGTTGGATGAACATAATGTTTTGGTTAAGAG
The DNA here is from genome assembly GCA_951804385.1 of Trifolium dubium. NCBI lineage: Eukaryota > Viridiplantae > Streptophyta > Magnoliopsida > Fabales > Fabaceae > Trifolium > Trifolium dubium. The sequence goes on from OX638065.1 coordinate 27,783,247, forward strand.
CTTTTGAATGGTTAGGGATTATATACAGAATAACCAAAGTGTTCCGGTGACTTTGCGTTTATTTCACAATCGTCAACGTGATATGCGCACCTATAATATTCCTGATCTCCATGAAGTTGCAGCATTAGTTGTTGGGGACATTGGTGATGAAGAAGATGGTAGAGATATTATTGTTCGAAAACAAAATGGATATTTAAAAAGAATACATGAAATGCATACTAAGTACATACCATTGCAATATCCATTACTCTTTCCATTTGGTGAAGATCAATATGATGAAAATATAAAGCTAAATTTTTTGAGGACCTCAAATACCAAAAAAAAAAAGGTTCGTGTTTCGTTGCGTGCTTTCATTGCATTTCGTATTCAAGAGAGGGCAAATGAGGATTCAATCATTCTTAAAAGTAAACGGTTATTTCAACAATTTACTGTTGATCTATATTCTATGATTGAATCTCAACGTTTGTCTTGGATTCGAAATAATCAAACAAAAATCCGAGCTAATTTTTTACAGGGTATCGAATAAGTTGTTAGTCGTGGTGATATTGTTGCATCTTCTATTGGTAATCGGATTGTATTACCTTCATCTTTTACCGGTGGTCGGAGGTACATGTTTAACAATTGTCAAAACGCAATGGCAATCAGTAAGAAATTTGGATATCCGCATTTGTTTCTAACTGTTACATGCAATCCCAAATGGCCAGAGATACAACGTCACATGATGAATTCACACAACTATGCAACATATAGGCCAGATATATGTTGCCGTGTCTTCCAGATTAAATTAGAACAAATGATGGCGGATTTTCGTAAGGGCAAATTTTTTGGAAAAGTCATTGCAAGTAAGGCTAAGGCGTTTTTTCTTCTTTCTAATATATTTGATTTTGCTTATAACATCATATAGATTATTTATTTATATTTTAATTATATTTATTGATGTCTTTTTTCAATTTTCTATTTTACTGAATTGAAAATAAGATATAATTTTTTAAAATATTAATAATTTATATATATGTTGCCTGTTACAGATATGTACACCATTAAATTTCAAAAGAGAGGATTGCCGCATGCTCATATTCTTTTATGGTTAGATTCTTCTGGCAAATTACAATCTCATGAATCAATTGATTCTGTTATTTGTGCTGAACTGCCTAATCAAGAGTGATTTCCCAAACTCTATTCGACAGTGGCAAATTACAATTTCATGGACCGTGCGGGTTTGCTTTTAATAAATATCCATGCATGAAAGATTGTTGTTGTTCTAAATTCTATACTAAGAAATTTGTTTCTCGCACTTCATTTGACCCGAGCGGTAATCCAATTTATAGAAGACGAGATTCCGGTGATACAGTTACAAAAAAGGAGATATTATTAGATAATCGAAGTGTTGTTCCTTATAATCCAAAGTTATTGATGAAATATCAAGCTCATGTTAATATTGAATTTTGCAATAAATCAAATTGCATTAAATATTTGTTTAAATATATTAACAAAGGTGTTGATAGGGTCACTGCTTCTTTGCAACCAATTGATGATGAATGTGTTGATGAAATACAACAATATTATGATTGTCGTTATTTATCACCCTCTAAGTCGATATGGAGAATTTTCGCTTTTAAAATCAATAGTAGATGGCCTCCAGTTACTCGGTTAACATTCCATTTGAAGGGAAAACAAAGGATTGTCTTCAAGGTCGTCATCTAACTTACTCACAATTTCCTTCTCGCTTTACTTATGATTCCGAGAAACGTGTTTGGAAACCACGCCAGAAAGGTGCATCAGTTGCTTTGAAGACATCAAAAAAGTTGATGGTGTTTTTAATGACTCTTATCGAGAAGCATGTTCAGCGTTGAGATTGCTTGAAGACGATCGTGAATTCATTGATGGTATAATTGAAGTTGTTGTACTTGGTTATGGTGTTTCCTTGCGTAGAATGTTTGCAGAAATGTTGATGTCAAATTCAATGGGTGATCCTGTTTATGTTTGGGAAAAGACATGGGAGACTCTAGCAGATGGCATTTTATATGAAAGGCGCCGTTCATTGAATTTACCAGGTTCTAATATTTTTTTATTTATAATTTTGTTAGTGTTATTTATTAATTATTTATTATTTGTTATATTCATATACATATTTCTTTTTGTAGATATGGTTTTATCAGTTGAAGACCTTCAACAAATTTGTTTGTTGGATATAGATAATTTTCTTAGAGAGAATGGAAAAAGTCTTGCTGATTATGAATGTATGCCACAACTCAATCAACCCAACAATGGAATTTTTAATAATATTTTGGTAGAAAATTTATTTTGAAAATTGCAAAAAAAATTTGCGGGAAAAAATGAAATTCAAATTTTGGATAAAAATTTATTACGGGAAAAAATGAAATTCGAATTTTCGTTAAAATTTATTGCGGGAAAATATAAAATTCAAACTTTCGTTTAAATTTATTGCGGGAAAAATTGAAATTTGAATTTTGCGCCAAATTTTTCGAGGAAATTTCCTCGCAAATGTCTTCAGGAAATTTGAAAAATTATTTTTGGCGCAAAATTCAAATTTTAATTTTTCCCGCAATAAATTTTATCGAAAATACGAAATTCAATTATTCCCGTAATAAATTTTTATCAAAAATTCGAATTTCAATTTTTCCCCGCAATATTTTTATCGAAAAATCAAATTTCATTTTTTCCTCCATTAAATTTTTTTTCGATTTCCAATTTTTTTTTACCGTACCAATGTAATTTTAAAAACGTTTAGTTTTCCCTCTATCAGTTTACGGTGATATTCAAAATTTTAATTTTCGCGTCTATATATACATAAATTTAGTTTCTCTATGCAGAAAATTATCGTAATTAAAGTTAAATTATCGTAATTCAATTTTTTTTTACAATGTTAGTTAAAACTGAAGTTAAATTTCGAATTAAAATGATAAAAATAAATATTTTCCTTGCATAAAAATAAATAAATATTATCCATATTAAAATTCAAATAAAATTACATAATATAAAATATCATTATTCAAAATTATTCCTCCGGATCTGATTCATATTCCTCTACATAATATTCTTCGTCCGGATCAGACTCTTCCAAGTCCTCGTTATCAAATCTTGGAGCACCCGCATATGACGTCGATGCTCTTTGTGTCGCAGGATTGTTTGAGTTAAATAGTTGTTGCATCAACTCTTCCTGCCATCTTCTTCTGTCGGCTCTTTCTTCCTCAATTTGTTGTTGTAATCTTTGATTCTCTTGAGCCGTCTCTAAATCCCTTCTCCGCATCTCTTCCTGAAATTTTTGCCACATTTGTAACTCAGACATCCTTGGCTCAGGGCAATCGTCAGGACCAGGAACATGATATAGGTTGGTTCCTTGATGAAAGTTAGGGGTCAACTTCCCTAGACCAGGGAACCTATGTTGTCTTCCTTGAAGTCCGACTTCTGTGGTTGCCTCTTTCCAGAGCTGATACTGAACTTCACGTGGTAAAACACTGTAGGAGGCATACTCAGGATGTTGAGACAAATAGATGCCAGCTAAGCGATAATTCTCCCCCTATATACATACACATAAAGTTAAATTGTGAGAAAATATTAGCGAATGAATAAAAATGTTTGAAAATGATTCTAAAATATATATCAAATTATAAATTCACCCAAAGTCGTTCAGATGTTGGATGAACCCAAGCATTGTCTCTCGTTCTGCTGATGTGGGTTTCTCTGTAGACCTCATTGACAAAAGGTTCTCTCTGCAAAGTACTTTCCTAATTTTTCACAAAAATATTGATTAATATTTAAATATATAATTCAATATATTAAAAAAAACAAATTAAATATATGTTTATACCAAATGTCGAGCATGAGTGGAAAAGCTGACACATCCCCAGTGTGCAAGTTAGTACCCTTGGCATTAGTCATGTTTATCTTATTGACTTCACACATTCTCAAATAATCCTCATCTTCAGTCCAATGTTGTACAAATTTGTCCCACACATTCTCTCCAATAAATTCTGGACGATATTGGTCTGGATCATCTAAGTAGCGCTTTTTTTCGGTGTAAAGTTTTCCTGAGAATCGGGCACCACATGCTTTCATCCAGTTTTCCTTAACCTTTTCTTCATGGTAAGGCTCCTAGGTACAATATCTCTGAAATAAAAAAATAATTATTAGATATAATAAACATTTAAATCTTAAATTTAATTATTATATATGGAAATATTTGTGTTTACCTTAAATTCATCAAAAAGATTCTCCTTTAATATCGAGTTATGTTGAACTAATTTTTTGAAGCTGGGGGCAAAGTGTTTGAGGGCGAGTTTGACACAACGAGCTACCGCTTTGGCTACATCTTTAAACGGCTCCAAGCTACACATTAATCTTTTAATTAAATTGTACACTTTAAAGAAATTAAAAATCAAAATAAAATAAAAATATACTTACCCATCACCCTGAGGGTATATGACCCTTTTATCACCCAATACTCGAACTTCTTCAGTGAAGCGTCTGAAAGCCACTGGTCGCTGTTGCTCCTGTGAGCCTTGTGGTTGTGACGACGAACCTTCTTGGTGTGGTTGTCGTCGTTGTTGTTGTGACGATGACGAACCATCCTGATGTAGTGGTTGTTGTTGTTGTTGTTGTTGTTGTTGGGTGAAAGCTTCATTAGGTGTATATGCCATAAAACCTAATAAATCATCATATGGATCGCTTACACCAGTATGAAAAAAATGCATATTCGATAAGCCAGCCTCAGGAATATCATTCAAGAAGCCAAAATCAGGTGTATATGTTGCTGAGGGTGTTTGATAAGAAGACCTCGGAACATCAACCGAAGACCTTCGTGGAGTCGGTCTAGAGGGAACATCAACCGAAGACCTTCGTGGAGTCGGTCTAGAGGGCACATCAATAGTCGGCGAAGGAGCTGGAAGAGAAGATCTCGGGACATTAACAGAGTTCCTCTGAAGGGCGGCTGTAGGTGGAGTAGATGCCGCAGAAGTGGGTTCTCGAATAGAAACTCCTTGAGTCGACCGAGACGTCAGAAAACTCGGTATCATACCCCGAGGGATTATCTTTCTTACAAATCTTGCCGGCTTCTTTCCCTTCCTCGGACCTTTGTCCTGATTATTTTGATCTGCCATCCCTGCATAAAATAGTTTAAAAAGTTTGAATAAAATTAACAAGATTAAATAAACTGTTGGAATGAAGGATGTTCAGAATCTAACTCTTAGTGTTTTGATGATAACAAAGTATTAATGAACAATAGGGTATTTTAATATTTAATTTTAAGTGTGCATATTAAATAAATTATGTTGATTAAATTAAGCTCTGAAACAAAGCATTAGCATGGATATCAGAAGCATGGATATCAGAAGCATAGATATCAGAAGCATGGACATCAGAAGTATGGACATCAGAAGCTAAGATATCAGAAGAAACGCTAATCAGAAGCAAGTCATCTCAGAAGATTAATGTTGAATCAGAAGCAACGTATGGAGAAGACCAACAGTTTCAGAAGCTGAAGACATCAGAAGCATATGTCTGATACATAGGCTCTGAATAACAAGCCAGAAAAGTCAGTGTTAACTGATAGTGATTCAATGATTGGAAATCATTTGAATTAAAGGTTGTGATTGATTGATACATCATAGTACTACAACCTTATCATCAAGGATTGTGACGTTAGTACTATTTTACTCCATAAGGGCGAATATTCTCAAGCAAAAGGAATAACAGGATAAGCATTACCAGAATTGGCAAATATCCCATGTTACCTTGTCCTTTTCACAGCTGGCTTGAAAATGACCTCTGCAACGGTCATTATCTTCAAACGTCTTTATTTTCTCTTCACATATAAATAGAGAATCTCTTTTTGAAGATCAAGGTTACAACAACACACGTACTTATACAACTTTACTCCTTTACATAAGATTGAAAGCACTGCTTCTGAAACTATTTCTGTTGTGCTTCTGACACTCTGTTTTTCTAATTCATTAGGAATTCTGTGTTAGAGTCTTAAGAGTCTTGAGTTGTAATCTTGAGAAAACTCTTGATTTTATAATCAAGTGTTTATCACTTTCTATTTTATTTCTTTTATATTAGGAAGCCTCTTGCTAGTGTGCTTGAGCAAGTAGGAAGTCTCTTACTAGTGTGTTTGAGCATTGTAATAGTCTAGGTGATTATAGTGAAATCCTTTGGAAGTGCAAGGGGACTGGACTACTCTCGGTTTGTGAGAGGAACCAGTATAAAATTGCTTGTCTCGCCTCTCTCTCTATCCTTACTCTTTTGTGTGAGTATGTTAATTGTGTTTCTTTATCCGCTGGTGCTTCTGAAAGGTTTCAGAACTTGCAAGAAGTTTTTAAAACGCCAAAACACAATTCAACCCCCCCTTCTTGTGTTTTTCACACCTTTAATTGGTATCTAGAGCTCTGGTTTGTTACGCATCACTTAACAGTGAGACAAAAAGATCCTGAAAAACACAATGTTTGAAGATTCAAGTCCAAAGAAAGTTGCTATTCCATATGATTACAATTCTGAAAAGTCTGAGAAAATTGTTGGAACTTATAGCAAAGCACCCAAGTTCAATGGTGATCAATCAACCTTCAACTGGTGGAAATACAACATCTATCCTCATATCATAGCTGAAGATGAAGGTTTGTGGGACATCATTGAAGAAGGTGTTAGCTTTCAAGATAAGCTTGATGATGATGGTAAGACTACAACAGCTGTCAAGAAGACTTTCACAGCTGAACAAAAGAAAGAATGGAAGAGACACAACAGAGCTATTTCTATCCTTGCTAGCTGTATCACTCATGATGAGTTTTTGAAACTTGGAAACAGATCTAGTGCTAAGGGTATTTATGATTCTTTGTGTGCTACTTATGAAGGAAACCAACAAGTGAAAGAAGCAAAGGCTAATCTTTTGGTTCATCAGTATGAAATGTTTAAGATGAAAGACACATAAAGCATTGAAGAAATGTATGCAAGGTTTAAAATCTTGGTTTCTGGTCTTAGAGTCTTAAAGAAAAGTTATACCACTGCTGATCATGTTAAGAAGATTCTGAGGTGTTTACCACCCAAGTGGAGACCTAAAGTCACTGCTATACAAGAAGCAAAAGATCTCAATACCTTAAGCCTAGAAGAGTTAACTAGTTCTCTCATAAGTCACGAGATGGAACTAGCTTCTGATGAGCCTAAGAAGAAATCAAAGTCATTGGCTTTGCCAGCAACTTTGAAATCTCCTAAAGCTTTAAAGGCTAAAGTTATTGAATCTGATGCTGATGAATCTTCTGTAAATGAACAGGAGGATGGATCAGATGAGGAACTCTTTGCTCTGCTTTCAAAGTTCAGGAAATGGAATAAGTACAAAAACAACAAAGCTTCTGGAAGAAGTTCTGGTTCTAAGAGTTATGGGAACAAAAGCTCCAATTCTAAAGACAAGAAATATGGTTCTAAAAATAGCTGTTTCAACTGCAAAAAGACTGTTTATTGCTGATTGTCCTGATTTGAACTCAAATGATAAAGGGAAAAAGGGCAACTTCAAGAACAGAATGAAGAAAAGTCTTATGGCTACTTTTGAAGATCTTGAGAAGTTATCAGATACTGAAGAAGATGATGAGGAAGCAAATATAGCACTTATGGCTACAACATCTTCTGATAATGAATCTGATATGGAGAATGAATCTGACACTGATGATATTGATGAGGTAATTTCTAAACTTCGTCATGATAAGCTTCTTATTGCTCTCAGAGACACTATGAAGCAATACATAAACAAGTCAAATGATTTCAAAAGTTTAAAAACTAAAATTGACTTGCTTACAGAGAAATCTGACCAACTTCAATCTCAATATAATGAATCTCTTTTGAAAATTAAAGAGCTTGAAGAAGGTTGTGTTGCTTGTAACAAATCACATGATAAGCACGAAGTTGCTCTTCATGAGTTTGTTAAACAAAATGTTAACAAGAGCAAAGTAGCTTCCATGATTTACAGTGTGAGCAAAAACAAAGGATATGGACTTGGTTATTCTGCATCTTCTGATAAAGAAAAATCAAGTCAGTCTGTTTGTTTGAGCAAAACACCTCCTCCTCTCTATTCTACTTTCATATCAGAAACTGGTAACTCTGAGAAAGTTTCACAAACTTCTGTTTTGAATAAAGGCAAATCAAAAGTCTCAGAAGATAACAATTCAGTGATTCTTGATAACTCAAATTAAAAAATGAGATACTCAGAAGTAAAGATTCTGAAGAGACCAGTTCCTAAACCAACTAAGATTCTGAGAACTTCAGAAGCTAGTACTTCTGATACAAAGTCTGTGAAACCTATTAGAAGTTTTGGCAAGAAGAAGTATGCTCCTCAAACTGGTTTTCAAAAATCATACTTCTACAAGGCCTACACTAACCCATCAGGACCCAACAAGTTGTGGGTACCAAAATCTGAAATAGTTTATGTTGCAGGTTTGCACTCAAAAAGAGAAAAACTCAAGTACATGGTACCTGGACAGTGGCTGCTCTCGACACATGACGGGAGAAAAGCATTTATTCCTCACCCTGAATCTGAAAAAGGGAGGATCTGTAGGATTTGGTGGGAACCAAAAAGGCACAATAATTGGTACTGGTACAGTAGGTAATTCCTTCTCTACTATTTCTGATGTTCTTCTTGTTGATGGACTTTATCATAACCTTCTTAGCATAAGCCAATTATGTGATAATGGTTATGAAGTTGTTTTTAATAAGAACACATGTACTGTAAACAGATACTCTGATAAGTCTGTAGTTTTCAAAGGAAAAAGGAAAGGCAATGTTTACAAAATCAATCTTTTTGAATTAGTAGAACAACAAGTTGTTTGTCTTCTGACTCTAAGTGAAGAAAAGTGGGTCTGGCACAAAAGATTAGGACATGCTAACTGGAGATTAATCTCTAAGCTAAGTAGTCAAGATCTTGTGAGAGGCCTACCTGTTCAATAATATCAGTCAGACACAATTTGTGGTCCTTGTCAAAAAGGAAAGCTTTTCAAAAGCTCTTTTAAAGATAAAAACATTGTCTCTACCACAAGGCCTTTGGAACTGCTTCATATTGATCTATTTGGACCAGTTAGTACTGCTTCAATAAATGGTAAGAAGTATGGACTTGTCATTGTAGATGATTTCAGTAGATGGACATGGGTTAGATTCCTGAGATCCAAGGAGGATATATATTATGTGTTTAAAACCTTCTGCACTCAAATACAAGTTGAAAAAGACTTGAAAATTGTTAAGGTTCAAAGTGATCATGGTGGTGAGTTTGAAAATGAACCTTTTGAAATCTATTGTGAAAACAATGGAATTCTTCATGAGTTCTCATCTCCTAGAACTCCACAGCAAAATGGGGTTGTAGAGAGAAAGAACAGATCTTTACAAGAAATGGCCAGAACCATGATGCATGAAACTAACCTAGCAAAACATTTTTGGGCAGAAGCAATAAACACTGCTTGTTATATTCAAAATAGGATCTATATCAGACCTTTATTGAATAAAACAGCATATGAATTGTTCAAAGGAAGATAACCTGATATTTCTTATTTTCATCAATTTGGTTGTACATGTTACATACTGAATTCTAAAGTTCATTTAAAGAAATTTGACTCTAAAGCTTCTAAGGGTATCTTTATTGGATATTCTGAACGCTCTAAGTCATACAGAGTGTATAATTCTGAAACTAACACTGTTGAAGAATCTATGCATGTAAGATTTGATGACAAAGAGCCTGATGATGATAAGTCAGAGCTAGTTGAAGTTATTGCAGATAATCCAGATTCAGAAGTTGAAACTATAAAGGTTAACAAGAGTTCAGAACCTGAGACAACTTCTGATGATCAAGAAACTGCTCCTTCTGAAGATGTTCCAACTCCTCAAATTGATAGTGATTCTGATGCTGAGATTGAAGAAGTTATTAAGAAGAATTCATTCAAATATAAGTCATCTCATCCAGAAGATTTGATCATTGGAAACAAAGAAAGTCCTAGAAAAACAAGATCAAGCTCACACAATGACGATGCAACGGTCAGTTTGGTTTCTCTCAATGAACCAAAGACTATTGATGTAGCTCTCAAAGAAAAAGCTTGGATCTTAGCTATGAAAGATGAACTACATCAGTTTGACAGAAATGAAGTTTGGAATCTAGTTCCTAGACCAAAAGACAAGAACATTATTGGAACAAAATGGGTGTTCAGAAACAAGCTCAATGAGAAAGGAGAAGTAACTAGAAACAAAGCAAGATTAGTTGCACAAGGTTACAGTCAACAGGAAGGAATTGATTACACAGAAACTTTTGCTCCAGTTGCAAGATTGGATGCAATCAGGTTATTTCTTTCCTATGCAGTTAACCTTGGTATTACTTTATATCAAATGGATGTGAAGAGTGCATTTCTTAAAGGTTTTATTACTGAAGAAGTATATGTCAAACAACCTCCTGGTTTTGAAAATATTCAAAATCCTGATCATGTTTATAAACTGCAAAAGTCACTTTATGGTCTTAAACAAGCTCCTAGAGCATGGTATGATAGACTGAGTAACTTTTTGGTTGATAATGGTTTTGAAAAAGGACAAGTTGACTGTACACTATTTAGAAAAACCTTGAAGAAAGACATTCTGATCGTTCAGATCTATGTTGATGATATTGTTTTTGGTTCAACTAATGCTACTCTTTGCAAGAATTTCTCTAAGTTAATGGAAAAAGAATTTGAAATGAGCATGATGGGAGAGATGAAGTTCTTTCTTGGAATTCAAATCAATCAAACAAAGGAAGGAACTTACATTCATCAAACCAAATATACAAAGGATCTTCTGAAGAAGTTCAATCTTGAAGATTGTAAACCAATGAATACTCCAATGCATCCAACAACAAGCATGAGTCTGGATGAATCTGAAGGCAAAGTTGATCAGAAGTTATATAGAGGTATGATTGGTTCTCTTCTCTATCTAACTGCATCTAGACCTGATATTATGTTCTCTGTATGCTTGTGTGCAAGATTTCAATCAGATCCTAGAGAATCTCATCTCACTGCTGTGAAGAGAATCTTTAGATATCTGAAAGCTACTTGTAATTTTGGATTACTTTATAAGAAATCCAAGAAATATGAGTTAAATGGATTCTGTGACGCTGATTATGCTGGAGATAAACTTGAAAGAAAATCAACAAGTGGCAGTTGCCAATTTATGGGTGAAAATCTTATCTCCTGGTGTAGCAAGAGGCAGACCACCATTGCTATGTCCACAGCAGAAGCAGAATACATTTCAGCTGCAAAATGTTGCACACAACTTCTTTGGATGAAATATCAATTAGAAGATTATCATATAAGCAGTCACTATATACCTTTATATTGTGATAACACTGCAGCCATTCAGCTTTCCAAAAATCCTATTTTACACTCTAGAGCAAAACATATTGAGATCAAACATCATTTTATAAGAGATTATGTTGAGAAAGGTGTTATAGATATCAAGTTTGTTGATACTGAAAGACAATGGACTGATATTTGTACAAAACCTTTGGCTGTTGAAAGATTTGATTTCATAAAGAAAAATCTCAACATGGTGTTTGTTCCTGATTGTTAAGTTCTTTTGAGTAAAACAGTTTTTAAAATCTGATAAGGATTAGAAGATGTTGAACCTCAGAACCTCAAGGTCAGTAGTTCTGATGTATGACTACTTCTGATAAGTATCAGAATCAAAAGAATGGTTCTGATGTGGTAGTGGAACAGTTTACAACCTTTCTTTTTTAACTGCTGTCCACTAACGCACCAGTTATTTAAATAATTTTCTAATACACGTGTCATCTTGCAATTAGATGAGTATTGGTTTATGATGAGTTTAGCGCTTAAAATGAATATGACTACTCTGTCCTTTTGTGTGTTGTACTGTTTGTTTGTTTTCTAAAAATATACACTTTTATCACTTGCACACAAACACGATCATAACCCACATTTTTTTCATATTCTCTCTAAACCTCCAACTCTTCAGTTTTCTTTCTTCCCTCTCTAGCAAAACCAAAACCCTAACCCTCAACAATGGCATCATCATCTTCTACTGCTTCTATATCCGTAAAACCCATCGTTGATTTGGAAAATCAAAAGAAGTTCTCAATCAGAAAAGACTCTATGACCTTCAAGTTTAAAGAGTTAAAGTGCATGGTAGAGAAACGGGTGGACTTTGAGAGTCTGAAAGCAAATGGTTTTGATTTACAGAAGATGTTCTACTATCAAGGGTTAGAACGCTACTTCATGATTCTAAATGGTCCAATCTTTGAAGAGATGGTAAAAGAGTTTTGGATGAAGGCGTACGTGTATGATAAGCAGTTAGCTTATATTGAAGTTCAAAATCTGGTGAAGAAAAATCCTATGTTAAAAGGAAAATCAAGAAAAGAGTTGGGTCTTCCTGAGTTTACCCAAACTGAAATTAGATATAACATTGCTGGTATGGATATCAAAATCACTGCAGATCATATTGCAAAGGTTTTGAACCTACAAAATCAAGGAATTCATCTTGCTGGTTACAGGACTAAGCCACAAGATCCAACGGTTCAAGGAACTATGTTTGAGAATGTCACTTCAAATGGTCAGAAAGATTTGAAAACATTCTTCAAAAGTGTTTACAAGGTACTGTTTGAATCTATTGCTACAAAAGTGGGTGGAACTGACTGCATTTCTTCTGAACAGAAATACTTCATGTATTATCTTCACAGCTTTGTCAAAATGAATGTGGCTAAATACATTTTTTATCATCTCTGTGAAATGATTAAAAGCAGTATGGAAAAGAATCACACCAACTGTCATCATGTTAGGTTGCTATCTCACATATTCTATCTGAGCAACTTTCATGAGATTCTTAAAGAAAACTACCCAAGTTTTGTTAAACCTACCTATTTGGAATCAAGAGTTGTTGATGGAAAGTCTCTAAAGAAGATGTTCTTAGTAAAAGGTAAGGTTGTGGTTCCTAACAACCCTTTGCTAATGAACAAAGAAGAAGAAGTGATTGATTCTTCCTTTCCTACTGTTGATGTTGAAGAAGGAAAGAAGATTGCTGATGGATGTTTCAATCACTAGAAGGATAAGTATGGATTGGAAACTCCTGGAGATGAAGTGGATATAACCAAACTTGGTTTTGATCAGAAACAAGATTTTGTGATGAAGACAACTATGACAAGAGATACAAGAGATAGAGTAAAGCTGAAAACTCCTTCAATTGGTGGTGTCAAGATCTTAACAGAAGAACAAATTGAGAATCTGAGGAGAGAAGAAAGGTCCAAGAAGGATGAGGACAACAATAAAAACAAGAGGAAAGTTTTTGTTGAGTCTGATGAAGAAGAAGAGGATGATGATGAACCTCTGATATTGAAGAAGAAGAAGATAGCCAGAGAAAGAGCTGCTCACAAACGTCAGAAACATCAAGGTACATCTTCTAATGCTTTTATTAATGAGTCTGTTGAATCTCAAACTAGAAATGATGAACCTATTCTTGAGCCTGTTTTTGTGAAACCTTCTCCAACCAAACCTTCATCTGAACCTTTATCAGAACCAAATGTTTTAGATATGCTATCTGAACATTTGTCACCTCAAACCATTCATGCAGAAACTAACAGCTTACCTGAAACTCCCTCCAAACCTTCTGTTGTTATACATTCTCCTTCTGAGAAATCAGGTCTTGATAAGCTTAAAGAAAAATATGGTGATCCTCTTAGTGATGTCAGTTCTGATTCTGATCCTGAATCTGATAACACTAATCCCATCCCCACTCCAATTCATGTTGACACTCCTCCACATGTCACTCAACCTTCCATTCCAACCATAGAGATTGTTAATCCTTTAACTCAAACATCTTCACAACCTGAATTCATTGTCAGTATACCTTCATCACCTCAATCCCCAGTCTCACCTCCATCTAACCTTGAACAACATATCAACCAAACTGTTTTTGAACCTGAAATAAATTATCAATCTATCCTAGAAAGCATTCAAACTCAACACTCTAACCAAACTGTTTCTAGCATTGAGATTTTAGCAAGGCTTGTTAATAATGATGTTAGAAGAATGCACAGCTTAAAATCTGAACGTGGTATTATGCCAAGTCAGATTGTTGAAAAGTTTGATGAGATTGACAATGCTCAGAGGTTGATCATGGCTGCTTTGAAGAAAAAGTATGTTGATGAGTTAGTTTATGAACATCTGCAATTCACTGACTCCTTTGAAAATGCATTTGGAAGTGCTCTTCAAAAGAAAAGATTGATGTTAACTAACTTATCACATGATGAGATGGAAGATCTAAAAGCTAAGGAAAGAGAACAGAGAAGTCCGGAACAGAAGATGATGCTGGAAGAAGATGTTAATGTGCTAACTTTTGACACAAGGATGGTTGAAAGTTCTGATGCTGCTGCAACTAGGATTCTAAAAGTTGAACAGATTCAAAGAGAACAAAGAGATAAACTCTTAGTTCTGGAAGCTGGTTTGGAAGAGGTCAAGACTAATCAGATGGATCTGAAAGAAACTATCAACAAGAATGCTGAGAAGTCTGACAAAGCTCTTGAGAAGCTGATGATGTTGCTCACCTCAAGACTTCCTTCTAACCCCTCCTCATCTCAACCCTAGGATTCTATGTTTGCGCACAAAATTGTTTTAAGTGGTTGTAATATTTGAACAAGTTTAATTTCTGTTAATTGCATGAACATCTTTTGCTTACTTAATTTGTTTTGTTTGCTGTTAACTGTTTGCATTGTTTTAGTTCAAATATGTTTTTGCAAAATTATGTCAAACACAAAGAAATTATAGAAAAAGATTTCAAAACTGAACCATAAATCTTTATTGATTAAATAGAATATCATTACATAAGGTCCTAATTCTATTTAGAATCTAAATCTGACTTCTGTGAGTCACCAGAGCCTGAGGTTTCTGTTGGAGAATGATAATTCTCCAAGTACCTCAGATAATCAAAATCTGACTTATCAGAACCAGAAGAGGATCCTTTTGAAGAACCTTCACATTGATCTAGATCATATGTTCTGAGAAATTCTCTATAATCAGAATCAGTATCATCAGAATCTGATGAGAGATTGATGTATACTGGTGGTTGTGGCTTTGTTTTTGATCTGGTTCTATAACTTCTTCTTAATGGAACTGAAGAAGATGCTTCACCCTTAACCTTCTTTGCTTTTGGTTTTGTTTTCTGTGGTGATTCTTCTTTCTTCACTTCTTGGGGAGCCTTACCCTTATTTGCTCTTCTATCCTTATCCATTATTTCTGATAATAATGTGTGGAAGTGTTGAGTAAATTGTAATGGTGTTGCGCTCTTCTTTTATAGACTTTTTATAGAGTCAAAGTCTCTCAGTTCTTGGAATCAGACAATCCCTTTGATGGAGTTGTTGTAACTGTTTTCGTGACTTGACTCCTTGAAAGTTGTGTTTTTGACTGATCTTTTTACGCGCTTTTTAAATGCCTTTACTTCTTTTTATACAAACTGTTTTTGTTTGATGACAAAAGGGGGAGTAAGAGTCATTAATTATTGAGATTAGAAGCGCTAATAACTGAAACCAATTAAAAGAATCCTTTTAATTTTACGTTTTTGTAGATTATTTTATCTGTTTCTTTATTCTGGAGAATAATATTTTATGTTGAACTAAGTTCTTCATATGATGATAAATGGAAAGAGTGCAATTTTTCCATTAATTATCAGACTCAGGAGGAGAGCTTACAAAACTAGTCTCTAAGAGTCAAAATATGAAGAATTTGAGTCAAAATAAAATTATATTCTTAAACTATTTTAATTACTAAATGTTACAACTTAGGGGGAGCGTGCAAAGCTTATGAACCTCTGTTGAACATAGTAAATTAAAATAACAACCATTGTTAATTAATACTAGATTTGTCATCAATCAAAAAGGGGGAGAGTGTTGGAACAAAGGATGTTCAGAATCTAACTCTTAGTGTTTTGATGATAACAAAGTATTAATGAACAATAGGGTATTTTAATATTTAATTTTAAGTGTGCAGATTAAATAAATTATGTTGATTAAATTTAGATCTGAAACAAAGCATTAGCATGGATATCAGAAGCATGGATATCAGAAGCATAGATATCAGAAGCATGGACATCAGAAGTATGGACATCAGAAGCTAAGATATCAGAAGCAAGTCATCTCAGAAGATTAATGTTGAATCAGAAGCAACGTATGGAGAAGACCAACAGTTTCAGAAGCTGAAGACATCAGAAGCATATGTCTGATACATAAGCTCTGAATAACAAGCCAGAAAAGTCAGTGTTAACTGATAGTGATTCAATGATTGAAAATCATTTGAATTAAATGTTGTGATTGATTGATACATCATAGTACTACAACCTTATCATCAAGGATTGTGACGTTAGTACTATTTTACACCATAAGGGCGAATATTCTCAAGCAAAAGGAATAACAGGATAAGCATTACCAGAATTGGCAAATATCCCATGTTACCTTGTCCTTTTCACAGCTGGCTTGAAAATGACCTCTGCAACGGTCATTATCTTCAAACGTCTCTATTTTCTCTTCACATATAAATAGAGAATCTCTTTTTGAAGATCAAGGTTACAACAACACACGCACTTATACAACTTTACTCCTTTACATAAGACTGAAAGCACTGCTTCTGAAACTATTTCTGTTGTGCTTCTGACACTCTGTTTTTCTAATTCATTAGGAATTCTGTGTTAGAGTCTTAAGAGTCTTGAGTTGTAATCTTGAGAAAACTCTAGATTTTATAATCAAGTGTTTATCACTTTCTATTTTATTTCTTTTATATTAGGAAGCCTCTTGCTAGTGTGCTTGAGCAAGTAGGAAGTCTCTTACTAGTGTGTTTGAGCATTGTAATAGTCTAGGTGATTATAGTGAAATCCCTTGAAAGTGCAAGGGGACTAGACTACTCTCGGTTTGTGAGAGGAACCAGTATAAAATTGCTTGTCTCGCCTCTCTCTCTATCCTTACTCTTTTTGTGTGAGTGTGTTAATTGTGTTTCTTTATCCGCTGGTGCTTCTGAAAGGTTTCAGAACTTGCAAGAAGTTTTTAAAACGCCAAAACACAATTCAACCCCCCTTCTTGTGTTTTTCACACCTTCATAAACGAGTAAAACAATTTAATTAAAATTAAAATTAAATAATTCAGTACAACAATAAATAGTTACTATGATAATAAAAGTTCCAATTGAATTTAAAATTCATTCCAAATTAAAGATAAATAGTTACAAGAATTCATAATAAAAATTCCGATTGGATTTATAATTCATTACTAAAGATAAATAGTTACAATATGATAATAAAAGTTTCTCAATTGATTTAAATTAAAATTCATTACAAAGATAAATAGTTACAATAATCGAGATTTATTCATCATCATCGTCATTATTATAATATGTATCTTCATCTTCATTGTCTTCGTCTTCATTATCTTCCGAGTTAGATGCATCATCATCCTCGTTATCGTTATTGTTATTCACCACTGCAATCAACTCCTCAAACTCAATTTGAGCACCCTCAACTTCTTGGTCAACCGAATTTGTAACGTGATCGACTTCAATCATCGCGGGAACTCTTGACATTTCATCATCTTGGTAAGGCGATTCTATATCTGGAACTTTGTTTCAATTTCACCTCTTGGTTTTGTCTTGATAGCTGAACACCATCATCGTTTACCCCGGTGATGAGAAGGATAAGGTACATAATACACTTGACAACACTTAGTCGCCAGGATGAACGGATCAAATCGATTATACCTTTTATTCATTTTTATGTCAACAAGTTTGTGCTTTCGATCAATTTTTGTCCCACTAGTAGTTGGGTCAAACCACTCACAATAAAATAACACAACATTATTATCTTAACCCTCATAATAGTAACTCAATTGAAATATGCGCTTACTCACACCATAGAAGTCATCTTCGCCATCATCACTGACCCCTTTGACATAAACTCCACTATTGATTGTTTTTTTGCCCATTGTCCATGCCTCAGTTTGAAATTTATATCCATTGACAATGTATGTGTGCCATTCATTGACATTTCTCCGAGGACCTTCAGCTAATCCTCTGAAATGCGCCATTTGTTCATGTTTTGCCACTTAAATCATTCTGGAAAGTTGGTATATGTGTCTCCAAGTTGTTGCCTTTCAAAAAAAAAATATATGGTCCAACTTCAATGCAATTAATCAAGACATGAACTTCGGCTGATCGCATCTCTTCATCCAGTACTCTTTCGCTGCCCCTGAATAACGCCTAAAAACATGAAATACTGACAAAGCGGAAGGGTTAGTTTCATTAGGAACATCATTTCGCGTTCTTCTTGGTGTTAACATCATGTGGTTGAAATAATGAGAGCATAAATGAGTGGTTTCCCGATGCAAGTAAGATGCACATATTGACCTTTCAACTCTTGCTTTATTTTTCACTGCTCGCTTTGAATCAACCATTAATCTTTCGAAAGGATACATCCACCTATACTGAACAGGTCCACCAAGCATAACTTCATACGCGAGATGTACCGGAAGATGTTCCATAGAATCAAAGAAAGCGGGGGGGAAAACTAGCTCCAATTTTCAAAGTATTGTAGCAATATTCTTATCCATTTTAACAAGTTCATCCCTCCTGAGCGTTGAAGCACATAAATCTTTAAAAAATTGACTCAATTCAATCAATGGATTCAAGACATGGTTTGGTAATGAACAAAACACAATTGGAATTAAGCGTTCCATTAAAACATGTGAATCGTGACTTTTCATCCCCCGCAATCTTCCATTGTTGACATCGGCACACCTTGCCAAATTCGAAGAATATCTGTCCGGCATTCTCACTTCTTTTAACCACTGACAAACAGATTTTGCTTCATCGGATGTTAAACAATAAACCGCCTTGGGTTTTAGAACTTTTCCATTTGGAAGACTTTTTAGCTGCAGTTCCGGTCTATTGCAAAACTTCTCCAAATCAAGTCTAGCCTTCTCATTATCTTTTGTTTTACCGGACACATTCATCACTGTGTTTACTATGTTATCACAAAAATTCTTTTCAATATGCATAACATCAAGATTGTGTCTCAGTAAATTGTCCTTCCAGTAAGGGAGGTCCCAAAAGATACTTCGTTTTGTCCAGTTGTGCGTCTCGCCATATCCATTGTATCTGACTCTTTTTCCAACATCTGGATATTTATCTAGGCCACTCACTATTTGAGATATATCATACGAAGATAACTTAGGAGGGGGACCATCTCTTTCTACAGTTTCTTTCTTGAACTCATCCGCCATCCTCCGAAATTGACGATTTTTAGGTAAGAACCTATGATGACAATCAAACCACGAAGCCTTTCCTTTTATTTGAAATGCTTTGGTGTCACGCATACAATGTGGACACGCCAATCTTCCATGAGTCAACCAACCAGACAACATGCCATATGCAGGAAAGTCATTAATGGTCCACATCAAAGCAGCCCTCATTTTGAAATTCTCCTTCTTTGCAATATCATACGTTAATTCACCATTCCAAAGCCTCTTCAAATCATCTATTAACGGCTGTAAGTATACATCAATGCCATCGGTTGGATTCGACGGTCCTGGGACAATACAACTCAAGAACAGGTACGGTTTCGTCATGCACATCTCAGGAGGAAGATTATACGGAGTGACAATAATTGGCCAACAAGAATACGGTGCTGCAGACGCTTGAATATAAGGGGTAAAAACATCCAAGTCTTACATTACGTGGATCATTCCCAAAATCAGGATAAGTTTGATCAAAATGTTTCCAAGCCAACCCGTCACATGGGTGCCGCATCTCATTTGAATTTGTTGCGTTGTCATGATGCCATGTCATTTTGCTTAACCCAAAATTACACCATTATTACACAAATGCCATCTAACCTAATTTTTCTCTATAAATACAAATCTCACATCACTCAATCATTGGACACAAATCCCAAAAAAAAATCAGAAAATCACTCCTCCTTCCTCCAACAACACTTTTCCGGCACCACCGCCGGAATCCCAAAACCACCACCAGAATTCTATTTTCCGGCGACCCAAAAATTCACCCGAATCAAAAATCAAATACTAATTTCATACTAATTCGACCCTCCTGACTCCAAATCCATCGTTGAAATCGCGAAAAATGATCGGAAACGCGTGAACCGAGAGCGTGAAAGTCACGGAAACTTTGAACATCCGATCCGGCCAAATCGAGTCACAACAAAGGTAAAGGAACTTGGATTCATACATTAGAGATCTTTCTGAAGCTTTTCATTCATGTAGATTTCGCTCAAAGTCGTCAGAAGTGTTGATTTGAGTTTTCTATCCTGTTCGGTTTCGAGGTTATTTTTCCCTATTTGTGCGTTATTTGTAAAATATAAACTTAGATTCGTGATCTACATCAAAAACCGATCAATTTGGTATAGTCACTTGCGAGATTTGACGACCAGAGCTGCCTCCGGCAGCTCCTCGACGTTACCGTCGTTCTTCCCGTTGTCGTCTGCGTCTCTGTTTGTTTCAAAGGTTGAAGATTGACACGCGGCGCGCGGAGAGTGGCTGAAGCCATTTCTCACGCGCGCCCCCTTCCTTCCTGAACGCACCCCCCAGCTGGGTTTTCTCTTGGGTCGGTTTGACCCAATTTCATCCGACCCGGTCTGGTGTGAAGGGGGTTGGATCTGGGCCTTTGCTGTTGGGCCCTGCTTGTTTTTATTTCAATTTTTTTTATTATTTGTTATTCATACCTCTTGTTTACTGAATACACTCCTTGCTGTGATTTAAATTAATTTTATGACAACTTAATTTGAGAGGTGCTTATAAAAATAAGTACTTATCTCAAAAGAGCTTATTTTCATAAGCACTTTTGGAGATAAGTGCTTAATCAACCATCTTGAGTTTTTACTCAATGATTCAAAAGCTTTGTTTACAAATAAAAATGAATAATGATAAATAAGCCCTTGACGGATGACTTGCGGTTTAATTTATCGTTATTCCGGATATTTTTAAAAATAAAGAAAAATTTGTTAGTAAAAAAATGAATAATGATAAAATAAGCCCTTGACGGATGACTTGCGGTTTAATTTATCATTATTCCGGACTTTTTAAATAAAAAGTGAATAAAACACATTAGTTAAAAAAGAATAAGAAGGAGCTTGACGGATGACTCGATTTCGTCTTATTTTTATTTTAACTAATCGAGTTCAATTATTGGTTTGACTGATTCTCGTTGATTGATTCTTGTTTCGATAATTTAATTTTGCGTCATTATAACTGTTTAACATTATTACTATCTGCCATTCATGTGCATTCATGTGCATCTCTATCATTTTCTACCTCTTTCTTTTTCTTTTGTTTATCTGAACTGAATTTGTGGAAACTTTTTGCTAAGAAATAGAATAAGAATAAACTGGTCCTTGACGGATGACTTGCGGCTTTGAGTTTATTCTTGTTCTAGAACCCAAAATACTTATTAATTAAAAATGAGATAGAAGGAGCTTGACGGATGACTCGTTTTCGGCTATTCTCACTTTTTAATTAATTCGATAATAAACTGAATGAAACGGCGGAGCTTGACGGATGACTTGTCTTTGCTAGGATAACCTCGTCCTTGACGGATGACTTGCGGCAATGAGGTTATCCACATTCACTAAACAATATCTTAAAATCTTAAAAGACCATCAACCCACACAACTGCTTTTCCTGCCCTTGTGCAGTCAACTCTTTTTCAACTTTCAAACTCTTTTTATCTGTTTTCATAAACGGATGGTGC
Source organism: Trifolium dubium (assembly GCA_951804385.1). Lineage (NCBI taxonomy): Eukaryota > Viridiplantae > Streptophyta > Magnoliopsida > Fabales > Fabaceae > Trifolium > Trifolium dubium. Next base: position 27,804,999 of record OX638065.1, read on the forward strand.
TTTATCCATTCCCCTGATACAGACAAACGCTTAAACCTCAGTTGAGTATACAAGCAATATTGTTGTCTCAGTGGAATGCGACCTAAGCATCGTTCACTAAAAACAACCAACAAACAAATCTTTTTCAGGAAGAACTACGTGAGCTTTGACTTCCTCATTGTACTTGGGGGATACGTAGGAGCGAGAGCCTCTCTCGTCAAGCTAAATAATAAAAAACTCTTTTTCCCTTTTCAGTTTAATATGCGGTAATGTAATCCTTTTTACATGGTTATCTCTGTTTATGCAAACCAAAATTCCTCAAATGGTTCCCGTTGAGTACAACGGATATGAGGGGGTGTAACGTCTTCCCCTCATGTAACCAACTCCCGAACCCGACTCTTAAAGGTTTTATCATTATTTTCCTTTCCCCTTGCGGGAAAAATAAAATATGGTGGCGGCTTCATTGTTTACATTTGTGCATTGCATTTCATCATTGCATATCTGTATATTTTTTGCGTCGGGTACTACAGCTGGTGACTTCACTGGGGAGATATGATTAGAGAGTTAAGCCTAATTTGGGACTTTTTGGTTTGCTTATGCCAGGTTAGCCGCATCTGTCCTATCTTTTACTTTACCGCAAAATATTGAACTGTCTGGATTTGCTGGCTTTGTCTTCTCTTCTACTCCTTTTTCTTTTTGCCTTCATGGCTTGGTTCTTGGATACAGTGTGACTATGCTCCGTACCCGAGCTAGAGGGATACTCAGGATTAGATGAGGGATTGTTATATTGGGCTCCCTGACGGATGTCTCTGGGCTTGGATATAACGGTCTCGACTAGAATAGATTCCCTTGGAATAATTATACTCCTTAGCGGATGCCTTGTGGGCTTTATGTTTCCTTGAGGGGTCCAGGACTGTGGTCGCCTTATTAGGTGTCCGAAACTTTTTAGGACCCGCTGTTTAGAACCTGTGTCGAGGTTATAATGTTGACTCATCCAGTTGGTGTTATAATCTCGCCCAGATGAGGTTGCTTTTTGGGAAAAAGTAATCAAGGATTTTGGGTAACCGTGTCAACCTAGAACAACATGTGAGAGGGTGGGTTACAGGTAACTTTAAACTTTTGGCCTCAGAGATTCCACTTTGAAAATACCAATTTGTCATGATTGTGAAAGAATATGCTATCCTATGACTTAGTTCTCTGGATAATGTGACATGGTGACGGATATGACAATGCATCCATACATTCATTGCATCCATACATCCATGCATCCATGAAAATAATCATGCCTATTCATCCTTTGTATACATTTCCAAAAAAAAAAATGGAAAAAGTCTTTGAGAATAATTATCATGCATTTCAATCATAAAAAATCATGCATTTTTTCAAATCAAAAAAATCTCATTTTCGTTCATTCATTCCAACAGTTACCTTCCCGACACCGGTATCTAGACAAGAAAGGTTTCTCATCACATCATGGACAATTTGCAAGAACAGTTTGATTCCTTGAAAGGCGAAGTGACTAAGATGAGTGGAAAGTTGGACAGAATTCTAGAAATATTGTCCAACTTGAATCTGCACCAAAGAGTGGTCGTGAATGAGGTTTTGGCACCTACAGTTGAGGTCCCACGAGAGAGTGCTCCAATGACAGCTGTGAATTGGCCACCTCATGGTGTACCAATTCGGTTTGCTCTACCTGAATATACGCCGTTTGTGTTTGATATTTCATCCGGTTCCCAAGCTGTCAAGAATCAGAATGGAGAACCTCCTGTTCATCAAGGACCCAATTTGACACAAGGGAATTTGAGTGATCCAATGAATGCTCACCATGGTCCTGAGATACCTGCTGATATGGCAAAAGTGGATTCTGCTATCCATCAGCTAGAAGAGACCAATCAAAACAATGCAGACATAACTCCGATTCGTACTCAACTTCAGAATATGATTTAAAATGAAGGAGAATCCTTCAGGGACTATGCATTGAGGTGGAGAGTATTGGCTTCTCAAGTACGTTCACCGCATTTAGAAACAGAACTTGTGGACATGTTCGTGATTACTCTGCGAGGGATATACTTTGAAAGGATGGTTGGTAATGTTTCCTCTGACTTCTCTGGTTTGGTCCGAATTGGGGAATTGATTGAGAGTGGGATCAAGAATGGGAAAATTCTGTCTATTGCTAGTTCACAAAATAGCAATATGGAGAAGCCTGATAATAGCTTCAGAGGAAAAGAAGAGGAAGAAGCTAGTGTTGTTCCTTCCAAAGATGACAAGGTTCCGCTTATAGTGCATGTTCGGTGTCCTTATCTTCCATATCCTTATTTGTCTGCAACCCAGCATCAGCAGTTCCAGGGATATCCTCTTCAAGTGCCTATGAATCATGTGCCTCAACAAGCTCAACAAGGGTCTAGAAGGCTCTTTGATCCAATTCCAATGTCATACAATCAGTTGCTCCCTTATCTGATTCATAGTGGTAAAGTGACACCCAAACCTTTGAGACCTATGTTCGCACCGTTTCCGGCTTGGTATGATGCCAACGCCATATGTGATTTTCATGCCGGATCTGAGGGGCATATCACTGATAATTGCAAAGCTTTAAGACTAAGGTTCAAGAGCTTCTGGATGATAAATTGTTGTTTTTCGAGGAAGAAAAAGGAATAAGTGACACCACTTCCCAGCTTGACAAGACCCCACCGGTCATGCTTGTTCATATCACGTACTCACATTTGGGTGCAACACAGAATCAACAGTTTCCTAGGTACTTTGTTCAGGTGAATCCCGCGCATATGCAAAATCAACAAGTACAGGAGAATCCACAACAGTTTGGAAAAGTCTTTGATCCAATTCCTATGTCGTATGACCGTCTTCTTCCTTATCTGGTACACAGTGGAATGGAGACTGCTAGGGCTATGAAACTCAAGAATGCACCGTTGCCAGCTTGGTACGACGTCAATGCTGAATGTGCCTATCATGCTGGAGCTGAAGGTCATTCCACTAATGACTGCCAAGCCTTTAAGTACAAAGTGCAAGAGCTTATTGATCAGAAATTATTATTTTTCAAGGATGGTAGGCCATTTGTGGGAAATAATCAGCTATCGAAACCTTTGGAATTTGATGGGAGCCAGATGGGAACACTACAGGCTCAGCGGCCTAAAAAGGTTTTTGATTCAATCCCTATGCAGTACAGTCAACTCTTTCCTTATCTTGTTCAAGGTGGAAGAGTAACTCCTAAGGCTTTGAAACCTATGACTGCGCCGTTCCCAGTTTGGTACGATGTTAATGCTAATTGCGATTATCATGCTGGTACTGAAGGTCACACTATTGATAATTTCACGGTTTTCAAACACAGGGTGAAAGAACTCATCAACCAGAAGTTTTTGTTTTTTGTGGGAGGCAAGCTAGTTGTGAAGTGTAAACAGTCGTTGAGGCCTTCAACAAGTTACTCCAGTGTTGGTTTCCAGTGATGACCAGATTGTCGTCGTAAAGGATAAAGAGAATAATGGAAATAGTCAAGATAGGGTGCACGTGTATTCTTCAGATACACACTATTTGCAAACTAGAAGGTTGTTGGAATCCCAGAAGTTGTTTTTATTTCAAAGTAATTTGTTTTCTTTTCAAAACACCTTTGTTCAGCTCTGAACAAATGGTTGTGCTTGTAGGGCCACTTTGTTTCAATGTTTAAATTGCAATTAATGAAAAAGTACTTCTTGTGCAATTTCCGTCTTATGTATTTTTCTTTTACAGTTTCAAAAAGATAAATTAAAAATGGCAATACTTTCTTGCATTCATAAAACACTTTTGCATTCAATCAAATTAAAAAAAAAAGAGAAGAATCATCATTCAGAAGTGAATCTATTGAATCATAATTGTGCCATAACTCTTCATGGTTTTGGGTTGCAAGCTTCGTTGAAGAGTTAATATGATTGTTGGATCAAGAGCATAAAATGATTGAACTTCATCGGTAATCGATCCGGGAACTGACGAAGAAAGAGGTCATAATGGGCGCCTCCCCATAACAGGATATGAAAGAGAAAGTTGATCAGGCATTTTATTTCTTGTCAAGTATTTGTTTGCATTTAAGATTATGTAATGCACATGCATGTTTTGGAATCAATCCATCTGTATTCACCTCTTTTTTTCTTATTACTTGCAAACTTGGAGCGAGGATGATGAAAACAAATAACTGATCTTTGCTAATTTATGCTTCAATGGTAAAAAACATAGTTGATGTTGTAAGGCTTCGTTTCACTTTCTTTCATTATTTCATAAAATAGTGTGATTGAATCGAGCCATTCTTGCATATGTTTTGTTGTTACCTGATTCTCCCAGTTTCTTGAGATATATCCTTTTTTAAGAAAATAAGCAATGTTGGTTTGATACTTGACCTGACACTTTAAGAGTATATAGGTTGTTTACACTTTAGGCTACATTATGAAGGTTCAGAAACGATTCAATAAAATCAGTACTGTCTTAACATCTTAGACTCTTAGAAGTATGTAAGATCAATTTGAGTACTGATTTTGACGAAGACCTGAACATAAGTTTTTAAGTAACCCTCTGTAGTTTATCTTAGCAGTCGGCACCATCTTGGGCACAAACTAAGTAGGAAATCGATGAACATAAGTGAATGATCCAGAAATGAAATTTTGCATACTTTGGTTAATGCACTTATTGAGTTAGATGACCCTCACTCGGTTGTTTAACCCAGAAGTTGTTGAAAAACCATAGTAAATATACCCATTTAGCAGTTGGTTCAGAGGAGTCTGGTTCTGAACTTGGTAGGGCGGGTTACGATCCAATGCCCCACAGTTGCATTTGGAAGAGAAGAAGGGGTTTACCAAACTGATTTTTACCAGCTCCCCTTGATATATGATCATAATCACTAACAGATTTTTCTACCATGAGTGTGTACAAGATAACGGGCTTAATGTGATCGCGCTTGAATGAAAAGGGTGAATAAAATTTGAGCAAAAGTTAGAGTCACAATAAAATACTTCAGATATGTCTTCATATGATGAGAGTCTTTGACTGCAATGTGTGGTTTTGTGTTACTACAGTACCCTTGGTTTTGATATCAATTACTTTGTTTTCCTATCTAGCCGGCAGCCACATATGATTAGAGTTGTCGTGTCTTGTTTCATACCTGTACTAAAAAACGGTTGTTATTTCCGTGCTTAAGGACAAGCAGAGGTTCAAGTATGGGGAAATTTGATAACACAATTCATATCTTGTTGGCTCGATTTACATGAATCCTAATTGCATGTTATAACCCACAAAAGACCTAATTGAAACTAGGTTCACCTTGAAAGCATTTGGCAAATTTATTGTTACACTGACTCCTCCTGTTTGATTAATCACTAATTATCTTTTGTACACACCATGTGTTACCTTTCAAAATATTCAATACCAAAAACTTGCATGTGCATTATGTTGCGGGGATTTTGAGATTTCCACCACTAACATTGACCTTTCATTTCCAAAGAGGGGAAAGTGTCGAAAATCGTTTAAAAGGAGAGATTCTAAGCTCGGGGGTTAGTTACGCCTAGGGAAGGTATTAGCATCCTAAACGCACATGCTACTCCATGATAACCTCTAATTTATCACTTTTTATTCCTTTTAATGTGCTTAAGAAAATGAGAGAGAAGTTGTAAGAAATGGAGGGAGAAGATGTATAGAATAGAGAAGTGTGTGCATGTGGAGATTAGATTGAGAAGAGAATGTTATGACATAAAAAGAAAATTTAGTTTAAACCTAAACTAATCGTGCGACTAATTTGGGTTTGGACTAAAGAAATTGTGTTAAGAGAGAGAAGATGTTTTTGTTATTGTTTTCTATTTTTTTCTAAAGAAAATTAGTAACGCGCCTCTTCGGAAATGAAAGTTCGTTTTTTCTTGGTTTTTTAGCGTTGTGTGTGATGAGTCAAAAGCAATAAAATCCTACGCTATTACAACTAAATCGAATAATTATTACAACCATATCGAATCAAATGAAGAATAATAAAAGGCAATAAAAATGCAAGCGGAGAAATAAACATGAAGTGTGAAATGCACTTACGATGAAAAGAAAACAAAATGTCAAATATTGATATGAAATGTGAAGTGTGAAAATTGATGACACAAAATCATATCGTATTTTTAGCTTAATTTAGGTGAATTTTAGTTGCATTTGCATATGTATTTATTTCATTTATGTCTTTTTATGCTAGTATTTGATATGTTTTTACTTTTGTCGAATAAAATAGGTCGGAGAAGAGAATTGAGCAAAAAGTGTCAAAAACAGAGCAAAAAGGGGGTGCAAAGCCCAAATTCGCGCAGCCCACAAAGGAGCACAGCAAAAATGAGCACATGCCCAAAAACACAAAGTGGCGAGCGCCACAAGGAGGGTGGCCAGCGCCACCCAGCCCAAGCCCACAGTGGCGAGCGCCACAGAATGGGTATTTCCACACCGGGAATCCGTTTTCAGTTCTGTTTTCACTTTCCTGTCAAGAATTCTGTGCCGGTTATTTCCGTCAAGTTTAATTCAAGTTTATTCAGAATTTTATTTCAGGATCTTTTTAATGTCTTTATTTAATTATTTATTTATGCCTTATTTAATTTTCTGTTTTTATTTATTTATTACCTTTGTCATGTCTAGCTAAATTCCTAGATATCGGTATGTAAATTAATTCTCCGAAGGGAATTTAACAATGATTTAGCGCTCACTTATTAAACTATTTTTCTGATTCGAATTCCTAATTTTAAAACTCCTAAGCTTTTGAACGAGAGTAATATAAAGCGATTAAGGTTAAAATTAATAGAGTGAGAGTTTGATGTTTTAACTAGATAGTAAGAATTTGATATTAATCTTTGAACGAGCGAGAGCCACGTTAGGATTATTTAAAACTAATTGATTTTCAAAATATACTTTCGAAGTTAAGGTGGTAGAAAAGTGACAGTAAAACTCCTAGCTTAGAAGGTATGGTTTTTATCAACAAAACGAGAGTGTGAGGTTTAAACCTTTGAATTAAGAAAGTTCTTCTGAAAAATAAACCCTTTATCGCACGCTATTAACTTATTAAACTCCCGAAGGATGATTAAGTTACATACCGATATCCCGCTTTAATTAATTTAAATCTTAATTTTAATTTTCTTTTAAAATTCTAATCAACCCTAAACATCTATTAGCCTTAGATTTACACGGTAACGACAGAAATACGGTAGTTCGACTGATGGTCTCTGTGGTTCGATATCTTTTAAAACTCAACGACGAAACTGTGCACTTGCAGTTATAAAATATTTATTGATACACAAATCGTCGATCAAGTTTTTGGCGCCATTGCCGGGGACCAATTTAGTCGATATCGTAACTCCGTCGTTACACCGTAGAGACTAAGGCGTTTTAAATTTAAAAATCGAAAAAAAAAATAATAAATAACAAACAATTTTAGGATAAGTCCTTTGAGCTTAAATGTATAACTCAAACTCCTTTTATAATGACTATCCTCAAAATTTCAACTACCCTAACCATAATTTCCCATATAACTACCAGCCTCAGCCGTCCCCATACTCTGAGGGACAATACCTTAACTCTCAGTACAATTACTATCCTCCATATTTAAATCCAAAAGAATCCGTCAGTCCTAGCCTATTAGTGGTATATAATGAATTTATGGAAAATTCCGCTAGGCTAGTCGAGAGCAACGATTTAGAGAGATGATGAGGGAACAAGACCTTATAAATGAACGGATTAGACAAACCAATCTCGAAACTCAAAGGATGCTCGACGCCATGGTTGCCTCAACAGCGACTCTCCAAGAGTCGATGGAGACACTAATCTCCCAGTTCACCCAGTCAACCATAGAACCCTCTTACGAGAGACAAGTAGACGTCGTAGCAAACGTTAATGAAAGCGAGATTGAGAGGGCTAGTGAGGACGATAATGCTGTTGAGAGTTTCAGCGAGGAAAGAGTGGAGATCGAAGAAGCATCACCGATAATCCTCCCTAGTGAGGTAGTCGAAGAGGTAGAGAAGGGAACACTGCAAGTTTTCCCTGCTCCCTATATCCCACCAATCATTGCTCCCCAAGGAATAGTAGAGGCTAGAGTAGACTCAACTCCCCAATCATGTGAAAAGAAAAAGAATGTAAAAATTAACACACATGGGGATGAGGGCGCAAATAGAAAGAGGAAAATAGGGGAAAGAAAATTTGAAGAGAATGTTAATACAAAGAGGATGAGAGTAACATTTGGAAAGGCGAGTAAAAGTCCTAAGTCCAAAGAAAGAAGGACACTTGAAATCGAACCAAAACCCCCGCCTGAAATTGATAAAATTCTTTTTCTCCCATATCACAAAATAATAGAAGAGGGCAAGGAAGCTGAACCGCCCTATAGAAGAAAAAAGAGAAAGAGCGAGGGGTATGTGAGAGTGCGTGATAAGTGGCCATGGAAATCACTCCCAATCCGGCCATCACAAGCAAGATAAAAAAAAATAATAAAAAAAAAACACAAAACCGTCGAGCTCACCGACTTTAAACAAAGCGCTTAGTGGGAGGCAACCCACATGTAGGTTTAATTTTGTTAGTCTAGTCTTAAAATGAAAAAAAAAAAAAAATTGCATATGTCATTAGTTGTTGCTTGTTTTTCTGAATTATTATGTTTTTAAAATTAAGCGGTATTATTATATATCTTATTTCTCACTCATATTTTTGGTATATATGTTCAAATCTATTTTTTTTAGATACCTTTCTTTCTTTCACGATGAATCGAGATGAGAATCGTGATATCAAGTTCAGAGGAGTGGGACAGATCAAAGGCTATGAGATTCTAGCTCAGAGAGATATGCACCTATCCATCTACCCTGACAGCGCTGCTATGGACAAGCTAGGGATCCGCGAAAGCGTGATGTTCTTGCTTAATGAAGTCGGATGGTCCGGCTTTGTTGTGGGGAGAAGATTTAGCTCTTACCGAAGCCTAACCCTCGAGTTCCTAAGCTCATTTTCCTATCACCTTGAGATCGGAAAAGGATTCAGAAGAGGCCTGATAAACTTTAGGATGTTCGGCATTGACTACACCTTCAACAATCTAGAAATGGCCAACCTCCTAGGTTTCCCGAGTGATCCACATACTTTCACATCAGTCGAGGAGAGCATTTTCCCTTTCCGTAAGCTAGACTATTTCTGGGGTAAAATCTCAGGAGAAGGACATGCCAATTTTGGAAACATGTATTCTGAAAACATACACAACCCAGCCTTCCGCTACTTTCACAAAATCCTAGCCCACACCCTTTTTGGAAAGGAAGAGAACAACACCTCTGTGTCCCGTGAGGAGCTTTTTATCATGTTATGTGCTTCACAGTCCCGCCCTGTCAATGGGGCCACCTTTATGATGACCAACATGTACAATTTAGCCCTTGACTGCCTGGGACCCATACTAGTTGGTGGGTTGGTTACAATGATTGCAGATGCCCTAGGCCTGAGAGTTCAACTTAATCAACTTCAACCCTTGGGAGGAATCCGATGCATGGACATAAACTTTTGTTTTAACCGTGGCATTATAGGGAACTTAGGACCCGACAGATTTGACCTCCTTATCAATCGCCAAGTCGTGCCCCACTTTACCTTGCCTAGCAATAAAACCAGTGTTCATGACAGAAAAAATTGGCTCTATGATTTGGAACCTCAGTATACACCCTTGACACCTCCTTCTTCACCCCAAGCCTATGAAAAACTTGACACAGATCTCTCTGATGCTGATCCAAGTGAGTCTCCTGATTCTGATCCTGCTTTCTCTACTCCTACTCCTGCTGCTGATGCCCCAGTTGGGGCACCGACCGTGACTGTTGCTATGTTTGAAGCATTGCAAGCTAAAACTAACGCAATGGAAGCCGAGCTGACTAAGTTGCGCGCGGAATTTTATGTTTTCTTGGATACCGCCGCCGCGCAAGTAGAGAATATTTGGGATGAGTTGGGCTTTGTTGTGAATGAAGTCGAACATCGTCGTAGTGGCTAGGACCGTCCCGGCGTATTTTACCGCATTCCTAGGATTTTCATTTACTTTTCCTTGCTTTAGAATAATAAATCCTAGGAAATTTTCTTTACTAGTACTTTAATTTGAATTTCAGAAATTAGCAATAACTTCATTTATTTTCATTTAGTTCGTTTGATTAATAAAAACTCCTGATGAGAGACCGTTTGTTTTATGTGTGCTCATGTGGTTTTTCTTGTAAATAATTGCTCTGTGTTAGAAATTTAATTTGGTGAAAATTTTTGTCCTGTTAGAACTTAATTCAACTGTGTGCAAGCTGTACAATTTCCTTTAGACAGGTATAGGTACAAATGAACAACAACACGCTACAGGACGGAAAAGGCCAAAATGCAAAATTTTGGCCTGGTGGCGCTCGCCATAAGCACAGTGGCGCTCGCCACAGAATGTAACTCCATGATTTTGGCAAAATTTTGTACAGGAAGCGTATAACAGTAAGCTTGTATTCAATGGTTTTGTTTTTAGAGTTTTGGAAAGGAATTGATTCTCTGTGAAATGTAGACACCATCATTATGTTTCATTAAATTTTCAACTACACATCACTACATTCATCTTCATTTTTCCATTATAAATACACACACCATAACACATTCACTTCACAACACAATTCTCACTTCACAGAGGCTTTCTTTCTTTCTTTCATTTTCTTCTAGTATTGCAAGCTAAGGTAAGTCAAGTTCATGGCACAACAAGGGGAGTATGCAATCAACTTCCGAGATGGAGACCAAGCTAAGCTCTACCGACTCCTCCGCCGAAAGGAATACGAACCAACGAGGTATGCCGACGATTTTTGTCTCGAGACTCTAGGATTATCGGATAGTGTGCGCCATTTGGTTCGTTCATTTAAGCTTGATTTCTTGCTTTCTTTTAAAGACCCCGTTCATGTCCAACTTACCGCAGAATTTCATAGCTCTCTAGAACTAAACCCCACCCCCGACCGTGTGAGATTCCGTTTATTTAATGTTGATTACAATTTTAGCTACGATGAGCTAGCTGAGTTGTTGCACTTACCACACGGCGAGGGAGTGAAAGATGAGTTGCCTACTCAAGTGGGGTGGCCAGATGCCGCAAAGAAACTTTGGTGGGGATTAACCGGCAAGGATATGAGTAGTTTTGAGGGTAACAGAGCGTCATTGATCCAAAACCCCGCTATTCGCTACTTTCGCCATCTTTTGGCTTGCACTGTGTTTGGCCGCCTTGGTTCTAACAAGGTCAATGAAAAAGAGCTCTTTTTGCTGTTCACTTACAGCGTCTCAAAAGAAAAGGTCCACACTGCCCGCTTTATGATGTATCACATGTTTTCAATGGTTAAGTCCAAAGGGGCAATTGTTTTTGGTGGTCTTATCACAACCTTAGCACGCTTGCTAAACCACGGGGCGCAACTTTCTACCCTTACCCCACTTGACCCTCGTACCATTGATTTAGACGTGGCACGAAACATGAGGCTAGTAAAGCAGCGGGCTGATGGAAAATACATTCTCATGATAGATAACAAAGCCTGCCCTGATATCACCCTCCCTGACCCCGCGCGCTTCAATGTGCGCTCGATAGCCAAATTTCGTTGTCTCCCCGACCCTGATGAGGAAGAGAGTGACGAATCTGAGGAGGAGGAGCACGAGGCTCCGGAGACTAATGCACACAGCACACACACTTCTTCTGGTTATTTTGCAGGTACTACTTCTGGAGCTGCCCATGAGAGTGGCACAGCCACGCTTGATACCGTTTTAGCTGAGATGAGACAGCACTACACTTTAGATGCCCAGCGGGACCAGCATATCCAGGACATCCAGACTCGTCAGACAGAGATGATGAGCATGATGCAGCAGTTTCAGAGCGACCAACGTGGTTTGATTGATGGCATGGCAGATATGTCCTTACGAATGGATTATTTTGATGGCTATTTCCAGCAACTCGGTGCAGGACCTCCACCACATGAGCGGCGCACGAGGAGGCGCGGCCCAGACCGCCAGTAGTTACTTTCTCTCAGGTTGTACCCTTCCAAACTCACATTTAGTCGTTGCATTGGGGACAATGCTCGATTTAAGTGTGGGGGAGGAAGCTTTATCGCTTTCCTTTACTTTCAGTCATTTAGTTTTGCATGCATAATAAAACCTTAGGTTAGTTCACTTAGATTGAGTTGATTTTGCGTGATCGATCTTGTAATTGTCTGATTTTCCCATTTCTTGAGCCATACCAAAAATTTTCTTGTGAAAAGCAAAAGTATTGAGTCCTGATGCTTGGTGTTGGTTGTTTTAAAGTATATAGGTTGTTTGCACTATCTAGGCTATTTTGTGGAATTTGGGTAACGGTTAGATAAAATCAATACCGTTTTAACACCTTAGATTCCCAGAAGTGTGTAAAACTGATTTGAGTACTAATTTTGACAAAGCTTTGCACTTGAGTTTTAATGAACCCCTAGTAGTTTATCCAGCAGTCGGCACCATCTCAAGGCACAAACTAAGTGGGAAACCGAAGAATATAAGTGAATGATTTTGATTATAAATGTTATAAATACTATTGGTTGATTCCTTGAAATAATTGATGAAAATTCAGCAAATGTTGAAACATGAGAAGGAAAAAAATACCATAGTATAGAAACCCATTAGTAGTTGGTTCAGAGGTGCCTGATTCTGAACTTGGTAGGGCGGGTTACGATCCGATCCCCCGCAACTGCGAAATGGGTAAAGCAAATAGGGGTTACCAAACTCATGTTATCAGCACCCCTCGCTATATGATGATCATAATCACTAACAGGTTTCCTACCATGGGCGTGTACAAGATAACGGGCTTAATGTGATTGCGCTAGAATGAAAAGGGGGAATGAAACTTAGGTGAGAGGTAGAGTCAAGAGGAAATTTTTCAGGTCTGTTTTCACATGACCGGGAGTCTCTTGTGTCATTACGATGTTTTTCTTATTTGCACTGTTATTTGATTTTCATAGTTTAGCCAGCAACCACGTACGAGTAAGATGATTGTGTCATGTGTTTTTACTTATGCTTTGCGATTCACTATTCTTTTATGCTTGAGGACAAGCAATGGTTCAAGTGTGGGGGAATTTGATGACACGAAATCATATCGTATTTTTAGCTTAATTTAGGTGAATTTTAGTTGCATTTGCATATGTATTTATTTCATTTATGTCTTTTTATGCTAGTATTTGATATGTTTTTACTTTTGTCGAATAAAATAGGTCGGAGAAGAGAATTGAGCAAAAAGTGTCAAAAATAGAGCAAAAAGGGGGGTGCAAAGCCCAAATTCGCGCAGCCCACAAAGGAGCACAGCAAAAATGAGCACATGCCCAAAAACACAAAGTGGCGAGCGCCACAAGGAGGGTGGCCAGCGCCACCCAGCCCAAGCCCACAGTGGCGAGCGCCACAGAATGGGTGGCGAGCGCCACCAAATGAGAAGCCCAGTGAAACTGAATTTCACGTGACGTGGGGGAGAGGCATTCGTCTGATCCGTTTCTGTTCCTAATCGGACGGATATTGGATAAAATCAAAAGGGAGCTTATCATATCCTATTTTTGTGGATCGTAACCAGCAAAAATCCCCTATAAATAGAAGCTCAAATCTCAGAACCGGTCACGCATTATTTTCTTTATTTTCAGTACTGTTTTATTTTCTTGTAACAGTAACTGTAACGGTATTTCCACACCGGGAATCCGTTTTCAGTTCTGTTTTCACTTTCCTGTCAAGAATTCTGTGCCGGTTATTTCCGTCAAGTTTAATTCAAGTTTATTCTGAATTTTATTTCAGGTTCTTTTTAATGTCTTTATTTAATTATTTATTTATGCCTTATTGAACGAGAGTAATATAAATCGATTAAGGTTAAAATCAATAGAGCGAGAGTTTGAGGTTTTAACTAGATAGTAGGAATTTGATATTAATCTTTGAACGAGCGAGAGCCACGTTAGGATTAATTAGAACTAATTGATTTTCAAAATATACTTTCGAAGTTAAGGTGGTAGAAAAGTGACAGTAAAACTCCTAGCTTAGAAGGTATGGTTTTTATCAACAAAACGAGAGTGTGAGGTTTAAACCTTTGAATTAAGAAAGTTCTTCTGAAAAATAAACCCTTTATCGCACGCTATTAACTTATTAAACTCCCGAAGGTTGATTAAGTTACATACCGATATCCCGCTTTAATTAATTTAAATCTTAATTTTAATTTTCTTTTAAAATTCTAATCAACCCTAATCATCTATTAGCCTTAGATTTACACCTTAACGACAGAAATACGGTAGTTCGACTGTTGGTCTCTGTGGTTCGATATCTTTTAAAACTCAACGAAGAAACTGTGCACTTGCAGTTATAAAATATTTATTGATACACAAATCGTCGATCAAAAATGCAATGTGAAATTTAATGTGAATGTGACAAAGGATGAAAAATGCAAAGAGAACAAAGTCATATAAAATATTATCGCACATCATTTTTTAAAATAACGAGAAACAAGAAAGAAACAATTAACAAGCATGACAACATGAATTTAGGCCAAAATGGTCCTTAACTATTAATGCTAGTGTTAGAGCTCAATGATTTTATAAAGTAAAATATTATCTCTAACATGCATTTTTAAATGGTGCATTGTCCTAATCTAAATGCAAATGCATGTATGCATGTCAAAAAGTGTAGTGTGAAATTGTAGTGTAAAATTGTAGTGTGATGTAAAAAAAGTGTTGGATGTCATGTAATATGCAAAATGTGATGTATTGCAATGTAGAAAAATATAGCATATGAATGTGATGTAATATGATGTAAAATACGGACATGAAACACATATCACGAAAAGAGAAAATAAATGATAATCAAGTCTATGCAAAACACATATATGAGAACTTAAAAATAAGCTAAAATATTAGTGTAGAGTTTAAGCTCAATAAGCTTAAAATAAGCTAGTACTAGCACATAATCAAAGATAAGCAACTAAAATAAAATAAGTCTCGAAATAAAGCTCCCTAAATATTAGTGCAAAATTTGGACTCAATAAGTTTAAATAAGCTATTGTCCCAAAATCACTTATTCAAATAAGCTAAAAAATATGAGGATAAAAATGTATGCAAATCAATTAAGAGAGTATAAGGGGGTGCAAACCTGAAATAGGGGCAGCAAATAATAGAACAGAAAAAGCCGCAATGAAGGCCCAAAGCCCAATCAGCAAGTCCAGATAGGGGGGTAAGAATAGCAACGCGTGCGTGTGTGAACAGCAACAGTCCCAGCCCAAATTCAATCAGCAGCCCAGGGGGGTGTATGCAGAAAACACATGTGTGAACAACGAGAGCCCAAGCAATCAACCCATATAAAAAAACAAAGCTGGGTTCAAATAAACCGGACCGGGTCGGATTACCCTGGCCATACCCGAACCGGATCACAAACCTGAAAATGGATCATAAACGAATCTGACCAATCAAGAGCTGACGCGTGTCCGGTCGGCTTCTTCTTCACAAACCAGTCACCGGTAAATGCTTCTCTCGCCGGCGCCATTGATGAGCTCATGAAAGCTTCAAATCAACGCCAAAATTCGCAAGTAAATACTCTATCCGACTCGATTTTTCGCGCTTGTTCCAAATCTGGTCTTAGTTTTATCAGTCGATGTCTAGAAACAATAAAACGACGCGAAAAACCTTCGGATCTAAACCTTTGAAACGCGACAAAAAACAGTAAATCAAGCGAAATTAGCGATCGGAATATGTTATAACGGGTTCCAGGAACAGTAATCATCAACAAACCAACTCGTTTGGGAATGAAATTGTTAGAAATGAAACTTTGAAGTTCTTGACATTTTCGGACTCGGATTTGACGCGTTTCCGGTGAGTTTTTGATGAAATTGGTGATTGAAACGTGTTTATTGTTACTTTTAGAAGCTTATTGATGAATGATTTTTGAGATTTGGTGAGGATTGGAGATTTTGAGTTTTCCGGCGAAGGGGTGCTCGGACTTGGGCGTTTTCCGGTGTGTTTGGCGGTATTTTTGATGAAACAGATGGTTGATCTGTGTTCAGAATGTGATTAGGAAGCTAATGGTATAATCGAATTTTGATTTTGAGAAGTTTCGAAAAATGGGTGTGGTGGTTGTGGTTTTCCGGCGACCGGAGGTGGTTTTCTGGCGCCGGAAAACTATTTTCTGATATGATTGTGATTGTTCTCTCTGATTTTTTTGAGAATTGTGTAGAAAATAATTGTTGATGATTGAGTGATGTGAGATTTGTATTTATAGAAGAAAATTAGGGTAAATGGTATTTTTGTAATATTGTAGAAAAGTGTAAATAAAAAAAATAAATGATAAATGAAATTGAAATAGAGATGATGAGGTGGAATGGTATGATATTTTTACTATTTTTGGTAAACTTTGAGATAAAAAGGTGAAGATGAAATAAATGTGATAAAATGTGATAAAATGTAAATCTTTTTGATATTTTGAAATATATGGTAGTAAAATATAAAATGCGCGTAAAATAAGAAAATGACTATTTTTTGATATTTTTGGACTTTTACGCTAAAATGCGAACTATTTAAAATAAAGTGAAATAAAACGAAATATTTAGAAATAAAAGAAAATTTAAGAAAAATGATAAAATATGAAAATGAATGAAAAATGCATGAAGAAGAAAAATAAAATATTTTTTTGTATATTTTTATGCATGAAATGCAAAATTGCATTTGTAGGTCCAAAATTGGGGTACTACACATTATATCCAAAACATTTTTTCAAAAGAAATGATTTTGCTTGCAAATTAATACTTGACATCAAAGAAATTTGAACAATGGTCTGATCAAGGACAAAGCTGATTTGAGACGCTCCTAACTAGAGGCAAGTTATCTATGGATTCTGCCAATCAGGGGCAAACAAATTGAATACCTTGCTCATCAAGGTGAATTGGTTCAAGAACTGGTTACACTGCAAATATCAGTTGGTCAGGGGCACACCCTTCATGGATTCAAATGCTTGGGGCATACTTTATCAAGATTATATCTTCCTGAAAGTTGCATGTGGTGAAATATGGAAGAACCGTGGTTGTCAATAATATGGATGGTAAAGAGTTTCCACTCTCAGTGCACGCTGTTGTAGTAAGAGAAAGCTGATGTTCCTCTTTGGAAACCTGTTTGAACACCTATTCTGCAACAGAAGCTTGCAAGGGTCCTCATCTCAACAATGTCAGAGTTACTCAGATTCTCGGTGCCGGGAAATTCAAACTCTCTTCAACAGAAAATCAGAAATTCATTCATTCATGCATACATGCATTCACGCATACGTGCATACAAACTCCTGCATATAATCAGATATTTCATCTGCAATAGTTCTGTATTTAGGCATAAGATATACATAATCATGCATTCATGAAACACAAGTTCAAAATATTTGTTTTAACAGGTTGCGAACTTAGATCTCTCATTCAGTGAAAAAGGTTCATGTACCTAATTCTCCAACAAGACGGTTATCGAATCGGAACTTCTCAACAAGAAGGGTTGATGAATCTTTTCCCTAGTGAACTGGTCAACAAAGTGTCATCTCCAAGCAGATCGGTCAGTGCATCATATTCTCAATGAGAAAGGTTGATGAATCTTTTCTTTCTCCAGTGAGGCAGTTGATAATTGTTCATCCCAGTAAGTTGGTTGGAACACCGCATCTTCAGCAAGTTGGTTGTTAAACCATTTTCCCTAGTAAAGTTGGCTTATGCACAGCATCCCCGTGAATGGATCAATAAATCATTACCCCAGTAAGCCCGTTAGCATACTGTATCCTCAGTAAAAGTTGGTACACTTTACTTCTGCAAGTTGATTTTAGAACCATATCCCCAATGAAGTCAGCATACAGCATCTCCAAAAGGTTGATTAATGAATCATGTTTCTCAGCAACATAGTTGTCAAGTAGTTGTCATGCAGAGTTTTGCCATAATAATGGCGAAATATTCGACTTTTTCTCACAGTGAGTTCCTTTCTTCAAAGATACCTCAAACTCAAGCAAAATACTCTGATGCAATGATCAGTCTTCACTGAAAATCAAGACAGTCCAGTCATCGCTGAAAACCAAGGTTCAGTCTTCACTGAATATCAGAAAAAGTTCAGTCATTACTGAATATCAGAAAAGTTCAGTCTTCACTGAATACCCAGAAAGTATAGTCTTCGCTGTCATCTCGGTTCAGTCTTCGCCAAACACCAGAGTAAAGTTCAGTCTTCATTGAAAATCAAGATAGTTCAATCATCATTGAGAATCACAAAGTTCGGTCTTCATTGAACACCAGAAAAAGTACAGTCGTCACTGTATCTCAAATCAATCTTCCCTGAAAAGCAGAAAAGAGTTCAGTTTTCGCTGAAAGTCCAAGAAAATCCAGTCTTCACTGGCAGTTAAAGAAATTCAGTCTTCACTGATGGTTATGGAGGTTACAGTCTTCACTGTTATCTTAGTTCGGTCTTCACTGATGGTTATGGAGGTTATGGTCTTCACTGTTATCTCAGTTCGGTCTTCACTGAAAGTCATGGAGGGTACGGTCTTCACTGTTATCTCAGTTCGGTCTTCACTGAAAGTCATGGAGGGTACAGTCTTCACTGTTATCTTAGTTCAGTCTTCACTGAAAGTCAAGGGACGTTTAGTCTTCACTATTTGTCTTAGAAGTTCAGTCTTCACTGAAAGTCAGAAAGAAAAATCCAGTCTTCGCTGCAAGTCAAGAAAAGTTCAGTCTTCACTGACAGTCGAAGATCAACGCACCCTGAGGGGGGACGATCATTTCATTCTCAGGTATCCAGTTCCTAATTTTTCTAGGTATGTTTCCACTCTCATCTTCCATATGCATTCATTATTATTACATCACATTCACACCACAAAATTAGGGTATTTGTATTTAATTACCTTTTACTTCGAGTGCACAAAAGTGCAAGTCATTTACGCACTCGAGTATAAGATAATTAAATAGGGGCAGCTGTAATACCCTAATTTTCCACTTTCATAAATAAATATTTTATTCTAAAAATTATTTCTTATTTTCATAAGAAATACCAAAAAAGAATTTTAGAAATTAAAATACTTGTTTTTTTTTTATTTCTTTTCTCTTAATTTAGTTAATGTAACTTTTTTTTATATATACAAAAATATTAAAAAAATAGTTTCTATTTTATAACAGTTGATTTTATTTTTATTTCAACTTTGTATATTTTTTATTTGCATTTCTACCTTTTCGTTAATTTTTATTTACTTTGTAGTCATTTGTGAGTTCTTAATCCTTTTTAGGACCAATCACATTTTGCCACCTCATCATCTCCACCTCATTTTCATTAATATTATCATAATCTTTTCCTTAACCCAAAATTACACTATTATTACACAAATGCCATCTAACCTAATTTTTCTCTATAAATACAAATCTCACATCACTCAATCATTGGACACAAATCCCAAAAAAAATTAGAAAATCACTCCTCCTTCCTCCACCAACACTTTTTTGGCACCACCGCCGGAATCCCAAAACCACCATCGGAATTCTATTTTCCGGCGACCGAAAAATTCACCCGAATCAAAAATCAAATATTCATTTCATACTAATTCGACCCTCCTGACTCCAAATCCATCGTTAAAATCGCGAAAAAATGATCGGAAACGCGTGAACCGAGAGCGTGAAAGTAACGGAAACTTTGAACTTCCGATCCGGCCAAATCGAGTCACAACAAAGGTAAAGGAACTTGGATTCATACATTAGAGATCCTTCTGAAGCTTTTCATTCATGTAGATTTCGCTCAAAGTCGCCGGAAGTGTTGATTTGAGTTTTCTATCCCGTTCAGTTTCGAGGTTATTTTTCCCTATTTGTGCGTTATCTGTAAAATATAAACTTAGATTCGTGATCTACATCAAAAACCGATCAATTTGGTATAGTCACTTGCGAGATTTGACAACCGGAGCTGCCTCCGACAGCTCCCCGACGTTACTGTCGTTCTTCCCGTTGTCGTCTGCGTGTTGTTTGTTTCAAAGGTTGAAGACGGACACGTGGCGCGCGGAGAGTGGCTGAAGCCATTTCTCACGCGCGCCCCCCTTCCTTTCTGAACGCACCCCCCAGCTGGGTTTTCTCTTAGGTCGGTTTGACCCAATTTCATCCGACCTGGTCCGGTGTGAAGGGGGTTGGATATGGGCCTTTGCTGTTGGGCCCTGCTTGTTTTTATTTTAGTTTTTTTTATTTGTTATTCATACCTCCTGTTTACTGAATACACTCCTTGTTGTGATTTAAATTAATTTTATGACAATTTAATTTGAGAGGTGCTAATAAAAATAAGTACTTATCTCAAAAGAGCTTATTTTCATAAGCACTTTTGGAGATAAGTGCTTAATCAACCATCTTGAGTTTTTACTCAATGATTCAAAAGCTTTGCTTACAAATAAAAATGAATAATGATAAATAAGCCCTTGACGGATGACTTGCGGTTTAATTTATCGTTATTCCGGAAATTTTTAAAAATAAAGAAAAATTTGTTAGTAAAAAAATGAATAATGATAAAATTAGCCCTTGACGGATGACTTGCGGTTTAATTTATCATTATTCCGGACTTTTTAAATAAAAAGTGAATAAAACACATTAGTTAAAAAAGAATAAGAAGGAGCTTGACGGATGACTCGCTTTCGTCTTATTTTTATTTTAACTAACCGAGTTCAATTATTGGTTTGACTGATTCTCGTTGATTGATTCTTGTTTCGATAATTTAAATTCGCGTCATTATAACTGTTCAACATCATTACTATCTGCCATTCATGTGCATTCATGTGCATCTCTATCATTTTCTACCTCTTTTTTTTTCTTTTGTTTATCTGAACTGAATTTGTGGAAACTTTTTGCTAAGAAATAGAATAAGAATAAACTGGTCCTTGACGGATGACTTGCGGCTTTGAGTTTATTCTTGTTCTAGAACCCAAAATACTTATTAATTAAAAATGAGATAGAAGGAGCTTGACGGATGACTCGTTTTCGGCTATTCTCACTTTTTAATTAATTCGATAATAAATTGAATGAAACGGCGGCAATGAGGTTATCCACATTCACTAATCAATATCTTAAAATCTTAAAAGACACTCAACCCACACAACTGCTTTTCCTGCCCTTGTGCAGTCAACTCTTTTTCAACTTTCAAACTCTTTTTATCTGTTTTCATAAACGGATGGTGCTTTATCCATTCCCCTGATACAGACAAACGCTTAAACCTCAGTTGAGTATACAAGCAATATTGTTGTCTCAGTGGAATGCGACCTAAGCATCGTTCACTACAAACAACCAACAAACAAACCTTTTTCAGGAAGAACTACGTGAGCTTTGACTTCCTCATTGTAATTGGGGGATACATAGGAGCGAGAGCCTCTCTCGTCAAGCCAAATAATAAAAAACTATTTTTTCCCTTTTCAATTTAATATGCGGTAATGTAATCCTTTTTACACGGTTATCTCTGTTTATGCAAACCAAAATTCCTCAAATGGTTCCCGTTGAGTACAACGGATATGAGGGGGTGTTAACGTCTTCCCCTCATGTAACCAACTCCCGAACCCGACTCTTAAAGGTTTTATCATTATTTTCCTTTCCCCTCGCGGGATAAATAAAATATGGTGGCGGTTTCATTGTTTAAATTTGTGCATTGCATTTCATCATTGCATATCTGTATATTTTTTTGCGCCGAGTACTACACCAACGATGCAAACAATTTCTACAACCTCAATATTAACGGCAGATAAAACATTGAATTAACCGACACCCGTTTCTGCTTACGATGCACATCACTGCTGCGGACCTGATACCTCAGTGCACTGCAAAATTTACACTCCTCCAAATCGCCGTCATTCGTACCGAACTCGTTTTCGTAGAACAACATGCACCCATTAACGCAACAGTCGATCTTCTTAACTTGCAATCCCAACTTCGACACCAACTTCTTCGCTTGGTAATAACTAGATGGCATATTTTCTGGTACATGCGACACATCCAACACCAGCCTATTAAAGAACTCCAAGCAATCTTCAGGTACTGTCGCGCCGCGAAAATCGCCCGAGCGTTTAGGACACTCGGAATGACACAGAGTCGCCACCAAATTTTATTTATTAGGGAAATATTGATAAAACCTAAAAAGCAATGGAAAGATGGTCATCGCAACCATTTCCAAGTTCGGGAGTTGGTTATGCAAGGGGAAGGTATTAGCACCCCTCACATCCGTTGTACTCAACGAGAACCTCCTAATTAATTCTAGGGTATTAAGTGTTTTTTAGAATTTTATTTACATGTCTTTTATTTATTAGATTTTTATTTTATTTAGAGATATTTACAAGAAAAGGGAAAAATTAAGTTTTTTATTATTATGCTTGACAAGATGACTCTTGCTCCTACGTATCCTCCGGTGCGATGAGGAAATCAAAGCTACGTAGTTTTGGGTATGGTGTTGGTTTGTGTCTTTTATGAAAGAATTTTGTTTTACCTCTTAAGGTGTCTTTTAAGAATTGACCCGAAGGTGAAACAAAGAATAAACTTGATTGGTTGGTGATTTTTAATATTTTTATGAGTTGAGGTGGAAGACAAATTATTGGTAAACTAGATGTACATAAAGCCACCAATAATTCGAGAGAAAAACAGAAGTGCATCCGTCCTCTCTTTTTAATCCACAATAATATTAGCTAGAACATACTTTATTTATCTTTTACGGTGAAAATATATTCACATTTAAATTAACCTAAATAATTAAATCAGAATTAGATAAATTAAATACAATTATATACATTAAATAAATTGCAGAAAGGTGCAAACAGCAGAAACAGAGGTGCAATTAGTAATCTGCCTAAGGTGAACTAAGGGGAATTAGGCCCAATTCATACAAACAAGCCCAGGGCGCGCAACAGAATAAGGTACGTTTGATCTTGATCAAACAGAGGGGATTATGGGAGTTATTGTGGCAGTTTGATCTATGATGGATGGAGGGTGCACAGAAGCTGGCATGCGCGCGCAATGGATTGAAGGGGCCTATATACATGTCAAGATTCAGAAAAAATCTCATTTTTACAAAAATTTTCTCTCTCTTCTTTCTCATTCTCTCTAACCCCTCTCTCCTCTCTCCTCATTGTTCTTGAATCTCAAGAACACATTCATACATGTTCTTCATTTTCCGGTTGAGCTTCAACCGGCGCGGTCGCGCGCGCCCAGTTTCCGGCGGCTGCGCAACCGCGCGCCACCGTCCTCCCCAGTTTTCCGATGAGTTTTCCGGTTGAGTTTCTACCGGAAAACTCATAAATTCATACGATTTTTCCAGATTTTTCCCAATACCCCAAATCAACCCAAAAATCCTTTTTTAGCCTTTTTAAACACGATTAACACGTTTTTAAACACCAATTAACCCCCAAGAACACCAAATCCAAAACCGAAATTCCCAAATCAAAAACCCTAACTTTTTAAATTCTGTTTTTTTCAAGTTTCTCTTCTTCTTTCAGGTTCTGTTTTTGTGTCTCTTTAACCCCTAAATCTAAATTTTCAAACACCCAAATAACCCCCCAAAACCGAATCAAAAATCTTAAATCAAAATTTGATCTGTTTGGCTTATATACCTTGTTTCCCGAATCTGTCTTCCCAAACCCCATTATTATATGTTCATGTATTCAGAAAAATACAATTTCGACGGCAAGTATGTACGAACAGACAACATTAACATATATGTACAAGTTAATAGGCTTACAACAACAAGCTACATGTCAAAGGAATTCAGAATACCAACCTGGAGTGCCGTGAATACCCTGCTGCGTAAGTGATTTAACTCCTTTCGTTTCTGTTTTGCTTTTCGTTATGTTTCCGATCCCGTTCCGATTCCGTTCCGATTCGATTCTGAATTTTGTTTTACTGCTTTTGCGAGGTACTGCTACTGGCTGGAGGCTGATATGAGTATTAATTTTTCTACAGTGTGTAGAAAAATTAATTTAGGGTTTAGGAGGGTGCTGCGTGAGTTATGTGTTCTCAGGCAGTGTTTGTATTTCTCTGGTTTTTTCTCTTTGTAATTCTGTTCTGAATTTTTTCTGTGTGTCAATTAGTGAAAAATAGAGCTCCTATTTATAGCTCTAGAATTAGGGTTTTAGAATTGTAAAGAATCTGAAACAGATTTGTTAATGAAATTAGTTTGAGAAATTTTCTGTATTTTTATGATTGATTTACTGTGAAATTAAGTTTTTAGTGTAAATTTGTTTACTTGATTGCCAAGGCCAAAGATTTGGTTCAAAAATAATGTTTGATGGGCTTTTGAAGGTCATTGCACGCGTGATTCTTTTCTAAAACATATATTTCTGTTCTTTTTTATTTTAAGTCACAATATTGGACAAAAAACAAAAATAAACAGAATATATATAAAATAAAAATCAAAAAATATTAAGACCAAAATGTCTCTAAGGGGACTTGAACCCTTGACCTTAGCCTCAAAGTAATGGCGTGCGCGCCCCCACCTTACCAACTCAACTGCAAGCATTTTACCGATATTGGAATGAATTAGAAAATATATGTACCAATAATGAAGGGTAAAATTTGGGGTATGACAGCTGCCCCTATTGAAATATCTTTAAATGTCTTTGAAAGATAATTAAATATAGGAATACCCATAATTTTGCCTTATGAAAGTGAAAGATCGATTATCGCCTTGACGATGTTTAGATCTTAAGGATAGTCCCTGCCCCGAAGGGTGTTTAAACCGAGAATAGGCATTGTCCCGTAGGGTGCCTAATTTTTGAAAGATAACCATTTCCCCGTAGGGTGATTAGAGGAAGTCATTCCCCGGAGGGTACTCTAACTAAAAGCAGGCATAGTCCCGAATGACCGAATGATGCCTAAATTTGAAATAAAACCATTCCCCGTAGGGTAATTTGAACCAAGAAGAAGCCATCGCCCCGTAGGGTACTTCAACTAAAAGTAGGCATTGTCCCGAATGATGCCTAACTTTGGAAGGGTAGTCATTCGTCACCTGAAAGGTGCTTCTATCCGAAAGGTAATCGTCACCTCGAAAGGTGCCTCTATCCGAAAGGTTTCCCTTGTCACCTCGAGAGGTGCTTCTATCCGAAAGGTTTCCATTGTCACCTCGAGAGGTGCTTCTATCCTAAAGTTTTCCATTGTCACCTCGAGAGGTGCTTCTATCCAAAAGTTTTCCATTGTCACCTCGACAGGTGCTTCTATCCGAAAGTTTTCCATTGTCACCTCGACAGGTGCATCTATCCAAAAGTTCTCCATTTGTCACCTTGAAAGGTGCATCTATCCAAAAGTTTTCCATTTGTCACCTTGAGAGGTGCATCTATCCGAAAGTTTTCCATTTGTCACCTTGACAGGTGCATCTATCCGAAAGTTTTCCATTGTCACCTCGAGAGGTGCTTCTATCCAAAAGTTTTCCATTGTCACCTTGAAAGGTGCATCTATCCCAAAGTTTTCCATTTGTCACCTTGAAAGGTGCATCTATCCGAAAGTTTCCCATTTGTCACCTTGAAAAGTGCATCTATCCAAAAGTTTTCCATTTGTCACCTTGAAAGGTGCATCTATCCAAAGGTTTTCCATTTGTCACCTTGAAAGGTGCATCTATCCAAAAGTTTTCCATTGTCACCTTGAAAGGTGCATCTATCCAAAAGTTTTCCATTTGTCACCTTGAAAGGTGCATCTATCCGAAAGTTATCCATTTGCCACCTCGACAGGTGCATCTATCCGAAAGTTATCCATTTGTCGCATTGACAGGTGCATCTATCCGAAAGTTATCCATTTGTCACCTTGACAGGTGCATCTATCCGAAAGGCGTTGCCCTAGAGGGTGCCTGTTATACCAATGATACGAAATCATTACCCCTTGGGGTGAGTAAGATGAGTTAGGTCATCTCCCCTTAGGGATCTAGATCCTAAGAATAAGTAAGAATTATCGGCTCGTAGCCGGGCAATCCTAATTTACTGGGGATATGGGGTACCCAATTAGCATTTTATGCTGAAAGTCCCTGAGGAAACCTTAAATCTACTTTCCGGTTATGTTGCGATTGCATGTCAATGTATGCAGTGTTTTGTGCATGATGATGTTATGTATGAATGATGCCATGATCCAAAACCAAGGGATATACTGCCGAGATTCTGTGAGAAATACCTACTGTCGAGGTTTGCTGTATAATCTACCGTCGAGATTTTATGAGAAATACCTATTGTCGAGGTTTTCAAAAAAACACCTACTATCGAGGTTTACTGGATGATCTACTGTCGAGATTAATTTGAGAATCTACTGTCGAGATGTTATGAGAAATACCTACTGTCAAGGTTTTCTAGGTGATCTACTGTCGAGATTAATTTGGGAATCTACTGTCGAGATTTTATGAGAAATACCTACCGTCGAGGTTTTCTAGATGATCTACTGTCGAGATTAATTTGAGAATCTACTGCCGAGGTTTTATAAGAAATATCTACTGTCGAGGTTTGCCAAAGGATCTACTGACGAGATAAATAACTACTGCCGAGGTTTGCCAAAGGATCTACTGACGAGATAATGATGAGAGTGATGATTGAATATTAATGCATGCTATCTTGTGCATGTTATGTCATGCATGATTGATGCTTGTTGTGCCATTTGTGACTGATGAAATAAAATGTTGGGGAAGCCTGAGCTTTGAATTGGATTTGCCAACGGAGGTTGGACTTTTGATTTGATTTGCCCATGACAATGGGACTTTTGACCGATAACATAAGATTGGCCATTGGAATTTGCCGCATAAGGTCGAGCTTGGAATTGCCAGCGAAGACTGGACTTCTGGATTGGAGAATCTTAATTATGCTATGAATACATTGTGATGTAGACGCCTTTGTGATTATTAGTAGTACATGTATGCATGAAATGAAATGCATTTATTTGTATGTATTGCATGCGTGCCGATGATAATTGGCTTTAAGATGAATGCGAATCTTAGTTTTCTTTTGATGGGAAAGGCCAAGTAGAGTTTGGGTTTGGATAACCGATTGAGGTTGAATAAGGATTGATTTTAGGGGTTGCCACTGCCAACAAATTTTGAATTTGATGAATGAATTATAGTTTTTGAATGCCAATGCATGTTTTGATGCTAGATGGACGCGAACATGAATGATGCATGAATATGATTTGAAAGTGTATGAAAGGGTTTTTTGTGACAGGTAATTGAATTTTGCTAGCATTATCTCCGACACCCATTCTGAACTCAACGGTTGCTGATGTTTGACATGATTCACTTGAACGACTTGAAAGTATGGAGAGAGATGGCCTCTGCTGTAACTTGTCTTGCCCCATTTTCTTTTTCCCAGGCATAATGCTTTTGACTGCCTTGGAGTTCTATTAGCAGAGGCTTTTTTCCTTTTATGGTGGCGATAATCAAGGCTCATCCATCGGGTGGCCCTTCGATGGAAAGTACTACTTCAATGTTGAATACTAGAGCAACGAGAGTTGCTTGAAAAGGAATTTAGATCCATCCAGGTATGATATGACAATGTCGCGAACTGCCCCATTATTTGAATTCTCGAGAGATATGCCCCCCAATTAACTGGCGTTTAAGGATAGTACCCCAAGCTGACCATTTCTTGAACCCTTTTGACCTTGACTAGCAGGAGCTTAGAGGATCTTCCCCTTGATTATGAAAAATTGCTACCGATTGGTAGGACCCCTAGATGCCATGCCCCTACTTAGGAGCGTCTTGATTTAGTTCTCCTTTGATTGAACCGTTTTCTGAATTGACCAGATGCCGAGTATTGATTTGCAAGTAAAACCATTTCTTTTGACAAGTATTTCTAACACAATGCACATTGTTGCGGGATTTTCGTGACATACCCCACTACAGTTTTATTTTTTTCATTTCCAAAGGAGGGGAAAAATTGAAAACCTAAAAAGGGAGATTCTAAGGTACGGGGGTTAGTTGCGCTTGAGGAAGGTGTTAGCACCCCAAGCGCCCATGGTACTCCACGGTAACCTCTTATATGTTTTTGTGCTTTTTTGATACATGCTTTAAGAGTGGAGGGAGAAATTGTATAGAGGGAAAAAAGAAAGTGGAAAAAATTCAGAAAATTTTATTTCATAAAGTAAATAAAAGAAAATAAGTGTAAATATTTTTGTTTGTAAAAAGATTTTTTTTTGAGAGAATTGTAGTTGTTGAGAGAGAGATTGTAAGAAAATATGTTGTAAAGAAATTATTGTAAAGAAAGAAAAAGAGTTGTTGTTTGAAAACGAAAGTGTATTCGTTTTTTTCTTGTGTTTGAAAGAAAAGAAGATTGTAAAGAAGATAAATTGTAGATAGTATAATGTTAAAGATGATTATAAGGTGAACTTGCGCTTGTCTTATAGAAAGATCGTACGTTTGTTTTGAAAAAGGTTTTTTCGTTTCGTAAAAAGTCTCGTAATTAATTTGAAATTTAACTACGAGTCCTCTCCTTTGGAAATGAATTTTTTGACGTTTGTGTGTGATGTGTAAGCTAGGAAAGCATTAAAGAGCGATAAATAAAGTCCTACGCTATTACAACCCAATTGAATACTTAATATTTACAACCATATCGAATTGAATGAATAAATAATAATAAGCAAATAAATAAATAAGTAAATGGCAATGCATAAAAAATAAAAATGCAATTGCGAAAAATAAATATGATGATGAAATGCACATAGGAGAAGAATCAAACATAGCAAAATAACATCCTAATTAAAAGTGGAGTGTGTGTAAAAAGGTGTCGGAGGTGAAAATATGATTATGGAAACTTTCAAGAATCACTCACAACAACAAATAATCCTAATTAAAACACACAAGCAAAAATATTTTATTTAACAAAAGAAAAGTTTTTATTTTTATTATTTTGAGAATGAATTTAGACCAAAGAAGGTCCTTCAATATTAATGCTAATGTTAGAGCTCAATAATTTTATAAAGTAAAATATTGTCTCTAACATGCATTTTTAAAATGATGCATTGTCCTAGTCTAAATGCAATGCATGTATGCATGTAGAAAAATGTAAAGTAAAGTTGTAATGTGAAAATGTAGTGTGATGCAAAAATTTGTAAAAAATGTTATGTAAAAATGCAAGAAGTGTAGATTGTGATGTAGTAAAAAATGTAGTGATTTTTAAATGCATGTATGCATGAAAATGTGTAGTGAACATGTGATATAAAATGTGATGTGATGTAGAAACTTTGTAAAAAAGGTTATGTGACTAAAAAAAATGCATAATGTGATGTAGTGTAAAAAATGTAAGATTTTGAATGCATGTATGCATGAAAATTTCTAATAAAAGTATGTTATATATTTTCATAAAATGAAATTAACAAAGACATAATCAATCATCACAAAAAAAAGGAATTCAAACATAGCATATTTAAACTTCTCTAGTATTTTTGTTATTTTCATGTTTTTGCATTCTAAATAAAAAAATAAAAAAGGTAACTAACAAACTAATTTTTTTGCTTTTTGACATCAAAATACTAAAAAAGGTATTTTTATTTTTAAAGATGAATTTTTTTTATTAGAAGTTTTTTTTTTATTTTTTTGTATTTTAGTAGTTAAACTTAGTAATTTTTCACAAAAAAAAAAAAAAAAAAAAAAAATTCACACATATACATTTTTTATGGCAAAGCATATAATACGTACATATGAGTGCAAATAAATAGACATTCATGCAAATGATAAAAAGAGATAATAATAAATAAAATAACAAACTAAAAATAAAATAGATAAATAAATAAACAAATAAAAGAGGCACAAAACAAAAAAAAAAAAAAAAAAACAGAAAATAGGGCGAAATTGGGCTGTAATGCTAAGGCCCAGGTCCAATTTAAGGGGAACCGGGTCGAACCAGACCCAAACCCGGTTCATTAACCAAACCGGTGGGGGGTGCACGAGAAATCCCCGGGGGGCGCGCAGAGAAACTGAAGAAGGGGGATTAACTTGTGATTTTTTTTACTATTTTGGGTTAATTTCATTTTTCTTCCTTCTCTTTCTTCTTCTTCTCGTTCTTCTTTCTCTCCTTTGCTCTATTTCACCATTTTTATTTCCCTCAACCTTCCCTAACCCTAACTCTAAAACTGTTCAAATCACAAAAATCAAAACACAAACCCTATACTAAATCCATTCCTAAACACGAATCTATAATCAAAATTCCCGAAAAACCAACCAATCGGCCGGATCGGAAGGGGGCCGAAACCCTAACCTTAAAATCTCAAACGAAAATCACAAGCATAAAAGAAGATGCAAGCATGAGTTGAACGAAAAGAAAGAAAAAAAACATACAGTGGTAAGAGCTCCGGCGTAAACGTCGCTGTGGTGGCCGCCGGTGGTTGTTTACTGTTCCGTCTTTCTCCCTTTTCGATTTGTTCTTCCTTTTTTCTCTTTGTTTCTCTCCTTTTTTCTTTTTCGGTTTTTCTTCTCTTTCTCTTCTGTTCTGTTTCGGTTTCTGTTGGGTTTTGTTTCTGTTTTGTGTTGTAATGATACAAGTTTGGGATTTGAGGGTTAATTTGTGTTTGATGAACTTCTTGTCTCTATGTTTTTGATTCTGTTTTGTTGCTGTTCTGCCGTTCTCCAGCCCCCTCATTATGTGAATTGTGTTGTGTTGAATTGTAAGATGAATGGTGATGGAACCATTTTTGTATGGAGGTTAGGTTTTTTTGTTTAGGTTTTATTTTTGTGTTTGTGATGTTTCTGATTTTTTTTTAAAAAAAAGTTCTAAGCTTCTGTAATGCTCTCCAAAACCGCCCCCCTGTTTGTGAATTTTTGCTCTGTTTTAATACTGAAATTCTAGGGTTTAATTGATTAAAAGAAGAAAGTGCAGGTTTGCTTTGTTGTAACAGGTTTGTTGTTGAAAAAAAAAAAGAAATGGAATTGGAAAGATGACAAAAGATGTCACTTTCCTGTACTGTTTTTTTCAGAAAATTGGTTGAGATATCATTTTTTCAAAATTTGATCCTGTTCTATGTTCTGTTTTTGTGATCTGCTTTGTGATTTTTTTTGAAAAAAAAAGAAGGTGACCGAAAAAAGGACAAAAAAAAGGGTGAATAAATAAAAATATATCTTTTTGTGAATAATAATAATAATAATAATAATAATAATAGAGATAATAGTAATAATAATAAATAATAATAGTAGTTAGTAAAAGATGAAATAAAGATAATATTAGTAATGGTGATGATAATAATTATAATATAGATAACAATAGTAGTAAAAAAAAGTAAGAATATGATGATAATAATATTAATGATAATGATCAAGGATATGAGAAAAAGATGATAAATAGATGGACATAAAAGTACGACAACAAAAAAAAAAGCGATAACGAGCACAAATGATGCGGCGAAAAAAAAATGAATGGATGTGATGATATTTATTATTATTTTCTTATAAAAGATTTTTATATTTAAATATGAAAAGTAGAAAAGATGGATTTTAGGTCCAAAATTGGGGTACAACAGCTGCCCCTATTTAAGTTTCTTCACCCGGAGAGATGAAGATTGAAATCTTTGTCTAGACGGGATTGAAGATACTTAAATATAAAACGTGCACCATTTTTGGACCTAAAATCCTTTAACAATGCTTATGATGCAAATATGAATGCATGAAATGCAGATGATGAATTTTTTTTGAATTTTGTATGAATGTTATAAAAGACAAACAAAGGAATAAAATATAGTTAGGACTCCACAGGGGAAGAATATAACATGGCCCGACTGGGAAAATAACAAGATGTGCCCCAAGTCTATTGGAAGAACGAACTCCGCTGGGGAATAGAGTAAAACACTGGGGAAAATATTACTTACTATAATGACAAATATTACTTACTGGGGATGACAGTAATGTGAAAAGAACATTGTCCACCGTCTTACAAAGAGACGGATTGCAGATAAAAGACAACGTTTTTAGAGAAAAAGGGAATTGTCCACCGCCTGACAAGGACGGATTGCAGATAAAAGACAATTTCTACAAGAAAAACAGGAACATTGCCCACCGCCTTGCAAATAGACGGATAGCATAAAAAAGACAATGATCAGATATTACCGACTACCATACAAATGATAGCTTAAAGGGCAACATGAGAATAGATGACATTATCTACTATCGAACAAAGATAGCTTAAAGGATAATGATCAAATATTACCGACTATCGCCTGACCGACAGCTTAAAGGGCAATATGAAAATGTATGACATTATCTACTATCGAACACTGACAGCTTAAAGGATAATGTGAAAAGACGATACATTATCTACTACCACACACAAAAATGGTAACTTAAAGGATAATGATCAGATATTACCGACTACCATACAAATGATAGCTTAAAGGGCAACATGAGAATAGATGACGTTATCTACTATCGAACAAAGATAGCTTAAAGGATAATGAAAAGATGATACATTATCTACTACCATGAAAATGACAGCTTAAAGGACAATGATCAAATATTACCGACTATCGCCTGACCGACAGCTTAAAGGGCAATATGAAAATGTATGACATTATCTACTATCGAACACCGACAGCTTAAAGGATAATGTGAAAAGACGATACATTATCTACTACCACACACAAAAATGGTAACTTAAAGGATAATGATCAGATATTACCGACTATCGCCTGACCGACAGCTTAAAGGGCAATATGAAAATGTATGACATTATCTACTATCGAACACCGACAGCTTAAAGGATAATGTGAAAAGATGATACATTATCTACTACCACACACAAAAATGGTAACCTTAAAGGATAATGATCAGATATTACCGACTATCGTACAAATGATAGCTTAAAGGGCAACATGAGAATAAATGACATTATCTACTATCGAACAAAGATAGCTTAAAGGATAATGAAAAGATGATACATTATCTACTACCATGAAAATGACAGCTTAAAGGACAATGATCAAATATTACCGACTATCGCCTGACCGACAGCTTAAAGGGCAATATGAAAATGCATAACATTATCTACTATCGAACACCGACAGCTTAAAGGATAATGTGAAAAGATGTGACATCATCTACTATCGAACAAAGGTAGCTTAAAGGATAATGTGCAAAGAGGATGCATTATCTACTATCATAAAATGACAGCTTAAAGGACAATGATCAAATATTACCGACTACCATACAAATGATAGCTTAATGGAAGGTAATATTTTTCTATTTAAAGGAAATAACTCTACTGGGCTTCAAAGGAGACACAAGTAGGTTAAAGTGTAAAAGTGTATGCATTTGTAGAGAGAGAAGATTTGTATGACCTTTTGTGTAATGTATATTGATAGGATTCACTGGGGATAAAGCCACCCGAGGAATTGCAAAGTGTATCTGGTAAAATACAAGCTTCTTGTGTGGAAACTTGTCACTTGTTGCTTTGAATTGGTGTTCAATCCGGGAACAAACCGGAGGGAAACATTGAAAAAGACTTTGTGTTCAGTTGATGAATAAGTTCAACTGAGATTTTCCTTTTGTTATAGGAAAAACTGAAACAACCATCATCCACAAGAGAGGAGTCTAGTGGGGAATTTTTGAAACAAGAGGTGTACATTTATCTGCCTAAACTGACACTCTAATTGGAAAGAACAACATGCCCATCCCGACTCTATTTTGTAGACACAGACAAGACAAAAGAGATAGAAATATAGTAAATGATGTAATAAGGTATGAATGATGTAAATGTTCATGGCACATGTAAATGCTATGCTTGAATATATGAAAGTATGTATGAATGCTTGTATGTTATGAATGTATGTGTATATGTATGTATGTGAAACATCTTTTGATGGACAGACAAAGTGACCAAACCGGAAACACAAGCCAACGTCGCATCACCGCTCAGGATATCTCAACAAAGTGTATATGTTACTGTAAATAAGTAAGAGAACTCTTCTTGGGGAAAGAACAACTTCTCTGGGGAAAACTCAATCTTTAAACTGGTACAAGACATACGATTCCGCTGGTGTAAAAGAAACTGCCTCGAAACAACTGTTGAAATATTCTTAGAGAAAACATGTTTGCTGTTGATGAATATCTTGAGAAGATGGGAACAACTTGCCCCTTGCTTTAGACTCTTTGCTTTATCTAAAGATCTCTGAAAGAATCGCTCGAAGAGCGTGACTGGTTGACCTTGTACATCCAGTGTGCTTTTCAGGAATATATGATCTTGACACTGTATGCCCCAAGTGCTTGAAACCTTGAAAGGTAGGATGTTCAACTTGTTTGCCCCTGATTGGCAGAATTCATAGATAACTTGCCCCTGGCTAGGAGCGTCTCAAGTCAGCTTTGCCCCTGATCAGACTATAGCTCAAATTTCTTTGATGTCAAGTATTATTTTGCAAGTAAAATTATTTCTATTGAAAAGTATTTTTGATAAAATGCATATGTATGTTTTTGAAATTGAATATTTTTGTGATGGAAGCACATATGGTGTGTATAAAAGATAATTTGTGATTACTCAACAAACAGGATGAGTCAGCTTAACAAAACAAATTGCCGAATATGCTTTCACAGTGAACCTAGTTTCAATTAGGTCTTTTGTATGTTATAACGTGGCTGGGCTCACGGTTTTCAAAAAAAGATTGTTAGGCTCAAAATTTATTTGGTCCCACCCATTCTTCTTGATGTCCTTCATTCCTAAATTCAATTAATTCAACTGATGCACTCAGTCGACAAGAGAATCTCTTGACAGCGATGTTTGAAGTTGTTACTTTGATAAAATCTTTATTGATGTTCTTTTTTAATAGACTTTGATGGGATTTCTTGAAGTGACAGTCACTTTTGTTTAGGAAGTTGTTACTATTTTTGAATCACTCTTTATTTGTATGGACTTGTTCTTTTCGAACTTTGAGTTTGTGGTCCATCACGGTGCCCCTCTTTATTTTATTTTATGGGCTTTTTTTGAATTCTTTTTTTTGATTTCTCTTTTTTTTTGTAATCACGCTGTTTTTTTTTTGTATAACCTTTGTAAGATGAAGATTGTGACTGTCGTATGAATTGTTGTGAGTTTCATCTCTTGACAGCTTCCTTTGCCTGAGGAAAGCGTTGTGACTAATCCTCTAATTTGGTATGACCAGATGAATGGATTCTCTTGTATCAGGATGCATCATCAAATTAATTGAAAGACTACCCTGCCCCAGGTTCAAGATTAAGGGTTCAGAAAAATAGAAAGAAACACCGACTTCAGGCTCAAAAGGGGCTGATTACGGATTATCTCCTCATATCTCCACTGTTTAGAAAGAGAAACAATGCCTTACATCGTCAACTAGGTTTTTCACCATTGAAAGCATATATCAACAAAAATCGGTTATTTATTTTCATCATCCTCGCTCCAAGTTTGTAAGTAATAAAGCAAGAGAAGAGAGTGAACACGAATGGATTAATTCTAAAAACATGCATGTTTATTATATTAAAAATATTTGACAAAAGACATAATGTTAAAAGCAAACAAATGCTTGACAAGAAAGAAATAAAAAGTCTAGCGATCATAGGGATGAGCTTCCTTGTACCACTGACTTCAACTGGATAAAAGAGTAGCAGGGGTAACATCAACAACAACCCAAATGTGGTAAATCAAACCATGTATCATAGAGCTGGGTCTACATCCTTGAAGGAAAGTTGGTGCCTGTTGGATAGGCTGAGATTAAGACTGTTGTTGAATCTGATGCCTTTGTTGAGGTTGTAAAGGCAAAAACAATTGCTCAAGGAGTGAGATGGTGGTTATTTTGTGCCACCATTAATGAAGTGATCAGGGCATTTTTCCTTTCCAATTCTGCCCGAAGTGCAATGATTTCTTCATGAAGCTGAGTGTTCTCTTGCACAATTGCTTCCATTCTTTTTTTGATTAACACGAGCGTTGACTTTCAAGTTGACTTTGGACAAGAGCGTCGGACCACCGAGAGGAAGACACGAAGCTTAGACTCTTTTTTTGAAGAAGACCATGAATGCACAATGATGCATGAGAAAGAAAGTTTTGTTTTGATTTTTTTGATTTTTTTCAAAGGACTTTAGGATATCAATCATAAAAGACCTCAATTTTTGTTAATGATCAAAAGAAATTTTCTTTTCTTTTCAAAGCAACCCTTTTTTTTTGAAGGTCCATGATGATTGTGTAGTTTATGAAGAAATTCCTCTAAGTCCTTCGAAAACTAATAGAAAAAGTTTTCATGAATGCATGGATGAATGGATGCAACAACCACAAACATAAGCAAACATGGTTGGTTTGAAGATACCATGATGTTGGAGTCGAAAGGTGAACCCCCCACAATGTATGAACTATTTGTTTTCTTCTTTTCGTAACACGGGTTCTACAAAGTTCCCAACGTCATCAACTTTCCTATTGAATACCATGCGCGCATAATTGACTCATGGCTCACTGAAATATCCAAAGAAAAGTCTCGTTTGAGCGTAGCGTCGCGTGACAACTAAAACCAAAATTGACTCGTGATTTTAGTCACCGCGCTACATTCTAAGGGCCAAGATGGGTTAAGGTAACTAAAAGGTCCCCAAGCTTCTCGGGATCTACAAAAATGGTATCGCCAACACAATTTACTCGTGCCAACTACCCCACCTTCATAAAACCTCCACTTGAGCGTGGCCATATCACATGCGTTTATGCAAAGACCTAACATCAAGCACAACACTATGACTTCACCACAATTCCTATCTTATTTGTTCACTCAAGCAGGTGTATTGTGCTTGTCTCACCACTCAAAGAATCTCACAAGGTATATATTAAGCATGTAAACAAGTAAAGCACATAAAAGCATATACGTTAGGTTCAACCCTCTTAAGGAGAGAATCCCCAGTGAAGTCGCCATTTTTCTGTTGCGGGATTTTCGTGACATACCCCACTACAGTTTTATTTTTTTCATTTCCAAAGGAGGGGAAAAATTGAAAACCTAAAAAGGGAGATTCTAAGGTACGGGGGTTAGTTGCGCTTGAGGAAGGTGTTAGCACCCCAAGCGCCCATGGTACTCCACGGTAACCTCTTATATGTTTTTGTGCTTTTTTGATACATGCTTTAAGAGTGGAGGGAGAAATTGTATAGAGGGAAAAAAGAAAGTGGAAAAAATTCAGAAAATTTTATTTCATAAAGTAAATAAAAGAAAATAAGTGTAAATATTTTTGTTTGTAAAAAGATTTTTTTTTGAGAGAATTGTAGTTGTTGAGAGAGAGATTGTAAGAAAATATGTTGTAAAGAAATTATTGTAAAGAAAGAAAAAGAGTTGTTGTTTGAAAACGAAAGTGTATTCGTTTTTTTCTTGTGTTTGAAAGAAAAGAAGATTGTAAAGAAGATAAATTGTAGATAGTATAATGTTAAAGATGATTATAAGGTGAACTTGCGCTTGTCTTATAGAAAGATCGTACGTTTGTTTTGAAAAAGGTTTTTTCGTTTCGTAAAAAGTCTCGTAATTAATTTGAAATTTAACTACGAGTCCTCTCCTTTGGAAATGAATTTTTTGACGTTTGTGTGTGATGTGTAAGCTAGGAAAGCATTAAAGAGCGATAAATAAAGTCCTACGCTATTACAACCCAATTGAATACTTAATATTTACAACCATATCGAATTGAATGAATAAATAATAATAAGCAAATAAATAAATAAGTAAATGGCAATGCATAAAAAAAAAAAATGCAAGTGCGAAAAATAAATATGATGATGAAATGCACATAGGAGAAGAATCAAACATAGCAAAATAACATCCTAATTAAAAGTGGAGTGTGTGTAAAAAGGTGTCGGAGGTGAAAATATGATTATGGAAACTTTCAAGAATCACTCACAACAACAAATAATCCTAATTAAAACACACAAGCAAAAATATTTTATTTAACAAAAGAAAAGTTTTTATTTTTATTATTTTGAGAATGAATTTAGACCAAAGAAGGTCCTTCAATATTAATGCTAATGTTAGAGCTCAATAATTTTATAAAGTAAAATATTGTCTCTAACATGCATTTTTAAAATGATGCATTGTCCTAGTCTAAATGCAATGCATGTATGCATGTAGAAAAATGTAAAGTAAAGTTGTAATGTGAAAATGTAGTGTGATGCAAAAATTTGTAAAAAATGTTATGTAAAAATGCAAGAAGTGTAGATTGTGATGTAGTAAAAAATGTAGTGATTTTTAAATGCATGTATGCATGAAAATGTGTAGTGAACATGTGATATAAAATGTGATGTGATGTAGAAACTTTGTAAAAAAGGTTATGTGACTAAAAAAAATGCATAATGTGATGTAGTGTAAAAAATGTAAGATTTTGAATGCATGTATGCATGAAAATTTCTAATAAAAGTATGTTATATATTTTCATAAAATGAAATTAACAAAGACATAATCAATCATCACAAAAAAAAGGAATTCAAACATAGCATATTTAAACTTCTCTAGTATTTTTGTTATTTTCATGTTTTTGCATTCTAAATAAAAAAATAAAAAAGGTAACTAACAAACTAATTTTTTTGCTTTTTGACATCAAAATACTAAAAAAGGTATTTTTATTTTTAAAGATGAATTTTTTTTATTAGAAGTTTTTTTTTTATTTTTTTGTATTTTAGTAGTTAAACTTAGTAATTTTTCACAAAAAAAAAAAAAAAATTCACACATATACATTTTTTATGGCAAAGCATATAATACGTACATATGAGTGCAAATAAATAGACATTCATGCAAATGATAAAAAGAGATAATAATAAATAAAATAACAAACTAAAAATAAAATAGATAAATAAATAAACAAATAAAAGAGGCACAAAACAAACAAAAAAAAAAAAAAAAAAAAACAGAAAATAGGGCGAAATTGGGCTGTAATGCTAAGGCCCAGGTCCAATTTAAGGGGAACCGGGTCGAACCAGACCCAAACCCGGTTCATTAACCAAACCGGTGGGGGGTGCACGAGAAATCCCCGGGGGGCGCGCAGAGAAACTGAAGAAGGGGGATTAACTTGTGATTTTTTTTACTATTTTGGGTTAATTTCATTTTTCTTCCTTCTCTTTCTTCTTCTTCTCGTTCTTCTTTCTCTCCTTTGCTCTGTTTCACCATTTTTATTTCCCTCAACCTTCCCTAACCCTAACTCTAAAACTGTTCAAATCACAAAAATCAAAACACAAACCCTATACTAAATCCATTCCTAAACACGAATCTATAATCAAAATTCCCGAAAAACCAACCAATCGGCCGGATCGGAAGGGGGCCGAAACCCTAACCTTAAAATCTCAAACGAAAATCACAAGCATAAAAGAAGATGCAAGCATGAGTTGAACGAAAAGAAAGAAAAAAAACATACAGTGGTAAGAGCTCCGGCGTAAACGTCGCTGTGGTGGCCGCCGGTGGTTGTTTACTGTTCCGTCTTTCTCCCTTTTCGATTTGTTCTTCCTTTTTTCTCTTTGTTTCTCTCCTTTTTTCTTTTTCGGTTTTTCTTCTCTTTCTCTTCTGTTCTGTTTCGGTTTCTGTTGGGTTTTGTTTCTGTTTTGTGTTGTAATGATACAAGTTTGGGATTTGAGGGTTAATTTGTGTTTGATGAACTTCTTGTCTCTATGTTTTTGATTCTGTTTTGTTGCTGTTCTGCCGTTCTCCAGCCCCCTCATTATGTGAATTGTGTTGTGTTGAATTGTAAGATGAATGGTGATGGAACCATTTTTGTATGGAGGTTAGGTTTTTTTGTTTAGGTTTTATTTTTGTGTTTGTGATGTTTCTGATTTTTTTTTTAAAAAAAGTTCTAAGCTTCTGTAATGCTCTCCAAAACCGCCCCCCTGTTTGTGAATTTTTGCTCTGTTTTAATACTGAAATTCTAGGGTTTAATTGATTAAAAGAAGAAAGTGCAGGTTTGCTTTGTTGTAACAGGTTTGTTGTTGAAAAAAAAAGAAATGGAATTGGAAAGATGACAAAAGATGTCACTTTCCTGTACTGTTTTTTTCAGAAAATTGGTTGAGATATCATTTTTTCAAAATTTGATCCTGTTCTATGTTCTGTTTTTGTGATCTGCTTTGTGATTTTTTTTGAAAAAAAAAGAAGGTGACCGAAAAAAGGACAAAAAAAAGGGTGAATAAATAAAAATATATCTTTTTGTGAATAATAATAATAATAATAATAATAATAGAGATAATAGTAATAATAATAAATAATAATAGTAGTTAGTAAAAGATGAAATAAAGATAATATTAGTAATGGTGATGATAATAATTATAATATAGATAACAATAGTAGTAAAAAAAAGTAAGAATATGATGATAATAATATTAATGATAATGATCAAGGATATGAGAAAAAGATGATAAATAGACGGACATAAAAGTACGACAACAAAAAAAAAAAAGCGATAACGAGCACAAATGATGCGGCGAAAAAAAAATGAATGGATGTGATGATATTTATTATTATTTTCTTATAAAAGATTTTTATATTTAAATATGAAAAGTAGAAAAGATGGATTTTAGGTCCAAAATTGGGGTACAACACACATGCGAGTTTTTGAAATTGAATATATATTTTTGGTGGAAGCACATATGGTATGTACAAAAGATAATTTTTGATTGCACAACAAACAGGATGAGTCAGTTTAATAATATATTTGCCGAATATGCTTTCATAGTAAACCTGGCTTCAATTAGGTCTTTTGAGAATTATCCATGTGAAATTCATGTAAATCAAGCCAAAGACAATATAAATTTGTGTTATCAAATTCCCCCGTACTTGAGCTTTTGCTTGTCCTCAAGCATAAAAATAGTAATTCTTTTTAGCACCTGTTTGAAACAGGACACGACAACTCTAATCATACGTGGTTGATGGCTAGATAGGAAAATCAAGTAATAGATATCAAATACCAAGAGCACCGTAGTAACACAAAACCACTCATTGCAGTCAAAGATTCCCATCATATGAAGACAAATCTGAAATATTTTGTTGTGACTCTAACTTTTGCTTAAATTTTATTTATCCTTTTCATTCAATTGCAATCACATTAAGCCCATTATCTTGTACACGATCATGGTAGGGAAATCTGTTAGTGATTATGATCATATATTGAGGGGTGCTGATAACAAAAGTTTGGCAAACCCCTTTTTCTCTCCCAAATGCAGTTGTGGGGGATCAGATCGTAACCCGCCCTACCAAGTTGAGAATCAGACACCTCTGAACCAACTACTAAAAGGGGTTTATTTACCACGGTTTTACTTTGTATGTTCAACGACCGTTGAATTAAACAACCGAGTGATGGTCATCCAACTCAACAAGTGCATTTCCACTTTTAAAATTAACCAAAGTATTTAAACTTTCATTTCTGGATCATTCACTTGTGTTCATTGATTTCCCACTTAGTTTGTGCTTAAGATGGTGCCGACTGCTATGATAAACTACTAAGGGTTATTTTAGAATTTAAGTTCAAGTCTTTGTCAACATCAGTACTCAAATTACCCTTACATATTTCTGGGTGTCTAAGGTGTTAAGACGGTACCGATTTTATTGAATCATTAGTAAACCTTCATAATGTAGCCAAAAGTACCAAAACAACCTATATACTTTTAAAGTGTGATGTCGAGTATCAAACCAAAAATGCTTGCTTTTCTTAAAAATTTGATATATCTCAAGAAACTGGGGGAATCAGACAACAATGAAAACATATGCAAGAATGACTTGACTTAGCATGAACTAACCAATTTTTATATATATTTTTTTTATTTTGAAAACGCCTTACATCATCAACTAGTTTTTTTACCATTGAAAGCATATATCAGTAAAAATCAGTTATTTATTTTCATCATCCTCGCTCCAAGTTTGTAAATAATAAAACAAGAAAAGAGTGGACACGAATGGATTAATTCCAAAGACATGCATGTTTGTTATATTACGAATACTAGTCAAAAGTTACAACTGTAAAAGCAAAATAAATTAAATTAAGACTGGAAATTCAAAGCTTGATGACCCTTGGAAGGGAGCTTTCTTGATGATTGGCCAACTCCAAAAGATTATTCTTGGTACTCCCTCCGGTCACTATTATAAGCAAAAAAAACTACCTACGCGGTGTTTAAGAAATTTAGTTAAGTGTAATCAATTTTCTTGATTTAATGTAAGACATATGTTAAACTTACTATATTGCCCTTTGAAATTACAAGTACCAAAGCATAAAGTGGAATAATTGTATAACAAGTAGTAGCATTAAATAAGGGTATATTTAAAATAGTAGTATTAATTATTATAAAAGTAGTTACTTTTGCTTATAATAGTGTCCAAAATTTTGAAGAGTTTTTTGCTTATATTTATGTCCGGAGGGAGTATATCTGCTTTCAGGGATTACCCACCGTATGCGGGCCATCTTTATCAAAAGTTAGTTGCTTGTTGTCAATCAGATCTTGCACCACCTCTTTGAAAGTATAGCAGTCTTCAATTGAGTGCCCCACTACTCCGTCATGAAATTCACATTGAACACTCGGATTGTACTAAGAAGGAAACAGAGACTTCATGGATCTGGTCTTTCTAGGAGTTATTGAAGAAACTCTGACTAAATGAGTCCACAATTGACTGTATGTTAAGGGGATTGGGTCGAACTGGCGGGCCCCTCCCTTCAGATCACTTGGATGAGCTTGCTGATTCTGATGAAGCAAGGGAACCAAACATGGTTGTGGTACCTGAGGTGCTGGATTGCCCCATGGTTGATTCAGTTGAGGAGCCAGGGAGGATTGCCGAGGGCACGCTTGTTGCGGCAAATGTTGTTGAGGCGAAGGGATCACCCATGGCTTTGTTGTCCGAGGCGCTGGATGGTCCTGTGATGGTAATGCGCTATCCTTTTTCTCCAACAAGATTTGAGTGATAAGTTGAATTTGAGTCTTCAACTGGGCAACCTCTACCTTCAATAACTCATGTTCTTTCTTGAGCTCTTCCACACTTTGTTGAGACATTCTTCCAAGTCCATTCATGGGTATCGGGATACCTGCTTGCGGTATTATAGTTTGAAGATGGTGAGGAAAGAAGAGATGTGACTATTTGTTTTGAGGATGTAAGCGAATGAGAAAGTATGATATGCATGATAGATGCAAGATGGTGAAGGTTGAATGACCTAATAGGTAGGCTCCTTAGGCGGTTCTAAGTTTTCTACCAACCCCTCACAAGGATGACTCTAAAACATATCACCTAAGGTCTTGAACCCATATGTGATTTCACAGGGTCTCCCTTAGGTAAATTTATTGGTTTAAGGTAAGGTTCCCAGAGTCCTAGACCTAATTCAAATTTTCATTGAGGGGTAGGGGCTAGCCCATTCTCAATGAACCTTTTGAATAGATCTCATCTGAACGGAGTTTTCACAAATCACCAAATGGGATGTTCATCCCACTGGTCCATGCTACTAGTCCATATGTGACTTAAGTTTTTCTCAAACTCGGGTGGAGAGTTTCACTTGGCATAAAATAACCCACCCCACAATATATATACATGAAAAATAATAAATAATAAATAAAATACAAATAAAACATGTAAATAAAAAAAAACACTTAACCCTAAAACTAAAGGATTGGCTTAACTCTCTAAGTCCCCAGCAGAGTCGCCAGCTGTCGCGCCGCTAAAATCGCTCCGAGCGTTTAGGACACTCGGAATGACACAGAGTCGCCACCAAATTTTATTTTTATTAAGGAAATATTGATAAAACCTAAAAAGCAATGGAAAGATGGTCATCGCAACCATTTCCAAGTTCGGGAGTTGGTTATGCAAGGGGAAGGTATTAGCACCCCTCACATCCGTTGTACTCAACGGGAACCTCCTAATTAATTCTAGGCTATTAAGTGTTTTTTAGAATTTTATTTACATGTCTTTTATTTATTAGATTTTAATTTTATTTAGAGATATTTACAAGAAAAGGGAAAAATTAAGTTTTTTATTATTATGCTTGACAAGATGACTCTTGCTCCTACGTATCCTCCGGTGCGATGAGGAAATCAAAGCTACGTAGTTCTGGGTATGATGTTGGTTTGTGTCTTTTATGAAAGAATTTTATTTTACCTCTTAAGGTGTTTTTTAAAAATTGACCCGAAGGTGAAAAAAAAGAATAAACTTGATTGGTTGGTGATTTTTAATATTTTTATGAGTTGAGGTGGAAGACAAATTATTGGTAAACTAGATGTACATAAAGCCACCAATAATTCGAGAGAAAAACGGAAGTGCATCCGTCCTCTCTTTTTAATCCACAATAATATTAGAACATACTTTATTTATCTTTTACAGTGAAAATATATTTACATTTAAATTAACCTAAATAATTAAATCAGAATTAGATAAATTAAATAAAATTATATACATTAAATAAATTGCAGAAAGGTGCAAACAGCAGAAACAGGGGTGCAATTAGTAATCTGCCTAAGGTGAACTAAGGGGAATTAGGCCCAATTCATACAAACAAGCCCAGGGCACGCAGCAGAATAAGGTGCGTTTGATCTTGATCAAACAGAGGGGATTATGGGAGTTACTGTGGCAGTTTGATCTATGATGGACAGAGGGTGCACCGAAGCTGGCATGCGCACGCGCGCACTAGATTGAAGGGGCCTATATGCATATCAAGATTCA
The DNA here is from genome assembly GCA_951804385.1 of Trifolium dubium. NCBI lineage: Eukaryota > Viridiplantae > Streptophyta > Magnoliopsida > Fabales > Fabaceae > Trifolium > Trifolium dubium. The sequence goes on from OX638065.1 coordinate 27,849,487, forward strand.
CAAAAAATCTCATTTTTACAAAAAAATTCTCTCTCTTCTTTCTCATTCTCTCTAACCGCTCTCTCCTCTCTCCTCATTGTTCTTGAATCTCAAGAACACATTCATACATGTTCTTCATTTTTCGGTTGAGCTTCAACCGGCGCGGTCGCGCGCGCCCAGTTTCCGGCGGCTGCGCAACCTCGCGCCACCGTCCGCCACCGTCCTCCCCAGTTTTCCGATGAGTTTTCCGGTTGAGTTTCAACCGGAAAACTCATAAATTCTTACGATTTTTCCAGATTTTTCCCAATACCCCAAATCAACCCAAAAATCCTTTTTTAGCCTTTTTAAACACGATTAACACGTTTTTAAACACCAATTAACCCCCAAGAACACCAAATCCGAAACCGAAATTCCCAAATCAAAAACCCTAACTTTTTAAATTCTGTTTTTTTTCTAGTTTCTCTTCTTCTTTCAGGTTTTGTTTTTGTGTCTCTTTAACCCCTAAATCTAAATTTTCAAACACCCAAATAACCCCCAAAACCGAATCAAAAATCTTAAATCAAAATTTGATCTGTTTGGCTTATATACTTTGTTTCCCGAATCTGTCTTCCCAAACCCCATTATTATATGTTCATGTATTCAGAAAGTTACAATTTCGACGGCAAGTATGTACGAACAAACAACATTAACATATATGTACAAGTTAACAGGCTTACAACAACAAGCTACATCTCAAAGGAATTCAGAATACCAACCTGGAGTGCCGTGAATACCTTGTTGCGTAAGTGATTTAACTCCTTTCGTTTCTGTTTTGCTTTTCGTTATGTTTCCGATCCCGTTCCGATTCCGTTCCGATTCGATTCTGAATTTTGTTTTACTGCTTTTGCGAGGTACTGCTACTGGCTGGAGGCTGATATGAGTATTAATTTTTCTACAGTGTGTAGAAAAATTAATTTAGGGTTTAGGAGGGTGCTGCGTGAGTTATGTGTTCTCAGGCAGTGTTTGTATTTCTTTGGTTTTTTCTCTTTGTAATTCTGTTCTGAATTTTTTCTGTGTGTCAATTAGTGAAAAATAGAGCTCCTATTTATAGCTCTAGAATTAGGGTTTTAGAATTGTAAAGAATCTGAAACAGATTTGTTATTGAAATTAGTTTGAGAAATTTTCTGTATTTTTATGATTAATTTACTGTGAAATTAAGTTTTTAGTGTAAATTTGTTTACTTGATTGCCAAGGCCAAAGATTTGGTTCAAAATTAATGTTTGATGGGCTTTTGAAGGTCATTGCACGCGTGATTCTTTTCTAAAACATATATTTCTGTTCTTTTTTATTTTAAGTCACAATATTGGACAAAAAACAAAACAAAAACAGAATATATATAAAATAAAAATCAGAAAATATTAAGACCAAAATGTAACTAAGGGGACTTGAACCCTTGACCTTAGCCTCAAAGTACTGGCGTGCGCGCCCCCACCTTACCAACTCAACTGCAAGCATTATACTGATATTGGAATGAATTAGAAAATATATGTACCAATAATGAAGGGTAAAATTTGGGGTAAGACAGGTACATTCCAATTTGACTTGGCGGCTAAAAACCTCACGCACACCGATAACTTCGACTCAGACGACCCTTCATACAACGGTCGGTTCACTTCCTCCAACATTGCATAAAACTCCAACATTGACATCGATATCTGCTGGGTGTTAATATCCGCCGGCTCTTCTTCACCGTGATGTCTCCACACGTAATAGTCATTCATAAATCCATCTTTTTTTAAATGAGTCATGGTATCTTCTGGCATCTTAATCTTGACACACATACATTTGATACACGGACATCTTATCCCTCCTTCTGTCCTAAAATCTTCTCGTGACTTCGCATACTCAATAAATTGTTCAACTCCTTCCTTAAAACGAGCTCTAATCAACCTCATGCCCGGATATTTTCATTTGTACATCCAACTTCGTTCAGATCTAATTTGATCCATCTATATATATACATACCGAGTCATTTCCAATAATAAAAATTAATCAGTTTCAATAAATTAATTAAATATTTTATCCATTAATTAATACATTAAACTAAATTAACGATTAACTAAATATTTTTACTAACATATATTTATAGCACTATCTTTTTATAAAATTGTTTTCATAAATTATAAAATATCTTTTTATCAACTAAAATATTAATTAAATATAATGTTTTATACCAACAATACATCTAAAATCTACTACTAGTTTTCTTACATTAATTTTTTCACATTATTTTTACTAACTAATTTTTTTAGTCAAACTTACGATATATTAAATTTAAACTACGTACAATACATTTAATTAAAAACTAACATTATTTTTAACTAATAATTAATATTTTTTAGTCAAAACAAACTAACACATAAATTAACATATATTACTAATTAATAACTAATTAAAATAAATAAGATATACTAACCTCAGATAATTATGTCGGTGAGTTTAGAAGAAGCACTACAAGAAAAACGCTGATTAGCCACGGTCAAAACCGTAGCTAATGTTTCAATTACGCGTGGCAAATACTTTTAGCCACGGTTCCTAGGTCTGTGGGAAAAGGGGGCGTTGCAAACTATTAGCCACGGTCAAACTACAATTTAGCTACGGCGTTTTAGAGCGTGGTAACAAATATTAGCCACGGTTATGCCGTGTCAAAAGAATGTTTCAGAATGCCAAAATTTAACATTAGCCACAGTTTGACCGTGGCTAATAGATATTTTTTTATAAAAAAAAAAACTACATAAATCTAATTCATTATAAGCTATCTTAATGGCTCAACAATAATAAATAAAATATTATATCGATAATAATTGTAACACTTAAATACTTCCTTAACACTAAAATACATAAGTCATATGTTTCCACTTCTTAACAACAAAAAAACTTCCACTTAACACAATGGCAGCAGCCGAAAACATGTCATACAAAACAACAAGGCAGAACTGCAACATTAAGCATAACAATAACAACAACAACAACAACACAGACCTGCAACAAGACAGCAGCCGAAAAAACTGCATAGAACCGTATACTCGAACCAGACACCAGCTAACAAAGAGCAAAGGTGTATAGCAGGTAAACTACAAGAAAAAACTCTACAACAAACCACTCTAAGTTATGGCACATAGCATAGTTACAATAAACATCTATGGCTTTAACAGTTGGAGAGTTTGGTTTTTACAATCACATAATTGTTACTACACACAATATTTAATCAATCAACGCACACAAAAGCATACTTACAACTATGGCTTTTCCTTCTCCATTGAGTTAACATCTCTCATATCATATATGTCTCTAGGCTTCATATGTCTCTAGGCTTCATATGATAGAGTTCTTGATTAAAAATCCAGAGAGAATGTTAGTTTGAACCTGCATTATAAAGCACATAACAGAATAATACATTATAAAGCAATAACAGAACAAAACATTAAAGCATAGGTATCACACAACATTAACCATAAAATTTGCCCCAAAATTAAAGACTCATATAACTTCATATATCACACAACATTTTCTATTGTTACCTAATGAGTATATTCAAAATGCAACAATTACTCAAAATTCAAAGTGCAACAAATATAAGTCTAAGAAAATAGAACACAAACCTTGTGCATATTCACTATTGTTACCACAAATCCAAAAATCTATCTGCAAACAGAGGAGGGGAACAAGTTAAGAATACTTTCATTTGGCAAAGACAGGCCGAGACAAAAATCATTCAAATAATTAGTCAAAGGATGCAAACGCACACATAGACCTGTAGTATCGCAAAAATGGATACAAATTCAACCAAAAAATACTCATAATCTCCCTTACAAATGATGTGGAACAAAGTGGTTATTAAGCTTATTAATATTCATACAAACAGCGAAAAAACAACACTAAAAGATAATATTTGTTCAATTGCAAGTAAAAAGGTTGGTGATAATACTACATAGAGAGTCAAGGAGAAATTAATTGAGACCACTTACCTTAAATCTATGCAGGCGCCTTAACTGAGTATTCTATCAATCTTAGCAGCTGGACTTTATCTCCTAAGATCAACTCATACTACTGATTTTATAATGATCATTCAGCTGCCAAAGTTTAAATGGAAAAATACTAAACTTTAGATCACATAAAAATATGGTATATAACGGCAAATACTACTTTTCAAATTGAATCTAACTCAACTTGGACAACATGAGTTAAATTCATTTGGTCGAGAAACACAAGTCCTAATTATAATAGAACAATCTTAATTACATGAAAAACCATAAAAACATGAGTTAGAATGTTAGAAGCTTATTTTCATAAAATATATGAACATTAAAAGATTTAAAGGAACTAAACTCTGAAAGCATTGTAGAAAACATGTTCAATTTATCTTTTTATTTTATTTTTAATTTCTCTTCATTTTCCCTAATAATTAAACTAGATATATTGAAAGCAAATGGAAGGTAATATGTTAAACAACTCAGAGTATAAAAAAAATTGCATAGAGATAACAATGATTACCTAAAATGTAAAAGAGGAATCAAAATAAAAAAGCTTGATTTGAATATCACCAACTCATTAGTAGGTGAAGATAACTCCTTGGTGTCCCTGAAAAACATAATAAATTAGGCAATCGACATATAGAGCATATCAAAGAGAGAAAAAACAAAATTTAGCTAAAAGCAAAACCATAAAATCTGAGTTTGCATAAAAAAACCTAACTAGTATGGTTTCAACAATACCTTTGAGCCCAACATCAGAACACAACTAATGTTGAAAGAGAAGAGCGTGTAAACAGAATTGAAGACAACATAGAAAGAGAACAAAAACAACTGTTGCGGGATTTTTGTGACATACCCCACTACAGTTTTATTTTTCATTTCCAAAGGAGGGGAAAAATTGAAAACCTTTAAAAGAAAGAGATTCTAGGTACGGGGGTTAGTTGCACTTGAGGAAGGTATTAGCACCTCAAGCGCCCATGGTACTCCATGGTAACCTCTTATATGTTTTTAGTGCTTTTTTTGTACATGCTTAAAGAAAGGGGAAAGAAGTTGTTTAGAAGGAAGAAAAGAAAGTGGGTAAAAGTTAAGAAAATTTTATTTCATAAAGTAAATAAAAGAAAAGAAGTGTAAATATTTTTCTTTGTAAATTTTTTTTTGAGAGTAATGTTTTTATTGTACTGTAGAGGAAATGTTGTTGAGAGGGAGAAAATGTAAGAAAGTATAAATATTGTTATGTAAAAAAGAAAAGAACTTAAATGTTTGAAAACGAAAGTGTATTCGTATTTTTTTTGTGTTTGAAAAAAAAAGATGTTGTAAAGAAAAAAAATTGTTGTGATAAAAGCATGTTAAAATGATTGTAGTGACGTTGAGACTAAGGTGAACTTGCATTTGTTTTGTAAAAGGATCGCATGTTTGTTTTTTTTGAAAGAGTTTCTTTGTTTCAAGAAGTCTCGTAATCAATTTAAAATCAATTACGAGTCCTCTCCCTTGTAAATGAATTTTTGGCGTTGTGTGTGTGATGTGTAAACTAGAAAGCAATAAAAGCGATAAATAAAGTCTTACGCTATTACAACCCAATTGAATAATTAATATTTACAACCATATCGAATCAAATGAATAAATGACGATAAGCAATAAATAAATAGCAATGCATAAAAGTAAAATGTAAGTGCGGAGAAATAAATATGATAATGAAATGCACATATGAGAGGAAAAGGAAAACATCGCAAGATAGCACCTTATTAAAAGTGGAGTGTGTGAAAAGATGTAGGAGGTGAAAACATGATAATGACACTTTTGAAAACCACTCACAATAACAAACAATTCTAACTAAAACACACAAGAAAGAAACAAAATCATTTTATTTTAGCAAAAGAATTTTTAATTTTTATTTTAGAATGAATTTAGACCAAAAAGGTCCTTCACTATTACTGATGTTAGAGCTCAATGATTTTATAAAGTAAAATATTGTCTCTAACATGCATTTTTAATGATGCAATGTCCTAACCTAAATGCAAATGCATGTATGCATGTAAAAATGTGTAGTGAAACATGTGATATGAAATTGTAATGTGATGTAGAAAGTTGTGCAAAATGTCATGTAAAATGTGATGTAATGTGTAGTGTGACGTAGTGAAAAAAATGTAATGTTATGAATGCATGTATGCATGTAAAAATGTGTAGTGAATATGTGATATAAAATATAATGTGATGTAAAATTTTTGTAAAAAAGGTTATGTGACTGAAATGCATAATGTGATGTAGTGCAAAAATGTAAGATTTTGAGATGCATGTATGCATGAAATTTTTTTAATAAAAAGCATGTTATATATTTTTTATAAAAAAAAAGAAATTAAGCAAAAATATAATCAAGTCATCACAAAAAAAGAATTCAAACATAGCATATTTAAATTTCTCTAATATTTTTGTTATTTTTTTTATATATTTTTGCATACTAAGTAACTAAAAAAAGATCATGGCAACAAACTAACATTTTTGTTCCCCTTTTTTTTATATTTTTATATTTTTTACATTTTTCTAAGTAAATAATAAAAATAAAGTCACACCAAATAAACAAATATATTTTTTTTTATTTTTCATAATATTAAAAAAAACTAAATAAAAAAAGATGGTGCAAATAGCAAGATGGGAAGTGTAGATAACAAAAAAATAGACTCAAGGGAGATCCTAAGCCTAAGTCAAAACCCAAACCAAAGGGATCAACTTAAGCCATCTGATTATGGATCAGAGGCTGATAAGAGCGAGGGAGCATGGTAAGCTGCGCGCGTGCGCGCGCACTGGAACAGAGGGAGTATAGGTCGCCTGATCAGAGATCAGCAACCATTGGGGGGAGGTGCACGCTGCCTATGGTGCGCGCGCATGCATTGAATCAGGAGTGAGTATAAACATCTTTCTTCCAGAAAACACATTCATTTTTTCAGTTTTTTTTTTCTTTCTCTCCTCATTTTCTCTCAATCTCTCTCAATTCTCTCTGCTAGGGTTCTTCAGGTTTGTGATGATCATCATCACTTCCGGCGGTACTCCGCCCTAGAACCCATATTCCGGCGCGGCGGCCGGCCAACTAAGTGGCAGCGCCGCCGCCGGAAATAACCCAAAACCAATTTATTTCTACACTAACCCCCCCTAAAAAACCTTCCTAAACGCAAATCTAAACCCCAAACTTCCTAAAACCGAACCAAATCGCCGGATCGGAAAACTCAGATTCAAAACCCTAGCCTAACAAAAAGGAATAAAATCGCAAGCCAAAGATATGATGCAAAGAGCGAGAATCGATTCGTGATACTTACAGTGGGAAAAAGCTCCGGCGAAAAGGTTTGTGGTGGCCGGATCCGAAAACTCACGCGCGGCTGATGGTGTTTTCTTACTGCTCCTTCCTCCTTTTGCTCAGCTTCTGCGATCTACTTTTTCTTCTTTCTTTCTCCTTTTTATTGAATTTCTTTTCGGGTATCTTTGTTTCTGTTTCTGTTCTTTTTCGGTTTATGTTACTGTGATAGTAGGGATAGAAGATTTGAGAAAGTTTTTTTAGAAGTTTATTTTTTCTAGAGTAAATGAAGATGATGGTTCATTTTTTTGATTTTTTTTTGGTTGGAAAAGTGTATGAAAAAAATAACCGAACCGTATGAGTTCTGGTTCTCTTCTTCTACTTTTTCTTTGTTTTTGTTTTATATGGTTTTTTATAGTATCTGTGGTTTGTGTTTTTGATTTTGATTTGATCGTTGATGATGGAAAATGGAGGCTAGGGTTTGTAAGATTTGTGAACTGATATTTTGTTTCTATGTTTTTTCTAAGGTTTTGTTTCTGTTCCCCCATCTGCCCCCTTCAGTTCTGTGATTTTGCTTATGTTAAATAGTGGGGAGTATTAGGGTTTGATGAATTGAATAGGGAAGATGCAGAATCCCTTTTGTGGTTCAGTAATTGGTTTGAAAATTTTTGATTTGAAAAGGAAAAGAGACAAAAATGTCATTGTTGATGCTGTGTTTGTTTCAGAAAATGGTTGAGAGGTCCCTTTCATTTTTTGGTTTTGATTCTGGTTCTGTTTGTGTTGTTGAGAAAGAAGCATAAGACCAGTAAAAAAAAAAACGAGAAAGAAAGAACAGAGAAAAAACTATATTTTTTTGACTAATAATAATAATAATAAATAATAAATAATATTAGTAATAAATAAGAATAATGATAATAATAATAATAACGATAGTAATAATAGAAGATAATAATAATAATATTTAGACTAAATAAAAAAAAAAGGGTCAAAAACTATTTTGGTCCTTTTTATGAGGAATTTTGAATTAATAATGGTAAAAAAAGGTTAAATAAATAAAGTACGGTAAAACTCCTTCTTTTTTTTTTTTTTGAAATAGATTTTTAATAATAATAACGATGGATATAATAATAGTGATAAAAGATAAAAGGAAGAAATTTGATGATAAAAACTAACATGAACAATGCGACTAAAAAGAACAAATCTGATGATATATTATTATTTAATATAAAAGATTTTTTGGTATTTTAAAATATGAAAAATAAAAAATGGATTTTAGGTCCAAAATTGGGGTACAACAACAACTGAAAGCTAAGAATGAGAGGAATATTAGGGATTTCTTCACAGTAGAACAAAACAATATGAATGAGAACAAGAAGGAATCTCACCGTAATTTTGGGCATGAACGGTAAGAAGAAAGCTAGCTTCGAAACTCCTCCAGCAAATTAGGGATGAACGAAACAGCTAGCTCAAGCGATTTTAGGGAAAAATTCGATTTAGGGTTCTGAAGAGAAAGAAAGCTTCTAGTAGCTCTGAAGAAATTCGATTTAGGGTTCTGAAGAGAAAAAATTGGTTTAGGCTTATGGCTACATATTTGATTTTGCGTTTTGAAGAAATTTTGGGAACTTGATTTTAGGGTTGTTTTGAAGAAGGGAAAAATGAAGGGGGGAAGAGTTGAAATGTGTGAGCGCAAATTGTTTCAGCTAAAGTGAAAAAATTAGCCACAGTTAGCCACATAACCGTGTCAATTTTCTCTGCTTTAATTATTTATCCACGGTCAAACTCACATGTGGCAATTTTGGGGTGGCAAAGGACCGAAATTTTGGTAGTGAAGGAGAAAACACCAATCCAACAATCAACGGACAGCAAACAATCACTCTAAAAGATGAAATTAAAGATTATAAGAAAACATCATATTTAATTAATTGTTACTAACTAATTTGGGGTACTTTTTTTCTATCAAATTCTTACTAACTAAACTATTATAACAACTTTATTTTTACAAATTAACATTATTTTTACTAATTAATTTTCTTACGATTTACTTTTTCTCTTTTTTTTACAAACTAATTTTTTCTACAATATTATTTTTACTAACTAGTTTTTTCTACAATATTATTTTTATCAACTAGTTTTGTTACAATAATTTTTTCTATCTAACTTTTACTAACTAAACTATAAAAATTTAAAAGTACTTAATAAAAATAAAATTAAAAGAACAATAATAAAATAAATTTTACTAATTAATATGGGGTGGGGGGGCGGTCAAATTTTTTTTATGGGGTAGGGGAGTTAATTGAATTGGAAACACAGTGGTGGTGGTGCGCCACTGTTGTTTCTTAATTGCATTTTTTTATTAATTTATTAATTTCTAGTAGGAAATAATAACATATTTTTACTACAAATAAAATAATAAACTAAATAAATATTTTTTTATTTATTTATTTAAACTAAATTAAATAAACTAACCTGAAATATACGTCGAAATGTACAACGACGATCAAATAATCTCCACCGAAACGATCCAACAACAATATATATATATATATATATATATATATATATATATATATATATATATATATATATATAACTTGTGCAATAACAAGTTATATCACCCTAAAAAATATAATTAAATATTAAAATAATTATACAAAAAATTTCTACTATAACAAGTTTATTTTTACTAACTAATTTTTTTTACAAAACAAGTTAATTAATACATATTATTAAACTTATATTTTATAATATTAATTAACATTATTTAAACTTATATTTTTAAAAGACTAACGTTATTATATTTAAATATATAAAATTATACAAAACTAATTATTTACTCAAACATAATAATGTACTTAATTTAAATTTAAAAAAAAAATAAGGGTGGGGAGCCGTAACAAAAAAAATTTAAGGGATGGGGGAGTTTAATTTTATAGAAACACGTACAATGGGTGTGTGTTTCTTTCAATTTTTTAAATTAATTTATAGTAATAATACTAATAATTTAGAATTTGTCATTTTTTCTAATTATTTCTTAAAATATAACATGTTTTTTAAAATATAAATTTTTATATAAACAATAATAACATTATTAATCAACAATTAAAAATAAATTAGACAAGTTAAAGTACAAACCTCGAATAATATTATGATAGATGGAATGAGATAGAGCTCCGAATCAAAATATAGCAACAACAACCGACAACAACAACAACCTAATTAAATAATAAGATCAAAAAAATGTGTTAAAAAAATATAATCACAAATATTTAGATAAAATAAAAAAAATGTTAACATAATTTATGAAACTAACCTTGATTAATAATGAAAGGAAAAAATAGAAGTAGATAAATATATTTGGATGAAATTAGATAGAAAGATTTTGAAGAGAAGAAAAATTTTTAAGAGAAGAAGAATGAAAATTGAAAGAAATGATGAATGAATGAATTATGATGAAGGGATGAAGAATTTATAGATGAATGAATTAGCCGTTACGCGTTGGACAACATTCGGAATTTGCGTGTGGGCCCCCAACATTTGCGACGAAAAGTCACACATTTTCTCGCAAATGTCAATTCATTGTGCGTGTCAGGAATCGTTGCAGAGCGCGTGTTGGGACGCGCCAACGGTCATACAATGGCAGACACGTCAGGAATCTCGCCAGCTCAGCGGGTCCCACTACATTTATGAGGAAATTTCCTCGCAAATGTTTTACATTTGCGACGAACCAATTTTTCTCGCAAATGTTGGTAGCAAATGCAGAAAATTCTTGTAGTGTGGTGGCACTGGTAAGACATACCTTTGGAAAGTTCTGTCATATAAATTGCGCGCAGAAGGTAAAATAGTTGTCAACGTTGCCTCAAGTGGTATTGCATCTATATTATTGCCTGGTGGTAGAACTGCTCATTCTCAATTTGGATTGCCATTAGTGTTATCCAAAGAATCATCATGTAGAATAAACACAAATAGTAAAAAAGCTGATTTGTTGAGGATGACATATTTGATTATATGGGATGAGGCACCAATGATCAATAAATGGGCATTTGAAGCTTTTGACAGAAGCTTACAAGATATAATGAGTAGTGTTGCTCAGAAATTTTCAAAGTTACCTTTTGGTGGTAAGACAATTGTTTTTAGGGGTGACTTTAGACAAATTTTACCGGTTGTTCCAAGAGGTACCAAAGCTGACTTTGTGTATGCAACTATTAATTCATCATATTTGTGGCGGCATGTAAAAGTGTTAAGTTTGACACAAAACATGAGATTGCAATTTTCTTCAGATATATCTCAACATGAATCTCTCGAAGAATTTGCTAGGTGGATCCAAGATGTTGGTGATGGAAAGCTAGGTAAACAAGATGATCGAGAAGCAGTTATTGTAATTCCATCTGATATTTTGATTCATAGTGTAAATGATCCAGTGGGTGATATAGTCAATACAATTTATCAAAACTTACTTACCAACATGTTTGTTCCTAATTTCTTTGATAAAATAAATGACTATGTTTTATCTTCAATACCTGGTGATCCCAAAGAATATCTAAGTTGTGATACAAGATGCAAATGTGATGAAGAGATTGGTGTTGACAATCATTGGATTACAACAGAGTTTCTTAATGAGATTAAGTGTTCAGGCTTACCAAATCACAAGCTCATTTTCAAAATAGGAATCCCTGTTATGTTGCTTAGAAATATTGACATATCGGCCGGTCTTTGTAATGGGACACGCCTTACAATTGTTCACGTGGGACATAATATCATTGGAGCACAAATTGTGACGGGTTCTAATATTGGTGATGTTGTTTATATTTCTAGAATGAGCTTAATTCCATCAGATGCTAATGTATCTATTACTTTCCAACGGCGTCAATTTCCGTTGACTGTTTGTTTTGCGATGACTATCAACAAAACTCAAGGTCAAACACTAGGGAATGTTGGTCTTTATTTGCCAAGACCAGTTTTTACATATGGACAACTTTATGTTGCTGTTTCGCGAGTTAAAACCCGTGAAGGACTCATGATTTTTATAACTGATGAAAATCAGCAGTCCTCTAATAGTACTCTCAATGTTGTCTATCCAGAAGTATTTCAAAAAATATATATGTAACATGTTATTATATATTTGTGTAATTTTTTATCAAAAAAAATATATTTATGTATATATGTGTGTGTGTGTGTGTGTGTAGTGTCTGTGTGTGTGTTGTTTTGATTAATTTATTTGATCCTTTTATATGGTTAATTTTTATGTATGAATTACAATGTTTGTTGCATGCTAATTGTTATCTATGTGATGTAATATATAATATGTATAAGACGGCATAAATGTCATTTATATAAGGCAATTGCGAATGGAAATGAAATCGTGCAACGCACGGGCTAGCATCACTAGTACAATAAACAAAAGAAAACAAAATATTGTGCCGCTAGTTTTGTCAAATGATGTTACTCCGAATTATGTGTCATAGACATTCGTTGCAATCTCAGTGGTGATACTAAACGGTGCCACAATCTTTATGAGAAAGTAAGGGTACTTATGCATATGCTGCACAAAGAGAAATTTAATATTAAGAGGCTTTTAGATGAAAACTTCTCTTTTGCCCCCCTCATTTCTCTATAACCCCCTGAAACTCCAAAATACTTTTGAAATTGGCCAGGGATTTAGATCCCGAAATTCATTTCGGGATCTAAAACCTGAAATACACCAGAATATGCATGAACTACAAGCACAATTTTTAAGTTCAGTATCGATGCTAAACGTTTAGCATCGATGCTGAAATGTTTCGGGATCTACGTCCTGAATTTTGCTTAAACACCCCCTAAGGGCAAATAAGGTAGTCACGAGGGGAAAAGAATATAGGGGGGTAATGAGAAGTTTTCCTTTTAGATGGATGAATGGATGGACCTAGGGGTGTCATTAGACTAGATTGGATGAATCTGATGTCTGAACTAATAAAATTTTAGTTAGTTTGGTTTAGATCAGTTTGGTTCAGTTTTCAAAATTGAATCTGATTTGAACTAGTTGGTTTGGATCGGTTCAAATCGGATATTATAATCAATCTGTAACATTTGTTTTTTCGGTATAATATCTGCTATTATTTTTTCAAACGATATATTTTAAACTCTAATTTTCAAACGACTTAAAATAATAACATAAACCAAATAAACAATAACATAGTTTTGAAATACAAAATACAAGTTTGCCTTGCCATGTTGAGTTTCAATGTTTGGAAAATTTAGAATTTGGCTTGCGAATGTACAGTAATGTGCTGGTTCAAATTGAGCCCAATGGAGTGTTGTTAGTGGTCAGTTCGGTTCATCGATTCTGCGGATTGCAAAATTGAAAACCGAGAACCGATCAAACCACTTCGGTTTGGTTTTGGATCCGAACCAAAACAAACGGTTCTTTTCCGATTCGGATTGAATTGGATCATGGACCGATGAAGTATTAGCAAGGTTGTCAAAACCGGACCGGATTGACCGATCAAACCGGACCCACATCCGGTCCATTTAGTGCATAAAACCTGAGCGCAAGAGAACCAGAAACAAACTGTGTAAATCGGCACATATGCGGTAAAAATAGGTGAACTGACCGGTTTGGGCGGTTCAGTGGTCTGCATTTTTATTCAATCTGGTAGAATTTTAGTAATTTTTTAAATAAAAAATATCAAACGACGTCAAAATTAAAACAACTTCAGAAACATTGCAACAAACACACAACGCAAGGAAAAGAACCAAAACAAGCTAACTCTGTTTGGAATAAAAGAGAGAAAAGAGAAGTTAGGAAGAGAGAAGTTGAAGAATATGTTCAATTTCTCTTGCTTGGTTACAAGAGAGATAAGAAAGAGATAAGTTATTAAGGTGGGACCCACACCTTTTTCATCTCTTCCCAAATAAGCGAAGAATTAATAGAGAGTGGCTTTAATTTTTGAATTTACCAATTCGCCCATGTCTTCTTCATTGATTGTACATTTGAAACTGCATACAAATCGAAAGTGAAAAGCATCGCAACTTTTTTTTTTTTAGAGTTGTCTGCATCAGGACGCATTTCATTGCACAACACAATCGTTAAAATTTTTGCATGAAGTTTCAATAAATTATTTGGTTTAATTGAATCTCTATTTTTATACTCCCTCCGTTTTAAAATGAGTGTCGCTTTAGCTCAAAAATTTTGTTTCAAAATGAGTGTCGTTTTTCAATTTCCAATGCAACATTTTCTTAATATATCCACTACAAGCAAATTGGAAATTTCCTATGAATATTACTGAGAAAATTTTGTTCCTCGCAAAACACAAATGTTTCCGACGAAAATTTCATATGAAAGCAATTCACAGAAAAGTCAAAGTTATGCGCGTTTCTCTATGTTGATACCGAGGAACATTTCCTCGCAAATTTCACATGTCAGAAATCTGCGTACATCAAGAGTGTTTCCTAGAAAATTTTCTTAGGAAACTATTGACACACTAATCAAGAAATAATGAAGTTTGCAGGTATGCACGTGAGCCAAGAGATTTTCCTAGAATACAGATTACACTAAAGAAATGACCATGTGATAGCTGGCTTGCACTTGAGTTGAAGTTGTCAAAAAAAAATAATATAATTATTTGTCATTTTTAATATTTAATATAACTCTTTTGCCTCAATCAAATCTCACTCTCAGATCCTTACTCTCAAATCTCAAATCCTCACTCTTTTGCGAATGACCTAGGGCTGAAACATTAATGCAAATCCTTTCCTCAAATCTCAGATCCTTACTCCCAAATCTTGATTATCTCACTCTCCCTCGCAAATCATTAATGCAATCTCACTCTCCTTGACTCAAATCTCAACCCAAAGCCATTTCTCACACTCCTTGACCCACCACCGTCGTGCCCCCAAAATTGTAACCCTATATGTTCATTCTGCCGCCACCGCCGCACTACAACCGTAGAAACTTCGTTTTGTTTGTGTTTTGTTCGTGTTCTGTTTGTGTTGTGTTCGTGTTAAAATCTCTCAGTCTCGAGTTTTCAGAGGTACTGATTTTTTTATTGTTTGTTATTTAGGTTTATTAGTTCTGATGTGTAGTTTGAGCATTTTGTTTTTCCAAAATAAGGATTTATTTACCTTGGGATTATAATGAAGATTTTTCCTAAAGGGATTCCAACTTTAAGGTAACTGCTAGAATTGCCTTGAAATCTCATTGGAATGGAAAAAGGAAGAAAAAACATATTCTGCCAAGCACGCCTGACGTGCTCCCAGGCAGGCACAACGTGCTCACCAGTAGGAAAAGTTTCTTCCAGGCACGTACAACGTGCTGGAAGGGACGTGCAACGTGCGCGACCAGATTTTTATTTTGTTATTTTTTGGGCTTTTTTGGCCAGATTTGTTCCTACTTTATTTTATATTTTACTCTATAAATATAAAGGTTTAGGAACAAGGTAAATCACAAGAGGAGAAGGGAAAAACAAATACTTGTTTATTCTTCATCTTGGAAAACTATATTAAGTTTCTAGGTTAAGGGAAGAAACTTAGGATTAGGGTAGGATTAGGTTGACGGCTAACTCTTGTAACCCTTGTTGAGAGTTTCATTGTAACAGTGATGCTTTGGAAATAGTGGAACAGAGGGGTTGCTCTCTGCCCTAGATTTGACTGAAATGGGTAAACAAACTATTGTGTCTATTACTGCTTTCTCTATTTTCTCTTGCTTCATATTGTTGGATTAATATTCATTGTCTCTATATTCTTTGATACATGGTTGCTTAATCACTTTGCTCCACACATCAAAATCTTATAGGTGTGACTTTATTTAAAACGAATTCACAACAATTGGCGCCTGTAGTACCCGGCGCAAAAAAATATACAGATATGCAATGATGAAATGCAATGCACAAATGTAAACAATGAAGCCGCCACCATATTTTATTTATCCCATGAGGGGAAAGGAAAATAATGATAAAACCTTAAAGATCGGGTTCGGGAGTTGGTTACATGAGGGGAAGACGTTAACACCCCCTCATATCCGTTGTACTCAACGGGAACCATTTGAGGAATTTTGGTTTGCATAAACAAAGATAACCGTATGAAAAGAATAAGATTACCGCATATTGAACAGAAAGGAAAAAAAGAGTTTTTTATTATTTGGCTTGACGAGAGAGGCTCTCGCTCCTACGTATCCCCTGAGTACAATGAGGAATTCAAAGCTCACGTAGTTCTTCCTGAAAAGAAAGATTGTGTGTTGGTTGTTTTTAGTGAACGATGCTTAGGTCGCATTCCACTGATACAACAGTATGCTTGTATGCTCGCTTCGGAGGCTTAAGCGTTTGTCTGTAGCAGGGGAATGGATAAAGCACCATCCATTTAAGAAAACAGATGTAAAAAAAAAATATGACTGCACAAGAGCAGTTGAAAAAGAGCTGACTGCGCAAGGGCAGGAAAACAGTTGAATGGGTTGAGTGTCTTTTATGATTTTAGGAAATTGTTCTGAGAATGAGAATGATCCTAAATCACGAGTCGTAAGTCAGGGACCGGATCATCCGAGCAGAAACGAGTCGTACGACAGGCTCCCTCTTTTCATTCAGTTTATTAAATGAACATTCTTAATTAAAGTGAAACGAGCCGAAGGCGAGTCGTAAGTCAGGCTCCTTCCCATTTCATTTAATTAAAGAGTGTTCCATTTTAAATGGCATGCGAATAATTCGAAGCCAGAGTCGTACGACAGAGACTGATTTATTCACATTCCATATCCAAAAACAAGTTCACAACAGATTTTCAGATCAGAAAAGAAAAGAAGAAAAAAAAAAAAGGGTAGAAGATGCGAAGAATGCAAATGCACGATGCATGACAATAAATATGCGGACACATAAATAAATGAGTAATCAGATAATCAGGCATAAATGAAACTGACAGACAGAAAGGCAAATTAATGAACATTTTAGCAAGCACACGTAAGATAAGCTCAAGACGAGTCGTACGTCAGGCTCTCCCTTATCTTACATTTCAGAACATCAAATCACATTTTGAATGAAATAAGAAATAAATTCAAAGCGCGAGTCGTCAGACAGGGCCTAATTTATTTTTATTTTACTCAAAAAAACAAATCTAACAGATAACCGAGGTATTAATTAATTATGGCATTACAAATGATCAGGCGAAGTAACGAAAAAAGTCGTTTAAACGAAATTAATTAAAATAGGATAAACAGAGACAAGTCGTAAGTCAAGCTCTTTTATCTCTACATTAATTAAATTGTTTAAAATATTCGATATAAAAATAAATCGAGGACGCGAGACGTACGTCAGAGTCCAATTTATTTTTATTCCGAATATTAGTTTTCGAACATAAAATGGAATAGCATTTTTCATAAATTATATCATAAATAAATTCAATTAGCAAGGAGGTGCAGCAGTAAAATTGGGGTAGCAAATAGCAATAACAAAAAAAACAGAAAAAAAAAAAAAAAAAAAACATAAAACATAAAACTGGGCCCAAAAAGGGATAGGCCCAGATTCCTTCATCAAATGGGCGAACCGGGTCGGGTTCAAGCCGGGTCAGAATGACCCATCAGCCCAACTAGGGGGGCGCGAACAGAAATTGGGGGGCGCGTGGAGAAAAGTGGAGAACCACTCAGATTCTGCCACGCGTCCCTGTATCTTCTTCAACCTTGGTCCAAACAGAAACAAGACGCGAACGGAGGGAACGGCGCCGGCGAGGTCAAATTCTCAATTCCGTTCACCAAAAATCACTTATGAGTATACTATCTTGCTTGAAATCTAACATAGATCATGAATCTAGGTTCAAATATAAGAATCAGAGCATGTATACACGATATCGAACAAAAAACAAACGGGATTCAAAAGTTCAAAATCATTTTTACAGTCGAAATCACGTGAAATTAATCATTGAAAAGCATTCAGAAGTGTTTATATATCAATAATTATCTGTTCTTAACCTTGTTTGGTGTTTGAAAATGACCGGATCGGAAGTTTTGGATCGGCCGGAACTTCAAGTTCTCGATTCACAGCTTTCCGTTCGTTTTTTGAAGAAACAGAAGCCGGATTTGGATTCAGGAAGGTTGAAAGCTTTAGAAAAGTGTATACGATTGTTGATTTGGTGAGGTTTTGAGTTCGCCGGAAAAGTGGTTTCCGGTGGTGGTTTTGGGATTCCGGCGGTGGCGCCGGAAAAGTGTTGGTGGACGAAGGAGGAGGGATTTTTCTGATTTTTTTTGTATTGGGAATTGTGAAATTGATTGGTAATGATTGAGTGATGTGAGGTGTGTATTTATAATGATAGGATTAGGTGAGTGGTATTTGTGTAATAAAATGATTATGAGGTGGAGATGATGAGGTGTCGCAATGTGATTGGTCAAAAAACAAGAAATTTTTATAAAATGGTAAAAAATGTAAAAATCAATAGGAAAACTGAATAAAAATGTAGAAAAATATAAAAATAAATATAAACTTAAATAAAGAGATAAAAACTATTTTTGATTATTTTTGCAATTCTTCGTACAAAAAGATAAATTGCGACAAATTAAAAGAACTAAAAAAAAACGAATAAATTGTAAAACACAATTATCGAAAAAACTATTTTTTGGTATTTCTCATAAAAATAAGAAATAATTTTTAAATAAAATATTTATTTTTAAAAGCTCAAAATTAGGGTATTACAGCTGCCCCTATTTAGTTGTCTTATAGTCGAATGCGTAAATGACTTGCACCTTTATGCGTTCGAAGTAAAAGATAATTAAATACAAATGCCCTAATTTTGTGGTGTAAATGTGATGTAATGATAATGAATGCATATGGAAGATGAAGGTGAAAACATACCTGGAATAACTAGTAACTGAATACCTGAGAATGAAATGATCATTACTCGCACTATGAGTGTATAGACCATCAAAATTGAATCGCCTCCCCTCAGGGTGCATTATTTCCAAAAATGATCATTACTCGCCCTATGAGTGTATAGACCATAAAAAGCTGAGTCGCATCCCCTCAGGGTGCATTATCTTCAAAACTGATCATTACTCGCCCTATGAGTGTATAGACCATAAAAACTGAGTCGTCGCCCTCCCTATGAGCGTATTACTCAAAAAACTGATCATTACTCGCCCTATGAGTGTATAGACCATAAAAAGCTGAGTCGCCTCCCCTCAAAGTGCGTTACTCAAAAACTGATCATTACTCGCCCTATGAGTGTATAGACCATAAAAAACTGAGTTGTCACCCCTCCTATAGGTGCATTACTCAAAAACTGATCATTACACGCCCTATGAGTGTATAGACCATAAAAAGCTGAGTCGTAGCCCTCCCTATGAGCGTATTACTCAAAAACTGATCATTACTCGCCCTATGAGTGTATAGATCATAAAAAACTGAGTCGTAGCCCTCCCTATGAGCGTATTACTCAAAAACTGATCATTACTCGCCCTATGAGTGTATAGATCATAAAAAACTGAATCTGAAAGTACTCCACTAGTGCTTTGACATACCCTTGGGTAAAGAAACTTGCGAGGAGTGTGAGCTGAATATTCTGCCACTATCTTTGACAAAATTCACAAGACAACTGCTTGACAACTATTTTGCTGAAGAACTTATTGGAAACACAATGTGTTAACTTCATTAAGAATGTGGTTCTGAAACCAACTTGCTGAGGAAACTGTTTAACAAACAATTTGCTGGAATACAACATTTCAAATATCTTACTGGAGATAACCATCTCAACCAAATCACTGGAGAAAGGATCTGTTTAACTTTTCTAACCGAGAAAGTTGTATGCAGATCAATCTGCTGTATATAACCATTACTGAATTATTCACTGGGGAAAGGATCATCAACCCTTTCTGGTAGGTGTAGAGTGAAGATTCGTCTGATAAGGATGAAACTCTGTTGACCAACTTGCTGAATATCAGTGATTAGAACCAAATAAGTTCACTGGGAAGATTCAAGATTCATCAATCTTCTTTGTCAAGAAATTACGATTCATCAACCATTTTTTCCTGAAAATGTGGCGTTCCAACCGACTTACTGGGATGAACAATTATCAACTGCCTCACTGGGGAAAGAAACAACCGCTCAACCTTTCTCATTGAGAATATGATGCACTGATTGATCTGCTTAGGGATGACATTTTGTTGACCAATTCATTGGGGAAAAGATTCATCAACCCTTATTGTTGAGAAGTTACGATTCAATAACCGTCTTATTGGAGAATTAGGTCCGCAGACCTTTGTTACTGAACAAGAGATCCAAGTCTGCAACCTGTTAAGACAACATCTTAAACATGTACTTCATGAATGCATGATTGTGCACCTCTGATGCCTAAATGCAGAACTAATGCAGATGAAATATCTGATTATGTGCAGGATTTGGTGTGATTCTTTTTATGCATGAACCTATATGCGTGAATGCATGAGTATGCATGAGTGCATGAATTTTCGGGTTTGTTTTGGGGAGAGTTTGAATTTCCCGGCACCGAGAATTTGAGTAACTCCATTGAGATGAAATCCTGAGATGTTGACTGTCGTTGCGGGATGAACGTTCAATCAAGCTTCCAAAAAGGATAGCAACTTTCTTCATTAGATGGAATCGAGAGATTGCCATAATTTTCTGTAATGGATTGGGACAGTTTACTGTATGCCACAGGTTTCCCTTCAGATGTTTTAAAAATCAAAACAGTTTGTAATCTTTTCAAATGCTTTTATTTTTCACAATGAATAGCACAAACATATGCAATCAGAACATAAAAGCAAGCAGACACAATATGATTGAAAGTGAGAATTTTATTCACTGCGCAAAAATGCGGAAAGTTTTTACAACTGGATACTAATCCCTCAATGAGGTGATCACAAATTGAAACTAAGATAATGGCAATGAAAATAAATGAATTCTACTGAATCATAACAATGCCATCCTTCTTCACGATCTCGAGTTTACAAGGCCTTGCTTTGGTGAAAGGAGACTGAGTCAATCCTTTCTGTCTGAAAGTTTCATCTTCGTGCATTGAGAGTGGAAACTCTTCACCATCCATGATGTTAACAACCAGAGTTCTGCCATATATCACCACCACATATGACTTTTCAGGAGAATATAGTCTTGACACAGTATGCCCCAAGCACTGGAATCTATGACAGATATGCCCCTGACCTATTGATATTTGTAGTGTAACTAATTCTTGAACCAATTCACTCTTGATAAGCAGCATATTCAACTTGTTTGCCCCTGTTTGGCATAATCTATAGATGGCTTGCCCCTAGCTAGGAGCGTTTCAAATCAGCTTTGCCCATGATCAGACCACAACTCAGATCTCTTTGATGTCAAGTATTGATTTGCAAGCAAAATCATTTTTTTTTTTTTGAAAAGTGTTTTGCACATGCAAGTTTTTTTTTCTGAAACACATATGATGTGTAGAAAAGAGAGATAATTATTAGTTACTCAACAAACTGGAGGAGTCAGTTTAACAATACATTTGCCGAATGCTTTCAAAGTGAACCTAGCTTCAATTAGGTCTTTTGAGGTCATAGCATGCAATTAGGATTCATGTAAATCAAGCCAAAAGAAGATATAAATTGTGTTATCAAATTCCCCATACTTGAATCTTTGCTTATCATTAAGCACATAAATAGTAACCATTTTTAGCACTTGTTTGAAAAAGACATGACAACTCTAATCATACGTGGTTGCCGGCTAGAAAAGAAAATCAAGTAATAAATATCAATACCAAGGATACTGTAATAACACAAAACCACACATTGCAGTCAAAAACTCTCATCTTATGAAGACAAATTTGAAACATTTTATTGTGACTCTAACTTTTGCTTAAATTTTATTCACCCTTTTCATTCAGGTGCAATCACATTAAGCCCGTTATCTTGTACACACTCATGGTAGAAAAATCTGTTAGTGATTATGATCATAAATCGAGGGGAGCTGGTAATATCAGTTTGGTAAACCCCTCTTTTTCTTCCAAATGCAGTTGCGGGGGATCGGATAGTAACCCGCCCTACCAAGTTCAGAACCAGTCTCCTCTGAACCAACTACCAAATGGGTACATTTACTATAGTTTTTCAACAACTGCTGGGTTAAACAACCGAGTGAGGGTCATCTAACTCAATAAGTGCATTGAACAAAGTATGCAAAATTTTCATTTCTGGATCATTCACTTATGTTCATCGATTTCCTACTTAGTTTGTGTACAAGATGGTGCCGACTGCTAAGATAAACTACTAAGAGTTACTTAAAAACTTATGTTCAGGTCTTCGTCAAAATCAGTACTCAAATTGATCTTACATACTTCAAAGAGTCTAAGATGTTAAGACAGTACCGATTTTATTGAATCATTTCTGAACTTTCATAATAGCCTAAAGTGCAAAACAACCTATATACTCTTAAAGTGTCAGGTCAAGCATCAAACCAAAATTGCTTATTTTTCTTAAAAAGAAAGATATATGTCAAGAAACTGGGAGAATCAGATAACAACAAAAGATATGCAAGAATGACTTGATTCAATCATAATTTTTTTTGAAACAATGCCTTTCATCATCAGCCAGGTTTTTTTCACAATTGAAAGCATACATCAGCAAAAATCAGTTATTCATTTTCATCATCCTCTCTCCAAGTTTGCAAGTAATAAGAAAAAGAAGTGAATACAGATGGATTGATTCTAAAACATGCATGTGCATTACATAATCTTAAATGCAAACAAATACTTGACAAGAGATAAAATGCCTGATCAACTTTCTCTTTCATATCCTATTATGGGGAGACGCCCATTATGACCTCTTTCTTCGTCAGTTCCCAGATCAATCACCGATGAAGTTCAATCATTTTATGCTCTTGATCCAACAATCATATTAACTCTTCAACGAAGCTTGCAACCCGAAACCATGAAGAATTACGGCACAATTATGATTCAATAGATTCAATTCTGAATGATGATTCTTTTTTTTTTTTGAATTTGATTGAATGCAAAAGTGTTTTATGAATGCAAGAAGTTATTGCCATTTTTCATTATCTTTTTAAAACTGTAAAAGAAGAATAAATAAGACGGAAATTGCACAAGAAGTACTTTTTCATTAATTGCAAATTAAACATTAAAACAAAGTGGCCCTACAAGCACAACCATTTATTCAGGGCTGAACAAAGGTGTTTTGAAAAGAAAACAAATTGCTTTGAAATAAAAACAACTTCAGGGATTCCAACAGCCTTCCAATTTGTGAGAACAGTCTCTAGAGAACACTGGCGCACCTAATCCTGATTCTTTCCATCAGCATCTTTGTCATCAATCATAGCAATGTAACCATCAACACGGTAGCCAGCACTACTAAAAACATCCTCAATCTTTGGAATCTTGTCTTGAACTTTCTTTGGAGCTGTTATCCCTTTGGATGACTGGTAACCCAAACCAAAGCGGTCCTTTTTCTCAGGCACAACTAACATCTGTCCCAAACCGGTAGACAGCCCTTCCTCTATGGCTACTTTCAAGCTTTTCAAAGATGTAACAGATCCCTTTTCTTTCCGACCGTCACTTTCGAGCTTTGCATGTTCATTCTGATTAACAGTGGCAACCAAAGTTTCCCTTTTGGCATATCCCACTTGCACTAAACCTTGATCCATCAGTTGTTGCAAACATTCCTTCAGCTTTGAATAGTGGTTTGGATCCTTTTGACAATCATCACAATTAGAGTGTAATTTCTCAAACTCTTCATAACTCAGCAACATCTCTCGGACAGATGACAGAGGTGTTTTGATCAGAGAAACATCCCTTATCAAATATCTGTCAGTTTCAACACAACTCACATTGCCTGTTGGGTGTTTAGGCAGTGGATCAGTGGTCACATTGGGTCCGCTTTCTTTGAAAGTCAAATCGTTCTCATCAATGAGGTCTTGTACTTTGTGCTTAAAAGCTTTGCAGTTATCAGTAGAGTGACCCACAATACCAGCATGGTAATCGCATTTAGCGTTAGCGTCATACCAATCAGGGAATGGTGGAAGCAAAGGTCTTATTTGCTTAGGCGTCACCTTACCACTATGAATCAAGTAAGGGAGCAACTGACTGTACGACATAGGGATCGGATCAAAAACCCTACGAGGTTGTGGAGGATTCCGTTTTTGTGGTGCCTGTTGATGATGTTGAGGCACTGGGTTTTGATACTGATAATTTGGAAACTGTTGGTGCTGAGCAGCAGCCAAGTATGGAAAGGGAAAGTAGGGAAACTGAACAGGTGCTATTGGCTGCGCCTGATTGCCCCTTGAGGATATAGCATTAGTTTCACCTTCCTTCTTTCTGTTAAAGCCACCACCAGGCTTCCTTGTGTTATTGCTTTGTGAACTAGAAGCAGCTGAAATCTTCCCATTCTTGATCCCCATTTCAACTCTTTCACCAACTCGGACCAACTCGGCGAAATCAGAGGAAGTAGTACTAACCAACCTTTTAAAGTAAGTCCCTTGCAGAGTATTGGTAAACATGTCCACAAGTTCCGTCTCCAAGAGCGGAGGACGTACTTGACAAGCTAAAGATCTCCATCTTTGAGCATAGACCTTGAAAGATTCACCCTCTTTCATAGTGGTATTCTAGAGCTGAGTGCGACTTGGAGCCATGTCCATATTATACTGGTATTGCTTGAGGAAAGCATTGGCCAAATCCCTCCACGACAGGATATTACCTTTTTCAAGTTGCATGTACCAATTGAGAGGCACACCAGCTAGACTGTCTTGGAAACAGTGTATCATCAGTTTGTCATCATGAGAATAAGAGGCCATTTTTCTGACATACATAACCAGATGATTCTTCGGGCAGCTCAAACCCTTATATTTCTCGAAATCAAGCATTTTGAACTTTGGTGGAAGCACAAAATCAGAAACCAAGTACATCTTCGAGAAATCCAACGGATCATTACCCGTTTCTACAAGATTTAACCTCTCCTCTAGAGCCTGATATTTCTGCTTTGTTTCTTCCAACTGAGGAGCAAAATCAAACTTTGGTTCACTAACCGGAAGCACGGGTCCTTGGTAAGCAAACCTAGGCCCACGCAATTCGGGACCCTGGTACACATCCCTAGGATCCTCAAATGCGTCTTGATCCAAATCCATCACTTGTTGCACAGATGTAACCCTAGCAGGGGTTTCCACAATTGAAGCAGAAGTTGCTGGCACATATCCTAGTGGAACATAACCCTTAGGCAGACCAAAAGTAGGCCAATCATAGCCAGCAGAGGCATTTTCTTGAGCAACCATAACTGCAGGTGCAGGAGCCTCAACCACCTTTGGTTGCACATTCTTATTAGCCAACATCTCAAGAATCTGATCTAGCTTCCCACCCAACAAGGTCATTCTTCCATCCAACTGGGTTACCTGTCCACCCAACTGAGTTACTTGTCCACCCATCTGGGTTACCTCAGCCTTGAGCGCATCGTGCTTCTCTTGCCAATTGTCCATAATGTGATGAGCGGCTCTTCTTGTCCAATAACGGTGCCGGGAAGGTAGCTGTTGGAATGAATGAATGGAAATGAGATTTTTAATCGATAAAAATGCATGATTTTTTTTTTTATGAATGAAAATGCATGATTTTTTTTTCAAAGACTTTTTCCACATTTTTTTTGTAAATGTATGAAAGATGAATATGCATGATTATTTATATGGATGCATGGATGTCATGAGTGCAAAATGCATGGATATGATCACAGTAACATTATATCATCTGGCGAACTTGATCTCAAAGTCACAAATCTTCCATATTCATAACAACTGGGTTCTTTTCAAAATGGAATCTCTGAGGCCAAAAGTTCAAAGTTACTTGTAACCCATCCCTCTCACATGTTGTTCTAGGTTGACAAGGTTACCCAAAATCTTGATTACTTTTCCTAAAAGCAACCTCATCTGGGCGAGATCATAACACCAACTGGATGAGTCGACATTATAACCTCGACACATGTTCTAAACGGTGGTCCCTAGACAAAAGTTTCGGACATCTAATAAAGGCCACCAGAGTTTCGGACCCAACAAGGAAACATGAAGCCCGCAAGGCGTAAGCCAAGGAGTCCAATTATTCCAAGTGAATCTATTCTGGTCGAGACCATCACATCCAAGCCCAGAGACGTTCGTCAGGGAGCCCAACATGACAATCCCTCAACTAATCCTGAGTATCACTCTAGCTCGGGTACGGAGCATAATCACACTGTAACCAAGAACCAAGCCATAAAGGCAAAAAGAAAAAAAGGAGTAGAAGAGAAGACAAAGCCAGCAAATCCAGACAGTTCAATATTTGACGGTAAAATAAAAGATAGGACAGATACGGCTAACCTGGAATAAGCAAACCAAAAGCCCCAAATTAGGCTTAACTCACTAATCATGCCCCAGTGAAGTCGCCAGCTGTAGTACCCGGCGCAAAAAAATATACAGATATGCAATGATGAAATGCAATGCACAAATGTAAACAATGAAGCCGCCACCATATTTTATTTATCCCATGAGGGGAAAGGAAAATAATGATAAAACCTTAAAGATCGGGTTCGGGAGTTGGTTACATGAGGGGAAGACGTTAACACCCCCTCATATCCGTTGTACTCAACGGGAACCATTTGAGGAATTTTGGTTTGCATAAACAAAGATAACCGTATGAAAAGAATAAGATTACCGCATATTGAACAGAAAGGAAAAAAAGAGTTTTTTATTATTTGGCTTGACGAGAGAGGCTCTCGCTCCTACGTATCCCCCGAGTACAATGAGGAATTCAAAGCTCACGTAGTTCTTCTTGAAAAGAAAGATTGTGTGTTGGTTGTTTTTAGTGAACGATGCTTAGGTCGCATTCCACTGATACAACATTATGCTTGTATGCTCGCTTCGGAGGCTTAAGCGTTTGTCTGTAGCAGGGGAATGGATAAAGCACCATCCATTTAAGAAAACAGATGAAAAAAAGAGATTTGACTGCACAAGAGCAGTTGAAAAAGAGCTGACTGCGCAAGGGCAGGAAAACAGTTGAATGGGTTGAGTGTCTTTTATGATTTTAGGAAATTGTTCTGAGAATGAGAATGATCCTAAATCACGAGTCGTAAGTCAGGGACCGGATCATCCGAGCAGAAACGAGTCGTACGACAGGCTCCCTCTTTTCATTCAGTTTATTAAATGAACATTCTTAATTAAAGTGAAACGAGCCGAAGGCGAGTCGTAAGTCAGGCTCCTTCCCATTTCATTTAATTAAAGAGTGTTCCATTTTAAATGGCATGCGAATAATTCAAAGCCAGAGTCGTACGACAGAGACTGAGTTATTCACATTCCATATCCAAAAACAAGTTCACAACAGATTTTCAGATCAGAAAAGAAAAGAAGAAAAAAAAAAGGGTAGAAGATGCGAAGAATGCAAATGCACGATGCATGACAATGACAGTGTAATAATGCGATAATTAAATAATACTCGAAATAAATATGCGGACACATAAATAAATGAGTAATCAGATAATCAGGCATAAATGAAACTGACAAACAGAAAGGCAAATTAATGAACATTTAAGCAAGCACACGTAAGATAAGCTCAAGACGAGTCGTACGTCAGGCTCTCCCTTATCTTACATTTCAGAACATCAAATCACATTTTGAATGAAATAAGAAATAAATTCAAAGCGCGAGTCGTCAGACAGGGCCTAATTTATTTTTATTTTACTCAAAAAAACAAATCTAACAGATAACCGAGGTATTAATTAATTATGGCATTACAAATGATCAGGCGAAGTAACGAAAAAAGTCGTTTAAACGAAATTAATTAAAATAGGATAAACAGAGACAAGTCGTAAGTCAAGCTCTTTTATCTCTACATTAATTAAATTGTTTAAAATATTCGATATAAAAATAAATCGAGGACGCGAGACGTACGTCAGAGTCCAATTTATTTTTATTCCGAATATTAGTTTTCGAACATAAAATGGAATAGCATTTTTCATAAATTATATCATAAATAAATTCAATTAGCAAGGAGGTGCAGCAGTAAAATTGGGGTAGCAAATAGCAATAACAAAAAAAACAGAAAAAAAAAAAAAAAAACATAAAACATAAAATTGGGCCCAAAAAGGGATAGGCCCAGATTCCTTCATCAAATGGGCGAACCGGGTCGGGTTCAAGCCGGGTCAGAATGACCCATCAGCCCAACTGGGGGGCGCGTGGAGAAAAGTGGAGAACCACTCAGATTCTGCCACGCGTCCCTGTATCTTCTTCAACCTTGGTCCAAACAGAAACAAGACGCGAACGGAGGGAACGGCGCCGGCGAGGTCAAATTCTCAATTCCGTTCACCAAAAATCACTTATGAGTATACTATCTTGCTCGAAATCTAACATAGATCATGAATCTAGGTTCAAATATAAGAATCAGAGCATGTATACACGATATCGAACAAAAAACAAACGGGATTCAAAAGTTCAAAATCATTTTTACAGTCGAAATCACGTGAAATTAATCATTGAAAAGCATTCAAAAGTGTTTATATATCAATAATTATCTGTTTTTAACCTTGTTTGGTGTTTGAAAATGACCGGATCGGAAGTTTTAGATCGGCCGGAACTTCAAGTTCTCGATTCACAGCTTTCCGTTCGTTTTTTGAAGAAACAGAAGCCGGATTTGGATTCAGGAAGGTTGAAAGCTTTAGAAAAGTGTATTCGATTGTTGATTTGGTGAGGTTTTGAGTTCGCCGGAAAAGTGGTTTCCGGTGGTGGTTTTGGGATTCCGGCGGTGGCGCCAGAAAAGTGTTGGTGGAGGAAGGAGGAGGGATTTTTCTGATTTTTTTTGTATTGGGAATTGTGAAATTGATTGGTAATGATTGAGTGATGTGAGGTGTGTATTTATAATGATAGGATTAGGTGAGTGGTATTTGTGTAATAAAATGATTATGAGGTGGAGATGATGAGGTGTCGCAATGTGAATGGTCAAAAAACAAGAAATTTTTATAAAATGGTAAAAAAATGTAAAAATCAATAGGAAAAATGAATAAAAATGTAGAAAAATATAAAAATAAATATAAACTTAAATAAAGAGATAAAAACTATTTTTGATTATTTTTGCAATTCTTCGTACAAAAAGATAAATTGCGACAAATTAAAAGAACTAAAAAAAAACGAATAAATTGTAAAACAAAATTATCGAAAAAACTATTTTTTGGTATTTCTCATAAAAATAAGAAATAATTTTTAAATAAAATATTTATTTTTAAAAGCACAAAATTAGGGTATTACAGCGCCCACCGAAGGGCAAGGATCAAATCGTGAATTAGGTACCATGGGTTCGAAGTTTGATGTTGAGAAGTTTACCGGGAAAAACGACTTCGGATTGTGGAAGGTAAAGATGAAGGCGGTCTTAGTCGATAACAATTGTGATGAAGCCTTGAAGGGAGAAGCACAGATGCCGGCAAAACTTTCAGCTTATGAGAAATCAGAGTTGAATATTAAAGCGGTTAGTGCTATTGTCCTGTGTCTTGGAGACAACGTGCTGAGAGAAGTAGCTAAGGAGACCAATGCGGCGTCTATGTGGGCCAAACTTGACTCATTGTACATGACCAAGTCGACGACACATAAGCAATTTTTGAAACAAAAGCTATACTTTTATCGAATTGTGGAGTCGAAATCCATAACGGAGTAACTGGCGGAATTCAATAAAATTATTGATTATTTGGCAAATCTTGATGTGAAAATAGAAGATGGAGATCAAGCCTTGCACTTACTGTGTGCATTACCTAACTCTTATGAAAGTTTCAAGGATACCATGCTCTATGGTAGAGAAAGCGTTGTTACCTTGGAGGAAGTTCAATCGACCTTAAGGACGAAAGAACTAACTAAGTCTAAAGACTTGAAGGTGGAAAATGGTGCGGATGCGTTAAATGTTTCTGGTGGAGATAGAGGTAGGAAGGCAAAGTCAAAAGGAAGCATTAAGTGGAATTGCCATCATTGTAAAGGGAAAGGTCACTTCAGGAAGGATTGTCCGGAATTAAAGGGCAATAATAATTCTGCGCATGTTGTGGACGCCTCATCGAAACATGAGGGTTATGAGAATGCGGAAGCACTTTTGGTGTATAGTTGGAAACCGGAGGAGAGTGAGTCTCTGAACTCTGGTGATTCTCATGACGGTGGAAAGTTAGGGGATTTCGGGTTGGAAGTTTCAGAGGAATTAGAGAGGTCTTGCCAATTACAAGGTGGAGTACATGGTGTAAATACTTTGGTGGAATCTCAGATTGAGGGGGAGTCTTCCAATAGTGGGAGAGAAACAACATTAGCTCTTGGAAATATGGAGGAGAGTGGAAGTGTTGAACCAAAGGGGTGTGGCCATTGGGACCTTGGTGGTAACTTTTCAATTGTGGCTGAAGAAGTACAAGACCTTGAGAGGAACTTCAAGGAGGAAATTGAAAGCAACTTTGATCAAACTAGAGAACTTGTTATACTACGGGAGGTAGTTGGAAGCAAGTGGAGTTTGATGTTGCAGCTTGAGGTGGATCAACCTAAAATTCCAAGGTTGGTTTGGTGCCAGACAATACTCCGGATGACGGAAGGTATTCCTAGGGATCAGAGGGTGGTTGGTCTTGTTGAACTATCTAAAATTCCGGTGATAGCTATGAGCAAGCAAATCTTCAGGAGGACAGACTTAGCTACTCTGGGGGCTGAAGTGGAAGCAATGCATCTTGTTAGGCTACCTAAACACCCTATGGTAGTGGAAGACAAGAACTTCATGAAGGAAGACATTCCGAGGGATGAAGGAAAGGAAGCAATGCTTGCAGGAAGTAAGTGGAAGCAAGTACCTAGGTCAAGGTTCAAGTGTGACTTGGACTTGGCCTGTGATCTTGAATAATAGAAGTTCAAGATGGAGAAAGCAGCATGATGGTTGGTGTAAATTGACATCGCCATCGATTTAAAGTCAAGGTGGAGAATTGTTAGAATTGCCTTGAAATCTCATTGGAATGGAAAAAGGAAGAAAAAACATATTCTGCCAAGTAGCCTGACGTGCTCCCAGGCACGCACAACGTGCTCACCAACAGGAAAAGTTTATGCCAGGCACGCACAGCGTGCTACTTTGGAGTTTCATTGTAACAGTGATACTTTGGAAGCAGTGGAACGGAGGGGCTGCTCTCTCCCCCAGATTAGGTCGGAATTTGACTGAACTGAGTAAACAAACTATTGTGTCTATATTCTCTTGCTTCATATTGTTGGATTAATATTCATTGTCTCTATATTCTTTGATACGTGGTTGCTTAATCACTTTCCTCCACACATCAAAATCTTATTGGTGTGACTTTATTTAAAACGAATTCACAACAGTAACTGATTTCGTCAGTATCCCTATTTCCAAAACAAGCATAGAACGGATTGCAATCAGAAGGAAAAAGAGCCTTGATTGTCTAGAGACATCAAAATTAAGTTAAATTTTAGCTAAGCAAACAAGCTCCTTTTGAATTTGTTCAACTGTTGTCCACTTCCAAAATTATGTAGGTTCTATAACACTGTTGAATATGATCATTCTGGACTATTTTAAGGAAATACTTCTTTAGAAATCATCATTTCACTTATTTTAATTTGTTTGGATAAGAAAAAAACTATTCTTAAGAGCAAGTGTCATCAAAAACAAATTTTGCGTCAGTGAAAGCATTTCCGACCAACTGGTTCGTAGGAAATGATTTAAAATTGTTTTTATTTTTATTTTTATTTTTAATAAGCAATGTTTTAAATGTTCAATGTTCACACAACTAGCTTCTGAGAGATTAATTAAAGACTAAATATTTCCGACCAACTTATTCGTAGGAAATGTATTGAAATTATACAACAACGGTCCTCTGTGCATGCTCCCTCCCACTTAATTATACATTCAACTTCTAAATTAATGTACTCACCCACTTTTCCTATATCCATAATGCATACACGCTCCCACTCCCATCTAATCTATAACCCCTTCATATATTTTTTTCATCTTTGATACATATATTTTTCTCATCTTTTTTTCAATCCCAATTTTTTTTCTTCCACTTTTATATTTACCACACTATTCCATTTGGGTATTTCTACATCAACTTTGTAGTCAGATTATTATAACTGGTTAGTTTTATTAATTTAATTAATGTTTTATTAAATATTTTATATTATTTTTAGTTAATTTTAATTATGTTTCTATTTTTTAGTGTTCTTGTTGCTGTGTTGATGCTGGGCTGTTGTTGCATTTTGGATCTTCTTCTCATCTCACTTAACGTATTTGAGGTTAGTTTGTTTAATTTATTTTAAATAATTGGATAAAAAATATTAGCATTAGTAATAACATTTTTTAGTTGATAAATAAGTGTAGTTAAAACCTTTCAAAAATAAGTGTAGTTAAAAAGAATATTAATTGATAAGAATGTTATTATATTATAATTTTTGAAATCAAAAAAGTATTAGTTGGTTAAAATGATATTTTAGAGATGATAATATAAATAGTTAGCATGTTCAAAAAATATACGTTGATGTTATTAATATTATTCTATTTTTTTTACAATAATTTTTAATATTATTATTATTTTTGGCAAAATTATTATTATTATTAAAGAATATATAATTAAAAAAAGTAAATTTAGTTATTATATTATAGCTTTTGAAATTAAAAAAATATTATTTTTACAACAGATAAAAACAATTATTATTATTATTGAAGAATATTTTGTATTATAAAAAAATTAATATACAATTAAAAAAGTAAATTTATTTAATGTCAACGACATGTTAGATATTTATGGATAAAAATGATATTATATTATAATTTTTGAAATAAAAAAGTATTAGTTTGTGAAAAACTTGTAGTTTGGTAAATTTTTACACGTGACTAGGTGATAAATTCAAAGTAGAAACTAATTTGAATTAATGTCAACAATATCTGCAATAGATGGATCAACATCTATCTCATCGAAGTTGGATATATGATAGAAAATATCCGCGTGGTAGGACAATAAAAGCATGTTTTAATGATGGAGTTGAAGATTTTGTTGCTTATGCTATGCCGAGCGATATTGTTAAAAGTGAGGGAGGGATAAGATGTCTGTGTGTTAAATGTATGTGTGGGTTGATTCAGAGCCCACAAGATGTCAAAGGTCATTTAGAGAAGGTTGGATTCATGAATGGTTATTACGTGTGGAGACATCATGGTGAACAAGAGCCGCCGAATATTAATACTGAGTTTGGTTTTAATATGGACGCTTCGAGCAATGGAGCACAGATAGAGTTTGAAAACTTCGGCCGGATGGAGGATATGGTCGGTAACGCTCTCGGGGTGAACTTGACTTACGAAAGGGGCGGCGAAGAGCAAATAATCCCGAACGAGAAAGCGCTAAAGTTTTATGCTATGATGGAGGAAGTAAACAAACCCTTGTATGAAGGGGCGTCTTCCTCGAAGTTATCCATGTGTGTGAGACTCTTAGCCGCCAAGTCTAATTGGAACGTACCTGATGATTGCTTGGAGTTCTTCTAAAAAATGATGTTAGATGTGAGAGCTGTAAAAGACAATCTGCCGACAAGTTATTACGATGCATAGAGGTTGGTGTCGAAGTTGGGATTGCAAGTTAAGAAGATTGATTGTTGTGTTAAAGGGTGCATGTTGTTTTACGACAATGAGTTCGGTACAAATGATGGTGCGCTAGAGGAGTGTAAATTTTGCAATGCACCAAGGTAAGTCCACAACAATGATGTTCACTGGCAACAAAAAAGGGTATCAATCAAGTCAATGTTTTATTTGCCAATAATACCCAGACTACAGAGATTATTTGCATCGATGCAAACTGCCATCTAAATGACGTGGCATTATTACAATAAAACAAATTCAAATGTTATGCGGCATCCTTGTGACGGGTTGGCATGGAAGCATTTCGATACAATACATCCTGATTTTGCAGGTGATCCACGCAATGTGAGACTTGGATTGTGCTCTGATGGATTTACTCCGTATATCCAAGCATCGACAACGCCTTATTCCAATTGGCCGATTATTGTTACCCCATATAATCTTCCTCCTAATATGTGCATGACAAAACCGTACATGTTCTTGAGTTGTATTTTACCAAGACCATCGAACCCAACAGATGGAATTGATGTATATTTACAACCCCTAATTGATGATTGAAGAGGTTGTGGATTGGTGAGTTGACATATGATATTGCGAGGAAGGAGAATTTCACAATGAGGGCAGCTTTAATGTGGACTATTAACGACTTTCCTGCATATGGAATGTTGTCTGGTTGGTCGACACATGGTAGATTGGCTTGTCCCCATTGCATGGAACATACAAAGTCATTTACCTTGCAAAATGGTGGAAAGCCTTCGTGGTTTGATTGTCATTGTAGGTTCTTACCAAAAAATCATCAATTTAGGAGGAAAATGGATTTTTTCAAGAAAGATACAAAAGTAAAAGATGATCCGCCTCCTAGGATAACATCGTACGAAGTATTCAATAAAGTCAGCGGGCTACAAAAATTTCCAGATGTTGGCAAAAGAATCAGATATAATGGATAGGGGGAAGAACACAATTGGACCAAAAGAAGCATTTTTTGGGACCTCCCTTATTGGAAAGACAATTTACTGAGACATAATCTTGATATTATGCATATTGAAAAGAATTTTTGCGACAATATACTACACACGGTGATGGATGTGTCCGGTAAAACAAAAGATAATTAGAAAGCTAAATCAAATTTGCCAGTGTATTGCAAGAGCGCAGAAATGGAGCTACACAAACTTCCAAATGGAAAATATCTAAAACCAAAGGTTGTTTTTAGTCTAACTTCTGATGAAGCGAAGTCTGTTTGTCAGTGGTTAAAAGAGTTGAGAATGCCAGACGGATATTCTTCGAACTTGGCAAGGTGTGCTGACGTCAACACAGGAAGATTGCGGGGAATGAAAAGTCATGATTCACATATTTTAATGGAACGCTTACTTCCAATTGCATTTTGTTCATTGCCAATCCATGTCTTAAATCCACTGACTGAAGTCAGCCAATTTTTTAAATATTTGTGTGCTTCAACCTTGAGGATGGATGAACTTGTTAAAATGGATCAAAATATTCCTATAATTCTCTGTAAATTGGAGCAAATTTTCCCCCCTGATTTTTTTGATTCTATGGAACATCTGCCAGTGCATCTCACATACGAAGCTATGCTTGGTGGACCAATTCAATATAGGTGGATGTATCCTTTTGAAAGGTTCATGGGTGATTCGAAGAGAATGGTAAAAAATAAAGCAAGGGTCGAAGGTTCAATATGTGCATCTTACTTGCATAGGGAAACATCTCATTTTTGCTCTCATTATTTCAACCACTTGATGTTGACACCAAAAAGTACGCGAAATGAAGTTGTTGATCCACGTGAAAGAAGGGCATGGACTTTATCAGTCTTTCGTCTATCTGGACGTCCTTCTAGGGCAGCAAAAGAATATTGGATGAATGATGTAGAGATGCGGTCGGATGCGGTTGGCTGCAGTTCATGTGATGATTAATTGCATTGAAGTTGGACCTTACCTCAATTATTTTCAAAGATTAAATGTTGGTGACACATATAGTAGTTCTCCAGAATCGTTTATGGATCAATTGAAAAAAGTTGAGCCGACTTCACAAGTTGACCATTTGAGAGCATTAGCTAATGGTCCTCAGAGGGCTGTCAAAGAATGGCACACATATTTTGTCAACGGGTATAAATTTCATACTCAATCATGAACAGTGGGCAAGAGAACAATGAATAGTGGTGTTTACGTCAAAGAAATCCTCGATAGAGGTGAAGATGACTTCTATGGTGTGATTAAGCGCATATTTGAATTAACCTACCAATATGATAACAATGTTGTGTTATTTTATTGTGAGTGGTTCGACCCAGCTAATGGAACAAAAATTGATAAAAAGCACAAAAATGTTGACATACAAATGGACAAACGGTATAACTCAGTTGACCCGTTCATCTTAGTAAGTAAATGTTGTCAAGTGTATTATGTACTTTATCATTCTTATCACCGAGGTAAACGAGGTTGGTGTTCTGCTATCAAGACAAAACCAAGAGGTGAAATTAAAAAATAAGTTCCAGATATAAAAGTTCCTTACCAAGATGATGAAATGTCACATGTTCCGAATGTAATTGAAGTTGATCTGGATACAAATCTGGTTGACAAAGTTGTTGATGGTCAGAAAATTGATGCTGCAGTGTTGATAAAATTGTTAAAAAACAATGACAATGAGGATGATGCAAATAAATCTGAAGACAATGTGGAAGAAGAACATATATATGAAGAAGACAATGAAGATGATACATATTGTAATGATGAATAAAAATTGATGTAATTTAGTCACACAAAAAAAAAAAGAAGAAGAATTGATGTAACTAGTTTATCATTTTAATGAAATACTTAAGTTTAATGTATCAATTTTATTATTTTAATGAAATACTTAAATTTAATGTAACGGTTTTATCATTTTAATAAAATACTAATGTTTATTGTCTCAATTTTATTATTTTAATGAAATACTTAAATTTAATGTAGCTAATTATTTGTTTAATAAAATATTTAATGAAATACTTAAATTTATTGTGCAGATATGACTGGGAAAAAAGATACAAGCAAAAAGATTGCAGAGGAAGTCCTTAAGAAGACAAGTAAACAAAAATATTTTGATAGTTTAGACCCATTGACCATGTATAATCGTCAAAATCGGGGTGTTGTTATGCATGAGTCTGGTTCCACTCCATCTGTGCATAAGACTCCTATACTTCGACCACCTACAAATCAGTCTGCAGTTCTTCCATCAGTTCTAACACCTACATTTCAGCCTAATGTTCCACCATTTACATCACCTCTATATCAGAGTGATATATTTACTGACAACACTCGTTTCTTGGAGATAATGGGAACATTTCAGCCGTATCAAAACTTCCTACATCAGGAGCAACAACAACAACAACAACATGATCAGCAACAACAACAATCCACGCCACAACAATCCTCCCAACATGAAGGGGAACAGCGTCAAGATGATGAATTGCGGGTCGTGCAACGACGACGAATAAAATTTAACAAAGAAGTTTAATTTGTGGGCAATAAACACTTCACTTAGCTTGTGGGTAATAGGTAAGTTTAAAAAAATTGCTACGTACTTTGTATTTTTATTTCTTTTAAAAAACAAAGTTTAATTAACAATTTACATGTTTAGGTTGGATCCATCAACAGATACAGCTAAATTTATAAGGAGTGCAATCAAAGCTGTCTACTTGGGCTTTTATCCGACTTATAAGTTGTTGATTAAGAACGAAGATGTCAAAAAAGAAATTTTTGAAGAGTTTTCAAAGCATTGCACTTTGGGAGCCTCACCATCATGATGAGGTTGAGCGTGCATTTCATTACACTGCCCAAAACCGATTTAAAAATATGTTGAATTTTGAAAGAGAGAATTACAAAAACAATAGTGAGCCAGGCAACCCATATCGTCCTAAATGGATTGGACAAGATATTTGGGACCAACTGTTGGATTGCACAGAAAATCAAGCAAAGGGGGTTTATTGCACACTTAGGGATTTGTCAGCCTCTCCACCCATGCTCGAGAATTGGTAAAAAAAAACTAGTTATTTTGTATAATTTTTAATAATTGTATATATTGAATTATACCTAATTTATAATTGATTATTGTATGTGTGTGTGTGTGTGTAAAATTAGGTGAACAATAATGATAGCAGAGTAGTAGACAGTAGACATTGCTGAGCTCCACAAAAAAACTCACACCACACACACGGGTGGCTATGTGGATCCACGGTAAGAGGAAACTCAGGTGAACTTCTAATTTGATATTTTTAAATTATTTTATAATATTTTGGTTTAAATGCATTTTAGTCTTCCTATTTTCAATTTATTGAAGTTTTGATCCCCCAATTTTAAAAACATATTTTTTGGTCGCCTTATTTCAATTTATTTCGAAACGATGAGAGATGGAGCGATGGCTGATGGAGTAATGGGTTTTTAAATTTGATTATAGGAATTTAGTTATTTGATTGAATGGTTCATGGCTTCAGGCTTCTTCAAGTTCACTATATGAAGTGATGAACATGGGATTTCGTTTTTCTTTTTTTAATTTTATTTTTTATTTTTTTTAAGTGAATTTGTAGTTTTATTAATAAATATATTATTTAATCAAATTAATATAGAAATTAAAATAATATTACTACTAACAAGTAACAACAATAGTTAATTACAAAATTTTTATTATAAAAGTTATGTTTTTTTTTTGGTTACTTATGTTTTTTTAATTATTAGTTTTATTTTGAGTGAGGAGTCACCATAAATAATATTTTTTATGGTAACACATACATAGGACATGACAAGGCTCTAATCTTCATAGTTTATATGATAAAATAATTTGAATGTTTTTACATCTTCCATTAATTTGAAAGAAGGTGAACGTGACAAACGGCATATTGCATGGTTTGGATTTAAATTATGGACACATAACTAAACAAACTGTAAAGCAAGTTGTAATAGTTTATTTTTTGTTCCCAATCCTATTTCCTAGCTAATTGCCACTGTTTAATTTAGGCTAAATTGCATATTTTGCCGTTCACATTTATTTCAGATTTTAAAATTGGTCCTTTTGTTTAAATTTTTCTAAATTTATCCTTTATTATGTTACTAACATTATGATAAATTAGTTGTCAAATTTTTATTTTAAATGCTCACGTGACTAGTATATACAGGGTGCATACCGTGCTGTTGTTCTAATATTTCTGCAAAAACATCCTAAGTATTCCTGCTATGATGAAATACCCAATATCATCCTAAGAGAGATTTGGTTGGAGGTAATTGGACCCGGGAAGAAAACATTAAATATGTTTTTGGGAAGTTAGCTCCAAATGTTCATCATGAGAATCTTCTCCATGTTATTACACCTGAAGAAAGCTCTCGTGCGGCGATGACCCTTGAGACGCAGGACGAAATTAAAAAATTGACTCAGCAATTGCAGGCGCAGAGATAGGAGTTGGATGAGAGGAGGCGGGCAGAAGAAGAGTTCCGTGAAAGGTTGAACCGCATGGATCAAGAAGCTGAACAAAGAAGAGCAATGGATGAGTATTATAGGAAATAATGGTTAGATTCAACGTCCACGAATGTTCCAATTAACCCTGCTCTAGTTGATGTCCCAATGATTTCTGCTACTGATGACCCAGCTGATTCTGAGTCTGATGACTGAGTCATGTACTCGTATATTTAATTGTGTGTAATAATATTCAAATATTGACTATTTTTAATTTAGCATTTTAAATTTGAATACATTTTAACTTTTATTTCAACATTATATATTTTTCTTTAAAAATGTTGTTATTGTTAACTTTTATTTTGAATTTATCTTTTTATATAAATTAATTTCGAAATTTTTATTGAAAGAATAAAATATTGGAAGGGAAGACATTTCTAAGAGAAATCAAATAAAAATTTGAAAAATTTAAGGGGGAACTATCTGAAATTCAAATGTTTACGTTTCCTACAAAATGTTTTGTAGGAAATGTGCTGAATAGTTATTTTGAAAATTTTCATCAACACACACTTTAAATTTTTTTGGTGTAAAATTCAGATTTTTACATTTCCTACAAAATGTTTCGTAGGAAATGTTTCCCCCTAAAACATTCAAATTTTCAGAATTTGTTTCTCTATATATAGCACACTCTTTACTACATTTTTTTCATTCTTTCAACTTTCATTCATATTTCATTTCAACACTTTCATTTCATCATCTTATCCTTCACTTTCTTTCAACATATACTACTTCATTTTCTTTTTTCATTCTTTCAACATTTTTATCTTTTTCACTTCAAGTTTTTTCTTCAAACACATTCATTATTTCTTCCTTTTCATATTTTCTTTCAACACATTCAAAACATTTCTTTTAAATCTTTCATTCAACATTTATTCAAACATCTTAAAAACCTCAGCAATTTTTTTTCTTTCATCACTTTCTTTCAACATTCATTCAAACCTCTTTTATAACACATTATCTTCGATCAACACATCATTCTATTTTCTTTCTTTCTTTTTGATTTTTTTTCTTATTCTACCACCTATAAAAATTTATCATTTTTTTTGGTAGAAAAATTTATCATTTATAACTCAACATAAATTTTCTAGTTCTTTTATAATTTTTTTTTATTTGGTGCAATTTTGATTTTTCGGCGCAAAATTCCAAATTTCAAATTTTTGGACGAAATTTCAATTTTTTTGGCGCAAAATAATAAATTTTGGAAGAAATTTCAAATTTTTTGGTTGAAATTTTGAATTTTTTTAGCGCAAACCTTGTTGATTTTATGGAGCCAATTTTTTTTTTTAACATTTCGACCAATCTTTCGTCGGAAATGTTTTCAAAATTTTGGCAGAAAATTCAATTTTTCGTCGAAAATTTTGAAATTTTTGGCGCAATTTTGAAATTTTAATTTTTTTTAATTGGGACAATTTAAATTTAAAATATTATTTATTTACATTTATTATTTAATAATATGAAGCTGAAAATATTTAGTTTTTTTTTTAAAATCAAATACATTTCCTAAGAAATATTCGTAGCAAATGTACTGACAATTGTCACATTTCCTACGAAATTCTACTCTTTTCCTACGAAAATCTTTGTCGGAAATCCTCATGTTTCTTGTAGTGTACAACCACAACCACATCAGTACAGTCAACAGCAGCCTCATCATCCACCACTTTTCCGCCCGCTAAATTCCAATACTTACCATCAAACATATATGAATGTCAGGAGCTCTCAGTCATCATTTCGGTATTTCATTCCTCCTCAAGATAATCAGCCAGCACAGCTACCACCACCACCGGCACCAGCAGCAAGTCATGATCCTGATATCGATACATCCGCAATTGAGTAGTACCTTGAACGTAATCTTGATGATTAGTCTTTACATGAGATCTACAATCATGATTCCCTTCCACCAATAGGAACGAGAGGCTGTAAAAGAGGAAGATGAAAAGCAGGAAGAGGAGGAGGAGGAGGAGGAAGAGGAGGCACCGACCGTTCATGATATTTTTTTTGTTTTTTATTTGCGCGCAATTGTAATATTATGACAATATTTATTTGCTTTGGTTTGTTATATTATGTATGACAATATTTTATTTGTCTGTATTTTTACAATTATGACAATGAGAATAGATATGGGTTTTTTTTTTATTTATAAAGAGAATATATTATGGATTAAATGTTTATTTATTATATTTATAAAAAATAATAAATTATATATTGTTTTAAATTATATATATATAAATTAATCAGTAATTGTACATATATATATATATATATATATATATATATAAGGCTTAATTGCAGTTTTGGTCCCCCTATTTTCACTATCTTGCAGTTTTGGTCTCCCTATTTTAAAATCAAACAATTTTGCCACTCTATTTTCAGTTTTTTTGCACTTTTAGTCCAAGCCCCATTTTGTCATCAAAAAACGCTGATGTGTCACGAAAAATGATGATGTGGCAATACCATGTCATTAAATTAATTTTTTTGTCAAAAAAATATTTTGTATAGAAAATTATTTCCTTTTTAATAAATATTATTTATAAGAATTAATTAGTTTAATAAATTTTGGATTAGTATATTCTGCTACGCCAAATTCTGCTTACCATCAAAATTCTGATTTAACAAATGCTGGGTTAACAAATTCTGCTTATCATCATCATTCTTCTTTGTCACAAACTAGAAGACCAACCATGTCTTTAGAGAACACACAAATCAAACCAGAAATTCATGTTATGTTGGTAATTTTTTCAGCTCAAGGTCACACTCACATAAACCTTTTACTTAGACTAGGCAAATCACTATTAACCAAAGGCTTGAATGTCACACTTGCCATCACTGAAATAGTTTACCACCGTGTCTGTAAATCGACCACCACGGACAACACCATCCCAACTTCTTACACCACCAATAGAATCAACGTTCTGTTTTTCTCCGACGGTTTTGACGTCACCCAAGGACAAAAATCCCTTGTTAAATACGTGGACCTCATTGCAGAATTTAGACCCATTAGTCTCACAAAATCTCATCAAAAACAATTTCCTCAACAACACTTCAAAAAATTAGCTTGCATTATTAACAACCCTTTTGTATCTTGGGTAACAACGTACCTTCTGAACTAAAAATCCATGTGCTTGTCTTTGGATTCAACCATGTACTCTTTACTCCATCTACTATCGTTGCTACAACAAATTGAACCAATTTCTTAAAAAAACTACTTTGGATAAGCTGGAAGATCAGCTGCTGCTTGAAGAAGAAACTAAAAGAC
Source organism: Trifolium dubium (assembly GCA_951804385.1). Classification (NCBI taxonomy): domain Eukaryota; kingdom Viridiplantae; phylum Streptophyta; class Magnoliopsida; order Fabales; family Fabaceae; genus Trifolium; species Trifolium dubium. The sequence continues at coordinate 27,892,022 of OX638065.1, forward strand.
CAGCTCTCAGATTTGAAGAAGAAGATGGAAGAAACGGGAGTATGTCGACTATGATGGCAATGAGAACAAGAAATATGGAAATTGTTCTGACCTAATTGTCCTGACCTAACTTTACTGTTTCTAATTTTGTTTTTGATTGAATAAACTAGTTAATTATTATAAATAATATTTACTAAAAAAATTGTACCAAAAAAAAAATTTACTAAAAAAATTGACAAAAAAATAAATTAATTTGATGACATGGTATTGCCACATAAGTGATTTTTGATGACAAAATGGGTTTGGATTAAAAGTGCAAAAAATTGAAAATAGGGTGGCAAAATTATTTGATTTTAAAATTGGGGGACTAAAAGTGCAAGATAGTGAAAATAGGGGACCAAAACTGCAATTAAGCCTATATAAAAAATGACTTTTTTAAAAAAAAATTAAAGGAAGTTTCCGACGGTTAAAACTGTCACGAAATTATGTAATAGACGAACATCTTGACGGCCAAGGCTGTCGATTATGTTGTCGTTATTTCTTGACGGCTACAGGCGTCGAAAAGTTAACAAAGCTATTTAGTCGTTCCTGGAGGTATTGGCCGTCGGAAAATCTGTTTGTTTCGTGTTGAGCACTTTATGAATTCTTACACCGTCGGAAAATTTCTTGAGAGACAATTTCCCAGTGGAATGTGTCTGTCAGCTGGCCGTCGGAAATTATTGTTTCTTGACGGATTTAACTACTTCTTGAAGGCTTTTGGCCGTCGGAAAATTGTGTTTTACTTGTAGTGAAATTAATACTTCATTTTGCTTTAAGATGCATAAATAGGTCCAAACTTTCTATTTGATACAAGTTCAAAGATTTATTTAATTTTTCACAATTTCAATTCTTACAAACACTGAAATAATATTCTTATATAAACATACTAATTAAAGTATGCATTTTATTATTTGATTCAAGTTCTAAGGTTTATTTAATTTTACACAATTTAAATTCTTACAAACACTGAAATATTCTTATATAAACATACTTAAAAGTATGCATTTTATTTTATTTTATTAAAAATTACACTAACAACTTAATTTTCATGACAACAGCAACGAACAACCCCAGGAACAAATCCATAACACGTACCACCTGTCCTATAGCCTTTTCTAAGGCAGAACTGATTGCATGGCTCATTACCTGGGCAATTACCAGGTTGACATTTTAATCCAAAAATACTATCCGTACCACTTGATAATCCTACAACAAAAAGAAATTTAATTAATTCCAATTTTGATGAATATGTGAGTTAGTTAATTAATAATGTATATATAGTACGTATATATAACACTTGAGAGATAAAACAAATTACTTGTATTCAAATATTACCTGAGTTAGGAAGAAAAATCAAAGCAATGAAAAACATCAAGCAAAGATAAGATTGGTTGATGGAAAAGGCCATTGTTCAAGATTATTTTCACCTTATATTTGTTTCCTTAAGAGATATAGTACTAAGATGCATGCATGTTCAATATATATATATATATATATATATATATATATATATATATATATATACTATTGAAATAATATTTAGGGCAAGTAAAAAGATGCTTGAAAAGTTCACCAAAAAAAAAAGCTTGAAAAAAAAAATACATATGAATGCCATTAATGTTTTTAATATTTTTATACTATACTTCGTTGACAATATTATTTAGCTATTATACTTTTTTTGACACAATTTAACTATAATATTAAAAAAACTTCATTTTTTGTTTGATACATTTCATATTTTTAATTATTTCATTTTATAATATTATTCTTGTATGAACTATTAAATGACTATATGGAAAAGTTAGTTTTTTTTTCTTTTTTTTTACAGCTAGAATGTGAGTTTCAATTGAGTCAAAAGAATGTGAGTTAATACTAATCGTTAGTATGGTTCAGTGATGATTGGCACTAAACTTGGTCTGGAGGACCATGGTTCGATTCCCCGCAACTGCAATCGACAGGGGACTAAAACCACTTGATGTCAGAACTGACCCCTGAATCAGATTAAACTAGTAGTGAAAAAAAAAATAATGTGAGCTAATAAGTACAAATTGAGAAAAGTAAAAAAAAATCAATTTATTTACATGCCACAATAAATTGTTTAAATATCATCTATTTAATAAAATTAAATCTGTCTTATCTTAATATAAAAAAAGGTATATTACAATTTCTTTTTAAAATAACTACACGTGAATTCATTTTGAAAAAAGTATAGGTGAATTTCATTTTGACAAACAACAATTTTTTTGACACAAGTAAATTTAATGCATTTCATTTATAATAATAATTTTTTGGTCAAAAAAAAAAATTTATAGTAATAATTTTTAATACAAGACGGACAATAAATTACCTCAAAAAAAAAAGACGGACAATAAATAAGGATATGGTTCAAAAATAAAGAAATAAATAAATAAATAAAGATATAGAGAGTAGAAAAAAACGAGTTGTCTGAACTAGATCATGAGCTACTCAATTAGAAAACAACAAATTTATTTTAAAGAAATTGTAAAAGATTTTTTTTTTTATTTTTACTTTGTTTTATTTTAGATCTTTGAGACCTATTTTTAAAAGAAAAAATACGTTATAAAAAAATTGAATTTGGGCCTATAGGACACTTTTTCTCACCCAAAAATTTAATGTGGGCTTTGGAGCCCTTTCCCTCCTTGCCTTTTTTTAGAACTAGAGTTTCAAATTACAGTAGAATCTCTTTAAATTAATACTCAGTAAATTAATAAACTCTCTAAAATAATAAAATTGTCCGGTCCCGACTTGGGGCAGTGTAAAAAATTGAAAAATTCGATAAAATAATAAGATAATAATTTTTCGAGAGATCCCTTTGTAATTTTCGGTCCCAAGAAAATCATAAATTAATAATTCATAGAACTCCTTACGTATTTGATATGACATAGTTGATTTTGCAACACGTTTTAGATGAGAAATATATGGCAAACTTGCTTAAGAATACATTGAACCCATTTGTTGCTTTTGTTTACATCAAAAGTCATTATTGATTTTCAATGCATATTACTAAAGTTATTATTGATTTCCAATGCATATTACTAAAGTCATTATTGATTTACAAGTTATTAAAAACTCTTTAAATTAATAATTATTAATTTATCGATAAATTAATAACTCTCTAAATTAATAAATTTCTCTGGTCCCGACTCTATTAATTTATAGAGTTTTTACTATAATATAGTTTATCATTAGATGAGTTATATATTTTTTAACAATCACAAAAACAAATTACATACATTCCAGTGACTTTTTATAATTTTGTTTGTCTCCAACATCCCCTTCCCAACCGTTTCTTCAGCACATTATGGTTTTAAGTTATCCATCAACAATTAATTCCACCATTATCAGAGTTTCTTACTGCATAATGAGTATTATGGATGGTAAAGTGATATGATTCAAGATACCCATTAAACAATAATCACAACATTCCAATGAGAGAGGTTAGTATCTATTATTATTTGCTAAGAGAGAAAACTGATAAAAAAAAATAGAGTATACATAGAATGAAAAGAAAGAAAGAAAAAAAGAATACAACTATAAGCAAAATAATAGAGAAAAGGGTTATATAGTAATAATAAAATGTGAAGCTTCAACTCCTATTAGCAAGCTAGTGACATAGAGGCAATCTTCAAAAATTCACAAATCAAACCAGCAATGCATGCAATCTAAGGAAAAAAATCATTATGATATAAGCAAAACTGTTAATGCACTACTTGAAAGTGGTACTCACACAATATGAAAAAATGTTCCCCCTCAATAGTTGTTTACATGTTGGCCAAGAGTTATTTTAAATTAGGATGAACTTCAAACAAAAAAATTGCAACTTAGGATGAACTTCATATCTCTCAATCTTTGAATTTGTTGATAAATTAGTATCTCGAAAAGCAAAGGAATTGAACATGAATAAGAACAGTGAGTGAAAAGTACCTCAACCACTACAAGAAATTTTTGCATTTGCTACCAACATTTGAGAAGAAATGTGGTTCGTCGCAAATGAAAAACATTAGCGAGGAAATTTCCTCGCAAATGTAAAATAGGTGACAAAAACTGTGACGGCCTGACACATATTCCATTGACCAGAAAACGCGTGAATGGGGTCCACCATTAGCGAGGAAATTTCCTCGCAAATGTTCGTGGGGTCCACCATTTCACGTGACGGTTGTGACACATATTCCCATTGAAAACCACGCGCGTCTGAAAACAACGTTTGCGAGGAAATTTTCTCGCTAATGGATGGGCCCCACCTTGAAAAATCTGAACGTTGGTAACGGCTACATATACGCTCCCCCCTCTCCCTCATTCTTCTATATATATATCTCTTCATTCTTTCATACTTCATTCATATAATTTCTTCTTCTCTCAAAAAATTTCATTCTCTTCAAAATATTTCTACTTCTATTTATTTATTTCTGTTTTTTCATATCATTACTAATTAAGGTTAGTTTTATAAATTATGTTAAATTTTTTGTATATTATTTAAACCTTTGTGATTATATATATTTTCTAACACATTTTTATGATTTTATTATTTAAGGTTGTTGTTGTTACTATTTTGGAGCTTTTTCTCATCTCTTCATTGATCATATTATTGAGGTTCGTACTTTAATTTGTGTAATTTATTTTTAGTTGTTTGGTTAATAATGTTATTATATTGTTGTTTATAAACGAATTTCTACTTTTCAAAACATGTTATAATTTAAAAGATAATTAGAAAAAATGATAAATTATTAATTATTAGTATTATTATTTAGAACTATAAATTAATAAAAAAAAAATTACCAAAACAACAGTGGCGCACCACACGGCCACCACTGTGTTTTCAAATTCATTAATTAACCCCCACCCCTTAAATTTTTATGGTACTACGACCCCCCACCCCCTTAATTTAATTAGTCAAATTTTTTTTGACAAAAGTTTAATTAATTAGTCAAATTGACTTTATTATTATTTTATTATGTTATTTAATTAATTAATTAGTTTTGTATAAAATAATATGGTTTAATGTAATAATGTTAATTAGTCTTTTAAAAATATAAGTTTAAAAATAATGTTAATTGATATTGTAAAAATATAAGTTCAATAATATTATGTATTAATTAGTTTGTTTTATAAAAATCAAGTTAGTAAAATAACGTTAATTTATAAAAATAAAGTTGTCATAATATAAACTTGTCTAATTTTTTTAATATTTAAATATATATTTTAGGGTGATATAACTTGTTGTTGCACAAGTTATATATATTGTTGTTGGATTGCTCCGGTAGAGATCATTTAATCGTCATTGTACACATTTCGACATTTATTTCAGGTTAGTTTATTTAATTTATTTTAAATAGATCGCAAAAAAAGTATTTATTTATTTAGTTTATTAATTTATAGTAGGAAATAAAAAATTAATTAAAAAAAATTGAAATTAAGAAACAACAGTGGCGCATACCACCAGTGTGTTTCCAATCAATTAACTCCCCCACCCCTTAATTTTTTTTTTGTACGACCACCCACCCTATTAATTAATAAGTAAAGTTTATTTTATTATTATTCTTTTTATTTTCATTAAATACATTTAAATTTATATATTTTAGTTTGTAAAAATTAGTTAGTAAAAATAAAGAGAAAAAATTATTTGTAAGAAAATTAATTAGTAAAAATAATGTTAATTTGTAAAAATAAAGTTGATATAATAGTTTAGTTTCTTATAATCTTTAATTTCATCTTTTAGGGTGATTGTTTGATGTGCGTTGGTTGTTGGATCATTGGTGGACCTGTTTATTATAGGTGGATGTATCCTTTCGAAAGATTCATGGGTGATTCAAAGCGAACAGTGAAAAATAAAGCAAGAGTTGAAGGGTCAATATGTGCATCTTACTTGCATCGGGAAACCACTCATTTTTGCTCTCATTATTTCAACAACATGATGCTAACACCGACAAGAACGCGGAATGATGTTCCTGATGAAAGTAACTCTTCCGCTTTGTCGGTATTTCGTGTTTCTGGGCGTTCTTCCGGGGCAGCGAAAGAGTATTGGATGAACGATGAAGAGATGCGATCAGCCGAAGTTCATGTCTTGATTAATTGCATTGAAGTTGAACCATATATTGAATTTTTTGAAAAGAAACAACTTGGAGACACATATACCAACTTTCCAGAATGGTTTAAGGATAAAGTGGCAAAATATGAACAAATGAAGCATTTCAGAGGATTAACTGAAGGTCCTCGGAGAAATGTCATTGAATGGCACACATACTTTTTAAATGGATATAAATTTGAAACTGAGTCATGGACAGCGGGCAAAAAAACGAAAAGTAGTGGAGTTTAGGTCAAAGGGGTCAGTGATGGTGGCGAAGATGACTTCTATGGTGTGATTAAGCGCATATTTCAATTGAGTTACTATTATGAGGGTCAAGACAACAATGTTGTGTTATTTTATTGTGAGTGGTTTGACCCAACTAATGGGACAAAAATTGATCCATAGCACAAACTTGTTGACATACTAATGAGTAAAAGGTATAATCGATTTGATCCGTTTATCCTGGCGACTAAGTGTTGTCAAGTGTATTATGTACCTTATCCTTCTTATCACCGGTGTAAACGAGGATGGTGTTCAGCTATCAAGGCAAAACCAAGAGGTGAAATTGAAAAAACTGTTCCAGATATAGAAGCACCTTACCAAGATGATGAAATGTCAAGAGTTCCCGAGATGATTGAAGTCGATCACATTACAAACTTGGTTGACCAAGAAGTTGATGGTGATCAAATTGAGTTTGAGGCGTTTGTAGCAGTGGTGCAGAACAATAACGATAATGAGGATGATGATGCAAATAACTCGGAAGATAATGAAGACGAAGATAATGAAGATGAAGACAATGAAGATGAAGATACATATTATAATAATGACGATGATGATGAATAAATCTCGATTGTAATTATTTATCTTTAATTTGTAATGAATTAAAAAAAATATCCAATTAGAACTTTTTATTATCATATTGTAACTACTTATCTTTAATTAGTAATGAATTATATCCAATTAGAACTTTTATTATCATATTGTAACTATTTATCTTTAATTAGTAATGAATTAAAAATATATTCAATTAGAACTTTTTATTATCATATTGTACGTAACTATTTATCTTTAATTAGTAATGAATTAAAAAATATCCAATTAGAACTTGTTTAATTTTTGTTATCATATATAGTAACTATTTATCGTTGTACTGGATTGTTCAATTTTAATTAAATTGTTTTACTCGTTGCAGGGATGGCAGATCAAAATAATCAGGACATTCAGAAAAAGGGAAAGAAGCCGGCAAAAATGATAAAAAGGATTGCTAGAAGTATGATACCGAAAGTTCTGACGGCTCGTCAAGCTGGAGGAGTTTCTATTCGAGAATCCACTTCTGCGGCATCTACTCCACCTACAGCTGCCCCACGGAGAAACTCAGTTGATGTTCCTAGATCTTCTCTTCCATCACACTCCTCCACTGTTGATGTGCCCTCTAGACCGACTCCACGAAGGTCTTCGGTTGATGTTCTGAGGTCTTCTCTTCCATCACACTCCTCTAGTGTTGATGTGCCCTCTAGACCGACTCAACGAAGGTCATCGGTTGATGTTCCGAGGTCTTCCTATCCAACACCCTCACCAGCATATAGACCTGCTACTAGCTTCTTGAATGATATTCCTGAGTTTGACTTATCAAATATGCCTTTTTTTAATACTGGTGTAACCAATGACTATGAAGATGATTTATTGGGTTTTATGCAATATACACCTAATGAAGCTTTCAGTCAACAACAACAACAACAACAACAACAACGACGAACACCACATCAGGATGGTTCGTCGTCGTCACAACAACAAGGACGACAACCACAGCAAGAAGGTTCGTCGTCACAACCACAAAGCTCACAGGAGCAGGAGCGACCAGTGGCTTTCAGACCACCAAGGCGTCGTGATCGACGATTTTTGTATCAATAAATTTAATTGACCGCAAGTGCACAGTCTCGTCGTGTAGTTTTAAAAGATTATCGAACCACAGGGACCAACAGCCGAACTACCGTGTTTCTACCGTTACGGTGTAAATCTAAGGCTATTAGATGTTTAGAGTTGATTGGAATTTTTAAAAGAAATTAAAATTAAGAATTTAAATTAATTAAAGCGGGATATCGGTATGTAACTTAATTAACCTTCGGGAATTTAATAAATTAATAGCGCGCGAAAAAGAGTTTATTTTTCAGAAGAACTTTCTTAATTTAAAGGTCTAAACCTCACACTCTCGTTTTGTTGATAAAAACCATACTTTCTAAGCTAGGAGTTTTACTGTCACTTTTCTACCACCTTAGCTTCGAAAGTATATTTTGAAAATCAATTAGTTCTAATTAATCCTAACGTGGCTCTCGCTCGTTCAAAGATTAATATCAAATTCCTACTATCTAGTTAAAACCTCAAACTCTCGCTCTATTGATTTTAACCTTAGTTGCTTTCTTTTACTCTCGTTCAAAAGCTTTGAATTAAATTAAGAATTTGAATCAGAAAAATAGTTTAATAAGTTCGCGCTAAATCATTATTAAATTCCCTTCGGGGAACTACTTTACATACCGATATCTAGAAATTTAGCTAGACATAGCAAAAGAAATAAATAAATAAAAACAGGAAATTAAATAAAGCATAAATAAATAATTAAATAAAGCCATAAAAAAAACCTGGAAGTAAATGCTGAATAAACTTGATATAAATAACTGGAATAATATTCTTGACAGGAAAGTGAAAACAGAACTGAAAACGGATTCCCGGTGTGGAAATACTGTTACAGTTACTGTAACAAGAAACTAAAAATTGACTGAAAAGTAAAGAAAATAAAGCGTGGTCAGATCTGATTTTTGAGCTTCTATTTATAGGAGAATTTTGGCTTCTACGATCCACAAATTAAGGAAGGGATAGGCTTCATTTGATCTCATCCAGTAGTCGTGCGATTAGGAGCAGAAAACGCATCAGACGGTCTGCCACTTCCCCACGTCACGCAAAATCTGTTTTAATGGGCTTTATGAGTGGTGGCGCTCGCCACTGTGCATGGATGGGGCAAATGCCCCTTTTTGCTGGGCGCCTTTGTGGGCTGTGCGAATTTGGGCTTTGCGCCACCCTTTTTGCTCCGTTTTTGATACTTTTTGCTCAATTCTCTTCTCCGACCTATTTTATTCGACAAAACTAAAAACAAATCAAATACTACCATAAAAAGACATAAATGCAATAAAAGCATATGCAAATGCAACTAAAATTCACATAAATTAAGCTAAAAATACGATATGATTTCGTGTCATCACGTCGCTTCACCGAAGGTGTTCGAGTATTGGGTCATAAAAGGGTCATATTCCCTCAGGGCAATGGGTAAGTATATTTTTATTTTATTTTTATCTTTAATTTATTTAAAATGTACAATTTCATTAAAAGATAAATGTGTGTAGGTTGGAGCCGTCTAAAGATGCAGCCAAAGGGGTAGCTCAGGTTGTCAAACTCGCCCTCAAACACTTTGCCCCCAGCTACAGAAAATTAGTGATAATGAATCATCAATTAAGGCAGCAGTTTTATGATTAATTTAAGGTAAACACAAATATTTTCATGATTACATACATATATATAATAATTACATATAAGATTTAAATGTTTATTATATTTAATAAATATATTTATTATTTCATACTGTACCTGGGAGCCTTATCATGAAGAAATGGTTAAGGAAAATTTTGAGCTGGCATGTGGTAGGCGATTCTCACAAAAGCTTTACACCGAGAAAATGCGCTACTTACAAAATCCAGACCAATATCGTCCAGAATTTATCGGAGAAAATGTCTGGGACAGATTTGTAAAGCATTGGACAAAAAATGAGGCTTATCTAGCTCAGTGTGAAGTCAATAAGAAAAATAGAGCTAATGCCAAGGGTACTAACTTGCACACCGGGGGATGTATCAGCTTCTCCACCCATGCTCGACATTTGGTATAATAACGATATATTTAATTTTTTTTTAATATATTGAATTATATATTTAAATATTAATCAATATTTTTTTTAAAAATTAGGCAAGTAATCTGGAGAGAGAACCTTATGTCAATGAGGTCTACAGACAGACTCACTTCAGCACCAGAGACAATTCTTGGGTTCATCCTATAGGCCAACAACTTTCGGTAAATTTATAATTTGATATATATTTTATAATTATTTTCAATCATCTTTATTCATTCGCTAATTTTTTTTTTATGTATATATATACAGGAGGAGAATATGAACATTGCTGCAATGTATTTGTCTCAACATCCTGAGTATGCCTCCTACGATGAAATACCACAGCAAATAAAATATCAGATATGGAGAGAGGCAGCCGCAAAACTCGGACTTCGAGGAAGAGAAAATCGGTTTCCTGGTCTAGGGACGATGGCACCTAACTTTCATCGAGGAACCGGCATAACTAATGTTCCTGGTCCTGACGATTGCCCTGAGCTAAGGATGTCTGAGGCTGAAATGTGGCAAAGATTTCAGGAGGAGATGCAGAAAAGGGATGAAGAGAGGGCTCAAGAGAATCAAAGATTGCAGCAACAGATTCTTGATGAAAGAGCCGAAAGAACAAAATGGCAAGAAGAGTTGATGCAACAATTACGCAAATCAAACAATCCGATGTTTCGAGCATCGACGTCACATGGGGGTCCAACATTTGAGGAGGAGGATTTGGGTGACAGTGATGATCCGGAGGAAGAATATTATGTAGAGGAATATGAATCAGATCCGGAGAAATAATAATGATATTTTATATTATGTAAAATTATTTGAATTTTAATATGGATCGATAATATTTATTTAATTTTATGCAACAAAATTATTTATTTTTATTATTTTAACTTTAATTCGAAATTTAACTTCACTTTTAACATTGTAAAAAAAATTGAATTACAACTATTTTAACTTTAATTACGATAATTTTCTGCCTAGAGAAACTAAATTTATGTATATATAGACGCGGGAAAATCGAATATTCGTTAAAATTTATTGCGAGAAAAAATAGAAATTAGAATTTTCGGTAAAATTTAATGTGGGAAAAATTGAAATTCGAATTTTCGATTTAAAATTGAATTTTGCGCCAAAACTAATTTTTAAAATTCAAAAAGACATTTGCGACGAAATTTCGTCGCAAATGTAATGTTCCCAGCGCGAATCAATCAAAAAGACATTTGATGAAATTCGAATATTCGGTAAATTTTATTGCGTGAAAAAATGAAATTCGAATATTCCGTAATATTTATTGCGGGAAAAATTGAAATTAGAAGATTCGGTAAAAATTATTGCGGGAAAAATTGAAATTCGAATTTTTGATTTATTGTGCAAATTTAATTATTAAAATATGCTGAAGACATTTGAGAGGAAATTTCCTCTCAAATGTTTTTCTATTATTTTTTCTTCCAACAACTTTTCTATATATACTACACTATCTACTCTCCAATACTCATATTCTCTACCACTTTTCTCTAACACTTATCTTCTTTCTCTTCAACCATTTTTCTTCTTTCTCTTCAATCTCTTCAACACTTTTCATCTTTCTCTTCAAACTCTTCAACCATTTTTCTTCTTTCTCTATAATCTCTTCAACACTTTTCTTCTTTCTCTTCAAACTCTTCAACCATTTTTCTTCTTTCTTTCAATTTCTTCCATACTTTTCTTCTTTCACTTAAATTTTTCAACCATTTTTTTTTCTTTTCAATTTCTTCAACACTTTCATTCTTCTCTTCAACAATTTTTCTTCTTTCTCTTCAATTTCTTCAACCATTTTTCTTTTTTCTCTTCAATTTCTTCAACACTTTTTCTTCATTTTATATTATCTTAAAATAAAATCTTTTCTTCAAAACACTTTCAACAACATCATATCTCTCACAAATTTTATATTTTTCATATTTTCTTTTCAACAACATCTCTAACAAATTTATCATTTTATTCTTTCAACATCATCTCTAACAAATTTTTCATCTTTTAATTTTATCATTTCATTAAATTATTTTTAATTCGATCATAATATATATATATATATATATATATATATATATATATATATATATATATCAATTTTTGGAACAAATTAAAAATTTTAAAACATATTTTAACAAATTAAATAGGTATTTTAGTTGAAATATATTATTTTTGGCATTTTTTTATTTTATAAAACGTATTTTTTATTTTTAAAAACGTATTTTTAAATTAGGTTTTTATCTTTTTTTTTTATTTTATTTTTATTTTTTTTTATACATTTGCGAGGAAATTTCCTCGCAAATGTATTCCGCGAAATTTTGGCGCAAAATTCAATTTTCAAATTTTCCCGCATTAAATTTAAACGAGAATTTGAATTTCATCTTTTCCCGCAATAAATTTTGACGAAAATTCAAATTTCATTTTTTCCCGCAATAAATTTAAACGAAAATTCGAATTTCCCACAAATTTTTTTTTGCAATTTTCTAAAAAAAATTGATCACCAAATTTAATATTGATTAAAATTAATATTGACTAAATTTTAATTTTATTTTAATTATTATTTTTAAAAATTATAATTATTTTAATTATAATTAAATTTGTGACTGATTTTTTCTTTTTTAAAAAAATATAAATTTAATACATTTGCGAGGAAATTTCCTCGCAAATGTATGTGCAGACATGTCACATCATTGTCCCCCACGTGAATGCGCGTGAATGTCAGGTTTTACATTAGCGAGGAAATTTCCTCGCAAATGTCCTGCAGAATGGTCTGACACCATTTGCGAGGAAATTTCCTCCCAAATGTCATCCCAACAGCCTTTGATTTACCAACGACTGGTTTCCTCCCAAATGTCCTCGCAAATGTACATTTGTGACGAAATTTGGTCCATTTGAGAGGAAAAATTTCGTCTCAAATGTGGGCTTTTTTTGTAGTGAACGCATGGACGAAGGCAAAGTAAAATGAAGAATCAAAGCCGCAGACCATATGAAATCGAGGGACAACCGCAACCTGCAGAACAACAAAGTACAGTGAGGGAAAACGACGTGCAGCAAAACAACGACGGCGGCGGTAAAGACGTTGGCGAGTTGCAAATGGCAGTGGTCGATTGTGAAATTGGGTCTTCTTTGTTGACTTTAGTGAAAGAGGTTAAGATAAAAAAATGGAAAAAAAGGAGAAAATTATGTGTGAAGAATGTGAAAGAAAATACAGAAAGAAAGATGAAAAAGAAGTAGTGAAGAGAAAATATAGAGTAAAAGGAAGAGAAAAAAAATTTACGAGGGAGAATTAGATGAAAGTCACCAAAAATGCCTTCTTTAAAGAAGTCATTTTTTGGCCAATTAGAATGAAAAATTGAATTTGGTCAATGCCACCTTAGATTATATAGTGGATACCATTAACTATGTACTCTCACATCTTTTAATTTTGCAACTAAGTCCCTAACATATTAAAATTAAAGGTTTAATTATACATTTGGTCCCAAACGTTTATTTTAAGTTTCAATTTGGTCCCAAACGTTTTAAAAGTTTTAAATAAGTCCAAACGTTTATTTTAGGTTTCAATTTAGTCCCAAACATTTTGAAAGTTTCAAATAAGTCTCAAATATTTATAACATTTGCATTAGTTAGTCCCCTCCATCAAAAATATAGACATACAAATTTGTATTTCTTTGATAAGTTCTTCAAGTCTACCGCAAACATGGACCCAATGCAGGTTATTTATTTCTATCCTACTCTAACACCTTTTCTTTCTTTCTCATATATAACAAATGCAAGAAATTGAGACTTTGGTTAGATAACAATAATGCTCATTTGACATTTTCTGTCTTTTGAATCATGTAGCGCGCTTTGTTTCTTGTATCATGTACCTTGATTACAAAATGGGAAGAAATTTTTTGACGGAGGGGACTAACTAATGTAAATGTTATAAATGTTTGGGGCTTATTTGAAACTTTTAAAACGTTTGAGATCAAATTAAAACCTAAAATAAACGTTTGAGACTTATTTGAAACTTTTAAAATATTTGGGACCAAATTGAAACATAAAATAAACGTTTGGAATCAATTCCAAAATTATAATATTTAGCCCATTAAAAATAATAATATTTAACTTTTAATATTACAATTTTAAAATTATAATCAAATAAAACAAAACTTTGAAATCAAAATCAAATTACAGACATACTTCGTCTTCTTTCCCCAACCTGCATAATAAACCATATTCATCATCTTGTTCCGTTATTCAGCCATTCTAGAAGAGGAAAAAAACAATCTTCTTCGCAATTGTGTACTACGAAGTGACATTTCATTTCGCTCGCAATAGTCGTACCATTAAAGCTTTCAACCCAACTCTGTATAATAGAACGAACATTTCGTATTCTCCCAGTGAATCGCTCCTCACCCAGTTTGTTTCAGTTCGTATTGATGGCAGAATATCTAAGGTATTTGACTTAAAAATCACGTGTTCGTTTCTATTTAGGAATTAGTTTATATGATTAATGTTGTTAGTTAGCTTCCTTTCAATTTCCAAATTTAGGTTTTTATTTCATTTTGGGAATTTGGTTATATGATTAATGTTGCTAATAAGCTGCATTTGGGTACCAAGATTAAGGGTTTATTTTTATTTTTCATTTTGGGAATTAGTTTTTTTTTTCATTTTGGGGGAGTTAGGTTATTTGATTGATATTGTTATTTAGAATTGAATTTAAAAGTGAACAATTTCGATTTTCAAAATGTTAGTTATTATATAGTGAAAATTCATTTTAATTTGGACATTAGTTTGTCTTATGTTGTGTTATACACATTGCTATGTTTCAGATGGAAAACTTTGACGTTCATTCTACTTCCACATAAATCATTAGTGAAGAGTGAGTGATGAAGAAGATGTTGATTATTTTGTATCTAGTGGACATCAAAGTTCAGATGATGCTGATAAAGATGCCAATGAATTGGAGAGATTAAATAGCCCAACAGTTAGTGGACATCAAAGTTCAGATGATGATGATGATGCTGTTAATGACGACAATGAATTGGAGAAATAAAATAGCCAAGCAACTATAGGTGATCAAATAAAGAGTATTAATTCCATTACTGATGATGATATATATGCTATGAAATTTGCATTTGTGAATGATGTTAGGCTCTATGGCTAGTCACTCAGAAATTGGGGTTGAATAAGTGACCCAAAAACCAACGATAGTTTTATAAAAATTTTCGCACATGGAAGCTACCACGGATCGTAGTCTACTATGCACCAAAAGTTTTGACTAAAAGAAAGGTTGTATAACACCCTTGGAACGAATATGATAAAATGCTAAAAGAATATATGACAATTAACCAACGTAAGATAAAGACGCTTATTCCTTTTTAAAACTTTATTAACAAGTCTTATGGTTGGGTTGTAGGATATCACAAACAAAGTGTAAGTGAGGAATTTTGTCGAACACCTAGAGTGCAATATGAATTTCAAGCTTTTACTTGAAATTTCTTATGAAATTATCACCATGTATTTTTGTCAAACACTTGGTGGGTAAATTTTACAATTTTGAAAATCAATTGCAATCACCAATTTTCACAGAAAATTCTACATAACAAAATCAACAATAATGAACAATAAAGCGATAAAAGAGAACACACAGAGATGATATAGGAGTTCCCAGCTTTCTTCATCCTCGCTATGGCCGGTACCTCTCCCCCCAATTCCACGGAAATCAGAATCGAGACTTTATTTAAAAACAATTGAATACAATATTAATGCACAAGAGTTTATAGGAATACAATACAGAGTACTAAGACCAATTCTTCACCCTCGATGTAGCTTCCAATCTTGCGCAAAATTTCACACAACCCGTGACTTGAACCTCTGATTCCAACGATTTGATTTACCCCGTTCTTCAAGCCCGAAAAACCTATGCAAACAATCGATCCAACTGATCCTCCGCCACATGTGAAACCTCAAGATTATGATACTATTCAAAACCTTGATGAAACATTTGATGAGAAACCCTTGATTCCACAATTCAACCCAAAAGATGCTTCACAAGCAATCCACCATGGACTTTATCAACCAATCACTCAATACCGTTAATTGAACTCATTGAAAGAGTAAGCAATTTGGGGATTTGTTGAAGAAATTGGATGAAGATGATGAACTTGGAACTCTAACCTTTCTAGATCCTAAATTCCTTAAATTCAAATCAGAGAATATGTTTTTCACTTGTTTTTCACATTTTACCAAGTTAAGGCATGTTGCTATTTATAGTGAAAATAATATGGAGGAAAATTTTGGCAATTTCAACAAATGTGTATCGATACATATCAGAGTGTGTATCGATGCATCTTTAATGATAGTAGAAAAATTTAAGTTTTGATTGATATGTATCGATACATAGCAGGTGTGTATTGATACATATGTATCTCTTTGTAAAAGATAAAGGTTGATGTGTATTGATACAAACAGGTCTGCATTGATACACGTTGAGCCTCTGGCAAATTATTTTTTTGTTGTGGCACATGTGTATCGATCCACACATTATGTGTATCGATACATATGGTTCTCTCTAGAGTGTCCTATATCGATACATACAGAGCCCGTATCGATCCAGTTGTCCTGAAACTATATGTATTGATCCAGATACTTTGTGTATCGATCCAAATGACCTGAAAACTGATTTTTCAAGTTTTATAAAGCATTTTCATTAACAAATAATATTTAACATTGCCAAAATGTATTCTATATTATTTTCACATGTTTTGACAATTATTAAAACTAGGGAGGGAACTTGTGCATTTACAAATGCTTGTGAATTTATTATCAGTACGAAAAATAGAAAGGTTTTGTCGTTTGGAAAAGCGATGTCAAGCGAATAGGGCCAGATGGTAAGCAAATAATAGTAATGAGGCAGTGTGTATGCAACAAACATGGTTTAAGAGAGAAGAGGCACTTGGCTAAGGTAGATAGGAAAAGAGAGCATCATTGTTTAACAAATACTAAATGTGCAGCAAGGCTCCGTGTGCACTACAAGGCCAAAGAGGGCAAATATGTATTCTCATCTTTTGAAGAGACTCATAACCATGAGTTAATCCCATCAAAGTTTGTTCATTTACACCAGTTTATCGTCAACTTTCTGAAGTAAATGAAGCTCAAATTAATGGGCTTTAGCCACATGGAATCAACACTTGTCAAATAATGGGATAAATGGTTGCTCAAAAGTGTGGATATTCTAGTGTTGATTTTACAAAGAAGGGTTTGTACATTTATTTTGATAGTGATGTTGCCACTGCTTTAAATTATCTAAATGTGAAATCATCTACTGACAGTTATATTTGGTTGCATTGGTGTCAGATGAAACGACTGACACCAATAAGTGGGTCTTGGGGTGTTTTTTATAAGGCATGGACAATAAATATACATGTGAAGACAAGCTTCTAGATTGAAGATTATTTTGATGAAGACAAATATGTAAAAAGAAGAGAAAGATCAATTTTGTTCAAGTGTTCAAGATGGAAGAATTCAAAGATTATCTCATAAAGATCATGATCAAGATTGGAAGTTTAAATATAGGTACAATATTCAATTCATGGGTTATAAGCTTTAGGTGCTCACAAACTTTCATCTAAATAAGTTAAAAGTCTCTATAACAATGATACACTTATCCTATTTAAAAGTATTTTAACATAGAAATATTTTTCATATTTTAAAGAGGGTAAATCGATTACCTGTTATGGCAATCGATTTACCTTGTCTCTGACTCAACAAATATTTTCAAAACAATAGAGTAAATCGATTTACCCTTTCAAGGCAATCGATTAACCTATATGTAAACTTTACAATTTTTAATGTTAAAAGGTGTGGTAAATTGATTTACCCTTAGTGGAAATCAATTTACCTGTAAAATCTTTTGAAAATTCTGATACGTTAAATACACCTTTTCATTATTATCCTTTTCTAAACCAGTGCCGTTTTGTTCTCAAAAAGGTGTCATATTCTCTATATATTTTCATCAGAATTTTCTCACAAATGAACTAATCACTTTCAACAATATTTGCATAAACAATTTTGTACAAAACTTTCACAAAAACTCTTAGAAACTTTTCTGCATAATATTTTCATATTAGATAAAAGTTTATCGAGCACTAAGAGTTTATCAATTCTGAATTGTTATGTTGAGGGAAACAATTGTTAGAATCTTATTGTTTCTATTTCCCTTGTATCCAAACTCTTGTATAAAACTCAGATTTGTGTGAACACCTTGCTGTCCAGGATTGTTGGAAGCAAGAGAGTGAAAAAGAGAGGATTGTTCTCTTGTTTCACTTTGTAGGGATCATAAGGGGCATTACCTTGTTGTCCAGGATTGTTGGAAGCAAGAGAGTGAAAGAGAGAAGATTGTTCTCTTGTTTCACTTTGTAAGGTGACATAGTGAAATCTCTCACAGGGCGTGAGGGGATTGGAGTACCCTTAGGTTAGAAGGGGAACCAGGATAAAATTTCTCGGGTCTTCTTCTCTTCCCTACACTTTTTATTTTTCTGCATAACATTCATACATTCATCACAAACAAACCAGAAAAATAAGAATAACCAAAACATCCTTAAAATAACCGAAAAAAGTCTTAGAACCTAATTCACCCCCCCTCTTAGGTTGCACTCTAAACTTACAATACACAAGTGTTAGACTATATGGTCACTCACTTATAAGGGGGAGAATATCGCCTAATTGGTCCAACATCCAACTTAGACCGTGGACTACAACTTTTTTTCAATTAGACCATTTAATATCACCTAATTGGTCAAACAAACAATTGAGATGCATAATTTTGTTGATCGGAGTTCAAATGTGTGGACCGATCCTAATCTATGTCTCATCAAAAACCTAGTTTATATGAAACAGTCATCAAGTTTGACTAAAACATACGACTTTGACGGTCGACTACAAAAAATTTCAATTGGACCGTTCAATATCTCCCAATTGGTCCAACAACTGATTGAGAAGCATAATTTCGTTGATAGGAGTTCAAATGTTTGGACCAACTGTACTTTATGTCTCATCGAAAACCAAGTTTATATGAACCGGTCATCAAGTTGGACTAAAACATCCGACTTTGATCGTCGACTACAAAAAATTTCAATAAGATTGTTCAACATCATCTAATTGGTCCAACAAACAAATGAGATGCATAATTTCATTGATCGGAGTTCGAATGTTTGAACCGATCATAATCTATGTCACATAAAGTTTGACTGAAACTTCCGACTTTGACCGTTGACTACAAATTTTTCAATCGGGTTGTTCAATATCACCTAATTGGTCCAACAAATGATTGAGATGCATGATTTCATTGGTCGTAGTTCAAATGTGCGGACCGAACATAATCTGTCTCATCAAAAACCTAGTTTATTTGAAAATGTCATCATGTTTGACTAATGTAAGTGCACCAGTTCATTCCTATGTTTTAATAATTGTCAAAACACACGTAAATAGGGTAGAACATATTTTGGTAACATTATAATTGACTTGGCAGCGAAAAACCTTTTAAAACTTTGAAAAACTTTTTTATAGGTATTTTGTATCGATACATACTTACTTGTATCGATACAAATGTCTAAAAATCCTTCAGGCTGATTTTTTGCATTTTGTATCGATACAGGACTCATTTGTATCGATACAAAACTGTACTCTCAGAGACAGAGAGTCTCCCGTGTATCGAATCATGCTTGCATGTATCGATACACATCAAACTCTCCTTGGACCAGAGAATTCGTTATGTATCGATATATGCTTGCATGTTTCGATACATATCAGTCAGGATTTTCAAGATAATGGTGTATGTATCGATACAAACACGTTTTTGTATCGATATATAGCTGAAAATTTTCAAATTTTGTACGCTATCAGGAGTTTGTATCGATACACACTAATCTTTGTATCGATACACTTCAGTTAAATTTTGCCTAAATTTGCTCAATTCTATTTTCTCTATAAATATCAATATGAGGTTTTATTCTAAGTGTGCAGATAAAATGAAGTTATGAATGATCACACTTATGATAAGAAGCTCTGAAACAAGCCTTATAAACGATATCAGAAGCAACGATATCAGAATCAACGATAACAGAAGCAACGATATCAGAAGCAACATGAGTGAGAAGCTACTACAACTCAGAAGCATAACTGATCAGAAGCTAGATAGTTTCAGAAGCTGAAGACTCAGAAGCTATGTTGGGTACATAGGTTCTGAATGACAAGCCAAAATGTCAGTGTTAACTGATAGTGATTCAATGATCGGAAATCATTTGAATTAAAGGTTGTGATTGATTGTGAAAACATAGTACTACATCCTTATCATCAAGGATAGTGACGTTAGTACTATTTTACCTCATAAGGACGAATATTCTCATACAAATGGAATGAATGGATAAGCGTTACCAGAAATGGCAAATATCCCATGTTACCTTTGTCATTTCACAGCTGGCTTGACAATGACCTCTGCAACGGTCATTATCTTCAAACGTCTCTATTTTCTTTCTACCTATAAATAGAGAACTGCAATTTGAAGATTAAGGTTACACACTCACAATCAAAGCTACAACACATACTCTATTTTTGAAACTACAAGCACTGCTTCTAAAACTTATTCTGTTGTGCTTCTGACACTCTGTTTTTCTATTTCATTAGGAATTCTGTGTTAGAGTCTTAGAGTCTTGAGTTGTAACTTTAAGTGAATTCTTGATTTTAACATCAAGTGTTCTTCACTTTATTAATATTTGTTTTGTGTTAGAAGTCTCTTGCCAGTGAGCTTGAGCAAGTAGGAAGTCTCTTACAAGTGTGTTTGAGCATTGTATAATCTAGGTGATTATAGTGAAATCCCTTGGAGGTGCAAGGGGACTGGTGTAACACCCACATTTCCCAACTATTATATTGGCTACATTTATTAATATTATCAAATAGCGACACAAGGGTGTTACATTTTTTTTTCAAATTAAAGCTAATTATAGTAGTAATTTAAACTTGCAGCGGAATTTAAATTCAAAATAAAAAATATTTTTCAAACAAAGTCTGAATATATAATTAAGTATTAAAAGGTGACAATTTTCTAAAACTTCCATAAAGAACTGTACAAAGATCCAAAAATTTTAAAATAATAATTCCAAAAGCAATAAATGAAGTTTCCCAAGTCATGTATCTAGAGCGACTCCAAAAGACTCAAAACAAAACGGTAAAGAGACTCCTAATGCCATCTCGAACAAAGAAACTAAGCTTGGACTCCTACCTGAAAACTACGGTTGCACACCGTAGGGCCAAGCCAGAAGGAAAATGTAAAGGTGAGCACAAAACATCAAATGATAACCGAAGTACAATAGCAAGAAAAGATAGCATGACAAGTACCAAAGAAATCACCATAGCAGGTGACCACGCGTGCACTCGCAATCAAACAACATTTAACCTCAACAAATAAGTTAGATATATCTCACACAATATATTTATATTTATATATATTATAGACTCCCTATGGTACCAAGGGTCGAAGGTCAGAGTTATATTCCTGAAAATACTTCTCAACACGACATCAAATTAGGAATGCCGATCAAATCACTTTCGAACATCCCGCAACACGACAACAAATTAAGAATGTCGATCAAATCACTTTCGAACATCCCACAACACGACAACAAATTAAGAATGCCGATCAAATCACTTTCGAACATCCCACAACAATTATTATCAACGAACAACCCCTTAAGCAACACCAATGGACATTTAAAATCAGCATCTTAAATAAATTAAAAATGACTTACATTCTCTAACACTTCACAACTAGTTAATTAGTTAATACTAACTCTATTTATTTCACAACAATTCCTTTCTATTTACTCACTAAATTCATTATGAAAATAATTACTTAAAACTCATTAGCCAAACATGTCAATTAAACACATCTTCAATCCACATATCATAACTTGAGTTGTGATTATCCAATTGAGACTCAAAAGTATTCGTTAGAAAGCTAAGACAAAATGCTACAAGTTTTGTATTGACCTCATAAGCCAATTCGGAGGGAAAATGATTCAAATAATTATATTAACATTCCAGACTTCATAGAAACATTTTATACTGTTCACCGTGTAGGCCATAATTTTGGCTGTGATTATCCAATTGATGCATAAAAGTAGGCGTTGGAAAGCTAAGGAAAAGAGCTACAACTTTTATGTTTAACAAAAATTCCAATTCGGACGTCTTGATGGTGAAAAATTCGATTCTCTAAACCACTAAAGCTGACTGTGGATTTTTAAACCACAAATTTCAAATTTTATCTTTTCTAAAACCCTAATTTAATACAGCACATACACGCGGCTTATAATCAAGTTTAAGTTTCTTATTGATTAAATTGTGCCTACTTAATCTAAGAATAAGAACAAAACAACTTCATCAAGAACTACAAACACAAGATAAAACTAACTCTTGTATTAGATGATGAAACTTTCACAAACTCCATAACTCCACAATTCAATATTTTGAAAATTCACAAACTTCAATGACAACAACAAGTACGAATTAGATGATAACATTAGTAGTATCATAACTTCGAAATTAGAACAGAGAAGTTCAAAACAACACCAAACATCAGGTAGAAAGAATGTGTTAAAAAGAGAAAAATAATGACAAGCTATATTTGTATTCAAACTTCAGAAAATCATAGAGATGGTGCAAAGCTCCCTTACCTTAATTCTTAGCAGCAAACTCTCTCTTTCTAAGATTATTGATTTTCAATTTGTTCTTCTTCTCCCCAATCACAAAGCTTCTCTCATATTCTTATGTACTTCAAGTGTTTTTAGCAAAAGTGGTAAACCCTAATCTTTTCTTAAACTTATCTATTTATAAAAAAATATTGGATTGACTTTTCCAAAAAGCAAGGAATTGATCTTAAAAAAAAACTTAATTCTAAACATATCTTTTAAAGGGTATTATTTATTCTCTTTTTTATTTTGGCTAAATAAAAAAAATACTATTCTCATTCCTCATACAAAAAATAAACAAATTTACTGATGCACCTTACCTTTTTCCTTTAGTTTACTTTCCTCATATCTTCTCCCAAATTTCTACATTTATTTCTATGGTTTACTAATCTAAAGTCTCCTCCCTAATTATCCCAATGAAACACATCCATAAAAACTATTGAAAACATAGTAGATTAATACTAATATACTACTAATAATATATAATAATATTAATATTTTCTAATAATAATAATAAATTAATACTACTACTTTTGGGGTGTTACAACTCTTCCCCCCTTTAGAATTTTCGCCCTCGAAAATCACTTAAATCATACTCTTACCATTTTTCCTAATCGATCCAAACGAAAATTCAATTTATCACTAAAGAGCTATTTTAATTTTATTAACTTCGTAAGTAAGTAGTCTATCATTTGTCTCTCATACTACTTAGTGTTAACATTATTGGAAAATTATAGTACTTTATCACTCATAAGATGAATAGATAACATACAATACCTACAAAAACATAACCCTTAGAAATTCATTTTAATAACCATTCTAAGGAAAACAATAGTGACAAACGACAATAAAACAAACAGCATATTTAGCAAAAATAAAAGTTACAATGACAAGACATCAACAAACAAAACATCAGACTAAGAATTATCTCCTAAAACTACGATAACACTCAAGCCATATATAAAGCCATACATAGTCAAATATTTCTAGTTAACAAATTATGGTTAACACATTTCATAAAAGTTACTTTTCTAGTGAGAATAAACTAATCACTCTCCTATCATATAAAATTGATATTTTCTTAAATTAAGTTGCCTTTATGCTATGCAGAAAACAATACTCCTTAATTTGTATTACATGGAATCAATTAACCAAATAACTCATAAACATCAAGAAAACATTTTTATTAAGAAATTCTACATATATAGCTAACACACTCTCTTACTAATTAACATGTTCATAAATTGCTATTCTTGAGTCACAAATCAAACATATTTATAATCATGAATTGGTCCTAAAAGACAACTTAAGGAAACTAGTTAATCACATATTAAATTCATATTATTTTACACAATTTAAATAATTTTATAAATTTTCTTAAAATCAAAGGATAGCACAAAAAAGAAAAAAATACTACCCCTTAAAACATGTTGCAAAACAACACATTTGGAAGTACATTCACAAATTCATGAATCACTTGGTTGTTCTTATAAAAAAAATCATAATAAAATATAGTTAAACAATTTTCCATTAATCTATAATAGAATGCAATGCACATGTAGGGTAACACTAATTCAAATCTAACACTTTACTAACACATACACAAGAGCACAAAAACATCTTGGTGGCATTTCTCTTACCTAAATTATAAAATTAAAAATTAGACCATGGCAAGAAAAGATGAATATTTCATACTAATTAGCTCTAATTAGCTTAATAATTAGTACGACACACAAGAAAATAATTAGTTTAACATGACGCACAATTAATTTGGTAAAATAAAACCTTTAAAACTTGATCGAGTATCACATTCACTATTTTTATTTCTAGAAAAAATAGCATAGTTACTTGCTATAATTTACAAATAACAAAAGAACATATAATTTTTTTAAAGTAATAGTTTATCACATGTTATAAATTAAAATAAATGTCAAATATATTCTATAATTCACTTATTAAATTTTATCAAATCACATAACTCCTAACACAATTAGTAAATCAAACTATTAATTTTATTAACATGCTCAAGCTGTAACTAAATTTAAATAGGATGAAACAAATTTTAAATGTCCTACATATACTTTAATTAAAATTTTACAATCAAAAACAAAGAAAACAAACATTCAAGTAAGTATGACAAAACATTACCTATGAGTTAAACATTAAATATAATTTGAAACTCAACACTTATATTAATATTTATTTACAGAATTAAAACATGTATCTAGATTCAAACACTAAATTAAAATCATCCACATAAAACAATCATATAACACAAGATTTAAAGTCACAATCCATATAAAAATCAAATAAAATAACATGTTATAAAAAAGTTACAGTGACTAAGGTGAAAGTGTAACTACAGTAATTAAATTTAACATAAGAGAACACACAACTAAAAGGCAGACACGACTGACATAAAGTCCACTTGATCTGAATGGACAGACCTGCTCTAATTAACACATGACAGACACATAACCCACATAGCCGGATTAGACCGACCTGCTCTGATACCAACTTGTAACACCCACATTTCCCAACTATTATATTGGCTACATTTATTAATATTATCAAATAGCGACACAAGGGTGTTACATTTTTTTTTCAAATTAAAGCTAATTATAGTAGTAATTTAAACTTGCAGCGGAATTTAAATTCAAAATAAAAAATATTTTTCAAACAAAGTCTGAATATATAATTAAGTATTAAAAGGTGACAATTTTCTAAAACTTCCATAAAGAACTGTACAAAGATCCAAAAAATTTAAAATAATAATTCCAAAAGCAATAAATGAAGTTTCCCAAGTCATGTATCTAGAGCGACTCCAAAAGACTCAAAACAAAAAGGTAAAGAGACTCCTAATGCCATCTCGAACAAAGAAACTAAGCTTGGACTTCTACCTGAAAACTACGGTTGCACACCGTAGGGCCAAGCCAGAAGGAAAATGTAAAGGTGAGCACAAAACATCAAATGATAACCGAAGTACAATAGCAAGAAGAGATAGCATGACAAGTACCAAAGAAATCACCATAGCAGGTGACCACGCGTGCACTCGCAATCAAACAACATTTAACCTCAACAAATAAGTTAGATATATCTCACACAATATATTTATATTTATATATATTATAGACTCCCTATGGTACCAAGGGTCGAAGGTCAGAGTTATATTCCTGAAAATACTTCTCAACACGACATCAAATTAGGAATGCCGATCAAATCACTTTCGAACATCCCACAACACGACAACAAATTAAGAATGCCGATCAAATCACTTTCGAACATCCCACAACACGACAACAAATTAAGAATGCCGATCAAATCACTTTCGAACATCCCACAACAATTATTATCAACGAACAACCCCTTAAGCAACACCAATGGACATTTAAAATCAGCATCTTAAATAAATTAAAAATGACTTACATTCTCTAACACTTCACAACCAGTTAATTAGTTAATACTAACTCTATTTATTTCACAACAATTCCTTTCTAT
Organism: Trifolium dubium; assembly: GCA_951804385.1. Classification (NCBI taxonomy): domain Eukaryota; kingdom Viridiplantae; phylum Streptophyta; class Magnoliopsida; order Fabales; family Fabaceae; genus Trifolium; species Trifolium dubium. The sequence continues at coordinate 27,918,291 of OX638065.1, forward strand.
TTACTCACTAAATTCATTATGAAAATAATTACTTAAAACTCATTAGCCAAACATGTCAATTAAACACATCTTCAATCCACATATCATAACTTGAGTTGTGATTATCCAATTGAGACTCAAAAGTATTCGTTAGAAAGCTAAGACAAAATGCTACAAGTTTTGTATTGACCTCATAAGCCAATTTGGAGGGAAAATGATTCAAATAATTATATTAACATTCCAGACTTCATAGAAACATTTTATACTGTTCACCGTGTAGGCCATAATTTTGGCTGTGATTATCCAATTGATGCATAAAAGTAGGCGTTGGAAAGCTAAGGAAAAGAGCTACAACTTTTATGTTTAACAAAAATTCCAATTCGGACGTCTTGATGGTGAAAAATTCGATTCTCTAAACCACTAAAGCTGACTGCGGATTTTTAAACCACAAATTTCAAATTTTATCTTTTCTAAAACCCTAATTTAATACAGCACATACACGCGGCTTATAATCAAGTTTAAGTTTCTTATTGATTAAATTGTGCCTACTTAATCTAAGAATAAGAACAAAACAACTTCATCAAGGACTACAACCACAAGATAAAACTAACTCTTGTATTAGATGATGAAACTTTCACAAACTCCATAACTCCACAATTCAATATTTTGAAAATTCACAAACTTCAATGACAACAACAAGTACGAATTAGATGATAACATTAGTAGTATCATAACTTCGAAATTAGAACAGAGAAGTTCAAAACAACACCAAACATCAGGTAGAAAGAATGTGTTAAAAAGAGAAAAATAATGACAAGCTATATTTGTATTCAAACTTCAGAAAATCATAGAGATGGTGCAAAGCTCCCTTACCTTAATTCTTAGCAGCAAACTCTCTCTTTCTAAGATTATTGATTTTCAATTTGTTCTTCTTCTCCCCAATCACAAAGCTTCTCTCATATTCTTATGTACTTCAAGTGTTTTTAGCAAAAGTGGTAAACCCTAATCTTTTCTTAAACTTATCTATTTATAAAAAAATATTGGATTGACTTTTCCAAAAAGCAAGGAATTGATCTTAAAAAAAAACTTAATTCTAAACATATCTTTTAAAGGGTATTATTTATTCTCTTTTTTATTTTGGCTAAATAAAAAAAATACTATTCTCATTCCTCATACAAAAAATAAACAAATTTACTGATGCACCTTACCTTTTTCCTTTAGTTTACTTTCCTCATATCTTCTCCCAAATTTCTACATTTATTTCTATGGTTTACTAATCTAAAGTCTCCTCCCTAATTATCCCAATGAAACACATCCATAAAAACTATTGAAAACATAGTAGATTAATACTAATATACTACTAATAATATATAATAATATTAATATTTTCTAATAATAATAATAAATTAATACTACTACTTTTGGGGTGTTACAACTGGACTACTCTCGGTTTGTGAGAGGAACCTGTATAAAATTGCTTGTTTCGTCTCTCTCTCTCCTTTTTATCTTTGCGCGTGTATAAAATTGCCGACCGCGAGGACGACACGAAAGCTTAGGGAACTCTCAGATCATGTGTTTGCGTTTCTTCTATCCTTAAACTCTTCAATTTTGTATTATTTGTTGATTCGACATTAATTGAATTTTGCGTTCGTACGTGTTCATTAAAATTCAATTAATTGTGCTTGAACTGTGATTCGTTAAAACTCAATCGAATAACTTGTTGTGTGTAGTTGAAACTTGTTATCTTAAGTATTTGATTTCAAAGCATTATCTTAGTTCGATTTATCATCATTCGATTCACGGCTTAATACTATTTTTACTTTAAGCAAGTGGGTCCAAAGTAGACTACCGATCCGGTGGACTTCCGCGCGTTCGAATTTTTAAAACCGCATTGTTTAAAATGGTCATTTATTCAACACCCCCCCCCCCCTTCTAAGTGATAGCCAATTAGTCTAACAACTAAAACATACCACTTTGACCGTCGACTAAATTTTTTTCAATCGGACCGTTTAATATCCCCTAATTGATCCAATAAACGATTGAGATGCATAATTTCGTTGATCGGAGTTCAATCATGTGGACTGATCGTAATATATATCTCATCTAAAACCTAGTTTATTGATTAATATGAAATAGTCAACTTCAAAATTTATAAACAAAATCAAATTATCTGTAAATGTGGTCTTTAAGCAAATTTGTTTTGCAATTCAAAAAGGAGTAGCGGCGCAGCTTGTTGCCCGTTTATCTTCGACACATATCTAATTATCATATATATATATATATATATATATATATATATATATATATATATATATAGCGTTTTGCAAATCAAATTCTATATTTTTTTAAATTTTTATTACTTATAATACAAAAAAAAAATATAAGAAAATGTATAGCATTGGTTATATTGTGTTTTACTGATGATGTACAAGTGTATATGTTAGTTGATTATTACCTTTACAAATAATTTTTGTGCACCTTGTATGGTTTAATATTTTTCAATTATCCTTCTAATTAAATTGAAACATGATTATTGTTTATCTTATATCAGGTGTAGGTGATAGCTCAATATTAAAAGATAGATTTTATTGTTTAGTTGAACCTCCCACACTATTAGTCTTTTTATGAAAATTAAAATAGACAAATCTATCATTCATACTTATTTTGATGATAATCACCTGGAATAAATCCCAGACCATGCTTATCAACATGATGGTAAAAAATTTCAACTGATGTTTCAAAAAAAATTAACTTCTTATGATGTTGAGACCATGTGCAGAAGTTTTCCGAAATGTATGATTTTGAAAATAATTTAAAGTTGTATGCACATTTTATTTAATGGTATGGTATAATTTTATGTGTTAATTTGTTTTTTTGTGTTAATATTTTATGTGCTAATTTTTAATGTTAATTTACTTTTGTCACATAATTTAATAATGATAAATTTTATTGTTAGACATAAAATCTGTCAAAAAAAGACCCATGTAACACACATGTGAAAGATCTAGTTTTTAAAAAGTTTTGTCTTTTCAAAATACAATTAATATTTTTAATTTAATATATTTTCCTAAAAAATGAATCTTATTCAGAATTCCTAGCTCAACTGGCAGAAAATACCGAAATTGTTAAATCGGACGTTCATTAACGGGGTTCGGTTTCCGATCCCTCCACTTTAATTGTGTGCGTGAATTTTGATAAATTTATCATTTCATCTATGTACAAAAAAAAATCTTAAAAAGTTTTAGTTTGAATTTATCTTAGGGTGTTCAAAAAATATTAAATTAGTAACATTTCTTTCTTTATAAATATATTTAAAGTTATTTTTTTACTATAGGTTGGTCATGGGGAGATCATAGGTTCAACACCCTACTCTCCCATTTTTGAACTTTACCAAAAAATTATATATATAATTTTTTTTCATATAATATGTTAGTTTGACCTTAATAAAAACTGTTAGTTTAACTTTGTATATATTTAATATTATATTGGTCAAGTTACCAAAAAAAAAAAATTATATTGGTCAAAAAAATATAATATACTATATGAAGATGTAAAATAATCACAAATATCAATAATTTCCGCTTTCCAATTTTCTTATATAAATGAACGTGTTAGTCCTACATCTAACAAAAAATAAAAATAAGGTGTAATCTAAATTTCTACACAATGGCTTCTCATATCAATCAATCTAGTTTTTGCTTGATTTTGTGCTTTGCTTTCGTTTTGCTTTCAGGTAATATTAGCTAGAAATAAACTAGTTAGTTTTATCTCTTTCGTTATTTTTTTTGCATAAATTTACTATGAAAATTGATATTATTTTCTCTATTTGTGTTCTTAGGCTACCAACTTTTAAAGAAAAAAAACACACACTTATATTATAAGAGTCTCAACTATTTATGAATTTTTAAAGCTGAACAAGTCCGGTACCTAACTTAATATATTGTTGGGTACGATATTTCATAGACAAAACTCAATGACATGTCTTATACTCACATATTTATTCACATTTAAAAAAATTATTTTTTTAAATCAACTTTGTCTATAAAGTACCGTAGTTAAAATAGTACAAAAAATTTCACCATCAAATTTTGAAACCATTGCATAATTTTTTTTTATATTCTTTTCAATCGAATTTAGATTTTTCTGAACGATTTGTATTTTGAACATCAACTTCATATGTATCTCTAAATTTAACTTTATGTTTGCTTGTAGGATTCACTACTGGTTTTTATTATGATCCTCGACTAAACTGCTCAGGTGAATGCATAGATGTTCATAAGTGCTATCAAAATTGTATTAGCAAAGGCTTTAAAAATGGTTATTGTCTGGGAACCAGACCAAATTTTGTGCTTTGTTGTTGTAGTAAATAGTGTTGTTATTGTACTCTTCTTGATATCTTTATAAATAATAAAACGTAGACATGATCTACTTTTGGAGAAAAAAATTAAGTATATTTTAATTAATATGTTGACTATTTTCTTTTATTAATTAAATTTATGTTCACTGTTATTTTACAACCAGTATTTATAGTGTCACAAATTCAAGATGCTAAACTCATATCATATAACCACCTAAAGTGTCATAGCTTGTTAATTATGTTCATGAATATATATATATATATATATATATATATATATATATATATATATATATAGTCAAGGAAAGTTGAATATATAATTTTTTTTCTTCAAATAAACATAGTGAAAACACCAAATCAAATCATATTAGAAGGTTTTCATTCAATATCAACTTATCTCTAATAAATGTGAGTTTAATAAATGTGAATTTAGCTACTCATAGTGAAAACACCAACACGATAGACAAGAATACCAACAATATAATATGGCAAGCAAAAATCTCAAACCAATGTTCGGACAAAATATCATTTCATTGTTTTGACTCATTATTAACATAGAAAGTATTTTTGTTTTGAAGAGTCAGCTAAAGCTTGTGTTTGATCGCGGACGTCACTTGAGTTGCGGGGATATGTTTTTTAGACTATTGAATTTGAAATACTATTTAAGGAAATTTTTTATTTGAAAAGTTAAACAACACAATTTTTAATTCGTTGACTTTATATATTATCATAAAATTTCTATAGGACAGTTTGATCTTACGCTCAATTCGGATTTGTCCATATTAGACATTGGAAACATGCAAAAATACCATCTAGAAACCTTGCACATCAACAATTTACATTAACAAACAAAATTCCGTCTTACTCTCACATATTTTATTCTTGGAATGCTTTGAACCATCATAAGTGTTTGTGCGTTTGATCTGCTAAAAAATAAAGAATAAAATATGACAATTCAGTTGTACTTGTTTGATTTTAAGACTGTTCTTGAAACTGAATAAACTCAGGTCAGAGGATTAAACAAAAACAAATATTCTTGTTTCAAACTAAACCACAAGACAACTTTTTATCCTCATCACAAGTTATCTAAATCACCAAACACTGTACAAGACAAAATTTGACCTTTAGTCCTTAGTTTTCAGCTTTCAATTTTAGTCTCTAATTTTTTTTACACATTTGACATATCATGTAATTTTTTTTAAATGACATATCATTATTAAAGCCTTAAAATATCATTTGTTTAATAATTTAACTGTTTATTAATCATTTTTAAGTTTTTGATAAGTTAACAATTGTTAAAGTTTAAATAACTAAATTATTGTGTCAAAAAAAATATAAAATAAATAACTAAATTATTAAACAAATAATATTTATAGTTCATAATAAAAATAATCATGTGGAATGTGATACGTTGACTTTTTATAAAAAGAAAATGTTAAACAATACCTTAAAAGCAAGTTATACATATAAATAAATAAAATTCCATCTTAAAATTTCATACAATTATAACTTTTTTTTAGTTCTCGTGATTTGGTCAATAGTATATATGGTTGAAAGTAGTAATGTTATATTACGATTTTTATAGTAAGAATAATACTAAAGCATTTTTCCATTTGTTATTCTTTGACCAAATATTATTATTGCGGTTTTTATTTTTTGGTCAATATTGAGGTTTTTATAATAAAAGTAATAATTAAAATTTCCATTTGTTATTTTTTTAGGTTTTATCAACGTTTTTTAATTTTCCATTTGTTATTAAAATTTTCATTTTTTTTATTTGGCTGAAATTAATTTTCCCTTTGATGTGAAACTCAATTAGTTAGCCTTTAATGACACTGATGATTTTAGTTTTTAAAGGATTTTTATTGTTATGTTTTATAAAAGGCTATTTTTTTGTTTATGTTAACTATTTAATTACATATACTTTTTTTTATTATATATACTTGAAAAGTGTTGGTCATATACATCTAGCAAGAACAAATTTTACACGTTTTAGTCATATATCAATCTTGTATGTACTTGATGTGTTGCTTTGCTTTCATTTTGCTTTCAGGTAGTTAGAAAGAGTTTGTTTTATCTCTTTAATTAGTTTCATATTTTTTTTATATAAATGTTCCATGAAAATTAATTCCTAATTCCATAATCTAAGAAAAAAAAACCTTGAATTTTAGATGAGTGTAATTTTTATTTTTATAAATTTTCCATATATATATATATATATATATATATATATAGGGTGTATCAAATGAGAGGAGTGGTTAATGTGAGAGATGAGAGGAATGAAATGTGACCATTAGATTAAAGTGTACCGTGTACATTAAAAGATCTTATTGCGCGTAATTTTATTTCTTTCTTACTTTTTTAGTTTATTTTATTCTAAAATAGTTTCTTAATTAGCGTAAAAGAATAAGAATGTCAAAAAATAGTCTTTTTCTATCTTTTACTTTCATTTTATATTTTATTTCGGTATATTCGAAAAATATTAAAAACAATTACATTTTATTTATCTTCCATTTTATTTTATTTAGTTTAATCCTTTTATTTGAAAATATACCAAAAAAATAAAGAGTAGAGCGCAAGTTGTATTTTCACGCATATGACTAATCAATCTTATCTATTTTCCATTTTATTTTTCTGTTTAAAAATAAATCACAAAACATCTTCTTCATAGACAGATCATATCTTGACACATCACCACTTCCACTTTCATATCCTGTATTACAAGTTGTGCCATTTAACCTAGAAAGACTCTATAAATACATTGACTACTTGATGAGAGAGAGATGTCACAAAACACTAAAAAAATTCCTTTCTATCATTTCTCTAGATCAAAAACTTTCATTCTCTCATTTTTTCCTCAAAACCAAAAAAAAAAAAATATCAAATCAACTCCAAAAATTCCCCAAAAAAATTACAAACTCATATCAACTTCAATATCTCATTAATATTACCATACAAAACCACATTCAGTCATCAAATACTTCAAAATCAAACAAAGATCACAAGAGAAGTCTCAGGTCCGACGCACAGCTTCATAAGGCCGTCGTAAACCTCAAACCCTTTTTCCAAAAGTTTGATCCTGGTCTCAGTTCTTCAATCAAAAGGTTGGAAACTACTCTTGTATGCTTGCGAAATCTACAGAACACGTTTTACACTTTGATTCGGTTTAAATCCATATGAACTAATTTATTTTAATATTCAATAAGGAATTTGAGATATTATATCTTATAAGTTGTTTAAATATAAATTGTTGGAGTAAATATATTTTTTGACAGAAATTTGAAGTAAATATATTCTAAATCGTATAAATGACATTAAATAAAAACAATTTATATTAAAAAAATATTATTTAAAAAGTTAAAAGTTTAAGGACAATAAAACAATTTTAAAAATTTAGAAAAAAGGAAGGACTAAAAATATATTTAATCTAATTAATAAAATAAATTTTTAGATCGGAATGTTACATTCAGTGATGTTCCTACGTTTATTATAGATTTACTCATTTGAATTCCGTGAAACTATATTTTTTAAATATAGTGTAAATTAAGATATATTTTTTCATTGTTTTCTTATATTGTTTCAATTTGTTTAGTAGTAATCTACGTACATGTAAATTTTGAGAATAAAGAAATAGACAACCTTGAATATCACAAACTCTCATATTATTTTTGTCAAATAGAAAGCCCACATTGGTTCTCTCACCTTCTTTGAACTTCTTTCGTAGTAATCTACATGTAAATTTCAAGAAAAAAACAAACAAAGAATTAGACAACCTTGAATATCACAACATTGTTTTGTCAAAAAAAAAATCCCAAATTCGGTGATCTTCCTAAGTTTATTATAAATTTATTCAACTGGAATCCTATCAAACTAAATTTTAATAAAATACAGCGTAAATTAATATATATTTTTCCATCGTTCTCTCACCTTCTTGTTTCGACTTGTTTCATAGTAATCCACGTATAAATTTCAAAATTGAATATAAATAACTAAAAAACATTGCGTATCACTAATCTCTGACATTTTTTCCTCTAAATGAATTTTTTGCATATCGCAAAACTCCGACATTTTTTCATTAAAAAAAAACTTTCACATTTAGTGATGTTCCTACATTTATTATAGATTTATTCATATGAATCCCATGAAACTAATTTTTTTTTTTTTAAATATAGTGTAAATTAATACTTCCTCCATTCTATTTTACTTGTCATTTTAGAAAAAAAAATAGTTGTTCCTTTTTACTTGTCATTTTGGCAATTTAGGTTATATTTTGCCTATTATACCCTCCTTCTTATTTTATTTTATTGACTAAATTTTGTATAATTTGTTGTTGTTGTTTTGGTAAGGTATAATTTTTTGTTGTTGAAACAATATAATCTTTTTATTGTATATAAATTTTGTTTATTTTAAATAAAGTTTGTAATAATTTTTTTTGAAAAAGTAGAAATTTATTGGTGAATTAAAAATATGATATATATATTTTAAACAAAGAGCATAATAGGAAAATAAGCAAAGCAGGAAACAATATAATATATTTTTTCTTTCTAAAATGACAAGTAAAAAGGAATAGAGGGAATATATATTTTCTCATTATTCTCTCACATTGTTTCAACTTTTTTCGTAGTAATCCACAAGTAAATTTTGAAAACAAAAAACAAATAAAAAACAAAGAAAGACAACCTTGAATATCGATCACAAAACTCCCACATTTTTTGTCAACAAAAAACTCCACATTCAATGATCTTCCAACATTTATTGCATATTTATTCAACTGAATTTGATCAAACTACAATTTTTTTAAATAGAGGGTAAATTAAGATATTTTTCCTAACGCTCTCTCATCTAGTTGAACTTATTTCGTAGTAATCCTCATGTAAATTTCAAGAACGTCAAAAAATACAAATAAATAGATAAACTTGCATATCATGAAACCCTGACATTTTTTCTTAAAAAAAACTCTCACTTTCAATGATGTACCTACGTTTATTGTATATTTATTCATCTGAACCCCATCAAACTATATTTTTTTAATTACGGTGTAAATTAAAAAAAAAAATTGTCGTTGTCCCACCTTGTTTCAACTTATTTCTTAATAATTCACATGTAAATTTTAAGAAAAATATAACAAAGCAATAGACATCTTAATGTCACAAAACTGTCACTTTGTTTTTTCAAAAGAAAACCTACTATATTCGGTGATCTTCCTACTATTTATTGTGGATTTATACAACGGAATATCATTAGACTAATATTTTTAATTTTAAATAAATTAAATACTATATAAAGTTAGATATTTTTTTTTGCAATCGTTCTCTCACATTGTTTCAACTTTTTCATAGTAATCCACAAAAATATCATCAAACAATAGGCAATCTTGAATATCACAACATTGTTTTGTCAACCAAAAACAAAATCCCAAATCGGTGATATTCCTACGTTTATTGTAAATTTATTCAACTAAAATATCATCAAAATACATTTTTATTTAAATACAGTGTAAATTAATATATATTTTCTCATCGTTCTTTCACCTTTTTTTTTCGGTAAATTAAGAGCATCGAGGTTCTTTCACCTTCTTGTTTCAACTTTTTTCGCACTAATCCACATGTAAGTTTCAAGAACATCAAAAAAAAACTAAGGAATTGACATCCTTGCATACAATAAAAATGTATTACCTAAAAAAATGTCACTAAATAAATATGATTAATTATATCAATGAGAGTAATGTAAAATCGGTCTATTGAACTAAATGAAAAAATTGAATTAAATTTTCAATTTAAATAGTGCATAATAAAACATAAAAAGTAAAACAATGAAAAAACTGTTGTATGACAATCATATAATTGAAATTGTCAAGTCTTTCTCAGTTTTAACATTGGTCTTCATATATTTGATTGTTTGTAAATAAGCTCCATCAAAGCAAGCTCTCTAAACTGATATACCATCAATTTTATGCGAGCATAAGTTTAGACATCTGTAACCGTGTTAACTTTGACCTTCTCCTCTGCTATTTCATCAAACTTTATAATAAGACTCTGTGAACAAAAGAATGTCAAAAGACAAATCAATAAGTTATGCGGTTAAGATTATGAAACAAATTCTTTTTAAATTGAATTATGTTACCTACCTTATCATATCATAATTGAATTGTGATTTAACGTCAATACAATTAACACTCAATTTTGACACGCTAGGTCGTACAATATGAAATACACAATTTTATATAAATAGTTTAGAACATATAAAGTATGAATTGCACTGATAAAAAATTAGTACTTAATTATAGATCATGTACTGGGTATGTAGTACCTTAAATTTTCTTAGTTTTTTCCATTGTTCAATCAGATTATGATCATCAACAACTATATTGAATGCTACATGCCAATATTACAAAGAACCTCATAAGATCTACACAATAAAAGTTAATTTTAAAAATTGTTTTAGTGAATGAAAAATATACTCATATATATTGATGATCATAAAAATAGATAAAAACTTACGACACAAATAATTGACATCATATGTATCAATAAACACGTCTCTTGGGTCTTTGAAAGTCAAACATCAATGGGTGTGTGAATGTGTTTTCTATATATAGACAAAAACAAAGTAGTTGTTATCTGTTGAATATTTTTTTTTGTTGTTATCCATAATTTTAATATACTTTACACTAAAGAAAAAGCTCTACAAAAATTTAAAAAATAGATTTTCATAAGATATTATAGAAATTGAATTAGGCTACAAAATAAATAAAAAATCTTAGAGAAATTCTAATTGAATGACACATAAACAAATAATTTTAGTTTAATTTTTTCTCTGCAAAAAAATATATTTTAATAAGATATTATAAAAACTGAATTATGCTAAAAATAAATATTAGAGAAGCTCTAACTGAATGACACGTAAACAAATTTATCTACAAATGCAACTGAACTAGTATGTTAACTCGTGCAGTGCACGGGATTATTTTCTTTTTAATATTATTTATTAATTCATTTTAAATTATAATTTTAAATTTATTTTAATATTTAATAGTGAATTTGAGATACTTTTTTGGTAAACCAAAGGTATCCTCCGCATGCAATTGCAGAGATTAATTCACTCGAGATAATTGGAATCCATTTAAGGGGTTGACATCTTCTAACAAATATTTCTCCATATAGTGTAAATTTTAAAGGGGTTGACCTCTTTCAAAAAAAAGTGTAAATTAAGATATTTTTTTTCATCGTTATCCCAGTTTGATTGAACTTGTTTCATAGTAATCCATGTGTAAATTTAAAAAAAAAAAAAAAATAGAATTCTTAATATCACAAAACTTTGTCACCATAACATAACTCGGGTGGTATGAGCTAAGGGACGTATGAGTTGGAGAGGTCCAGGGATCAATTCCAGGCGGGAGCAATTTATCTTTCCGATCTACCTTAAAAGAATATATCACAAAACTTCCACATTGTGATATATTTTTTGTCCCTATAACTATTCTCATAACTACGCTAAGAATATGCTAAGAATGCAACTAGATTACGCTAAAAAAAATATGTAAAAAGAATTAAAAACAAATCTTAGAGAAGCTCTAATTGAATGACACATAAGCAAATTTTCTTGAGAATGCATGAGAGAGCTCCGTGGAACTATCGTAATGTATATAATAGAGATAGAGATAAGAACCTCTCCCATAAAAAATTTCATCTTTTGTAATAGAGATCCCTATAATGTATTAAACATGTCAGCGGAAAAAAAATTAAAATTTTGAATGATATGCTCGAGTTAATGAAAAATAAGGACCAAAAATCATGATACGAAATAGTTGAGGGACCATAACCTGCTGAAAATGTTTTTAGGGACTAAAAATGAAATTTTGTATATTTATAGGGACTGCAAACATATTTATTCCCAAAAAAAAAATCTAAAAAAAATATGCTAAGAACGCAACTAAATTACGCTAAAAAAAATTAAAAAAATTTTTAGAGAAGCTCTAATTGAATGACACATAAGCAAATTTTCTTGAGAATACATGAGAGAGCTCCATGGAACTATCGTAATGTATATAATAGAGATAAGAACCTCTCCCATAAAAAATTTCATCTTTTGTAATAGAGATCCCTATAATGTACTAAACATGTCAGCGGACAAAAATTTAAAATTTTGAATGATATGTTCGAGTTAAATGAAAAATAACGACCAAAAATCATGATACGAAATAGTTGAGGGACCATAACCTGATGAAAATGTTTTTAGGGACTAAAAATGAAATTTTGTATATTTATAGGGACTGCAAACATATTTATTCCCAAAAAAAAATCTAAAAAAAATATGCTAAGAATGCAACTAAATTACGCTAAAAAAAATATCTAAAAAAAATAAAAAAAAATCTTAGAGAAGCACTAATTGAATGACACATAAGCAAATTTTCTTGAGAATGCATGAGAGAGCTCCGTGGAACTATCGTAATGTATATAATAGAGATAAGAACCTCTCCCATAAAAAATTTCATCTTTTGTAATAGAGATCCCTATAATGTACTTAATATGTCAGCAGAAAAAAAATTTAAAATTTTGAATGATATGCTCGAGTTAAATGAAAAATAAGGACAAAAAATTATGATACGAAATAGTTGAGGGACCATAACCTTCTTAAAATGTTTTTAGGGACTAAAAATGAAATTTTGTATATTTATAGGGACTGCAAACATATTTATTCCCAAAAAAAAATCTAAGAAAAATATGCTAAGAATGCAACTGAATTACGCTAAAAAAAATATGTAAAAAAAATTAAAAAAAATCTTAAAGAAGCTCTAATTGAATGACACATAAGCAAATTTTCTTGAGAATGCATGAGAGAGCTCCGTAGAACTATCGCAATGTACATAATAGAGATAGAGATAGAGATAGAGATAAGAACCTCTCCCATAAAAAAATTCATCTTTTGTAATAGAGATCCCTATAATGTACTAAATATGTCAGTGGAAAAAAATTTAAAATTTTGAATGATATGCTCAAGTTAAATGAAAAATAAGGACCAAAAATCATGATACGAAATAGTTGAGGAACCATAACCTGCTGCAAATGTTTATAGGGACTAAAAATGAAATTTTGTATATTTATAGCGACTGCAAATGTATTTATTCCCAAAACAAAATATGCCAAGAATGCAACTGAATTACGCTAAAAAAAATATGTAAAAAAAATTAAAAAAATATCTTAGAGAAGCTCTAATTGAATGACACATAAGCAAATTTTCTTGAGAATGCATGAGAGAGCTCCGTGGAACTATCGTAATGTATATAATAGAGATTATGCTAAAAAAAATATCTAAAAAAATATTTAAAAAATCTTAGAGAAGCTCTAATTGAATGACACATAAGCAAATTTTTCTGAGAATGCACGAGAGAGCTCCGTGGAACTATCATAATGTATATAATAAAGTTCTTGAGTCGTACTTTGCTTCCATGCTTGGACCTTTATTTATAGTATTTGATCTGAGATAGAGGCCAAACCAAATAATAGGAAAGTTTGTTGAGAATAAATCTTTTATATTCAAAAAATAAAATATTTGTTTTTGAATCTTGTTCAAGCTATTTCAAAAATCCTGGGGCGAGGAAACAAATAATCTTTTTGAGTTATTATTTGTTTGGTAGAGCTGAGTATCTTGTAACAAACTTTCTTTGTTTAAATTATTTTATTTTAAATTTATTCAAACAAAAACACGCGCCATAACAAACTTCTAAATAGATATACTTTAACAGGGAACGTTGGAGTATTTGTTTCTTCATCTCTAAGTAATCAACAAACAAATCCTAAGGGTCTGTGAACATAATTCGCACACTATGAATTCCTTGACTGGTGTGCTCTGTAGAGGCTGTTGGAACAAAAGTGGTTCTGACGATTATCTGCTTTAGTTTTGATGATAACAAAGTATTAATGAACAATAGGGTATTTTAATATTTAATCTAAGTGTGCAGGAACATTAGTGAAAAGTCAACAATGCACTGAAGCTTAGAAGTTCTGATGATGATCAGAAGCATTAACACAAGTTCTGATCAGAAGCACCAACGCGAGTTCTGATGATCTATCAGAAGGATGATCATCAGAAGCATAAGTCATCAGAAGTACACAACACCAGAAGTTGTACTGGGAGTACAGGCTTCCGAGATCAGTCTTGCGCTGGAAGATTCATGAAAGGAAATCACATGTTTGGCTTAGGGATTAACAACGGTCAAGTTCAAATTCGTGTGAAGGAAAATCAAAGCACGTTATAATATTATCTTGGGAAGATAATATAAGCATTAGTCATTTTCCCATTACCGCATTTGGACACACACAAAGCCTTAACCTGCAAAGAGAAGTCAACAAGTTTCCTTGTTGAGCTTAATCGCATGTGACCACCTAGAAACTGCTCCAGCGGACAAAATAGCTTGACAACGGTCAAATCTGCAACGTCTCTATCTTGTCATATATATAGAGACCTCGTACTTGAAGTCAAGTGTGGATTACAACTAGCAAAACTGATCATACTCACAAGAAAGCAAACAGTGCTTCTGATAACCAAACAGACTTGCTTTATTCACTTATTGTTCTTTAGAATCCTAAGTGTAGTTCTTGTGTTTAGTGTTGTAATTTGCCTTGAGTATTTGATTTTATCAAGTACTCAAAGGTTCTGAAAAACCATATACTTTCTCATCTAGTTTAGGAAATCTCTTGTTAGTATACTTGAGCATTTGGAAGTCTCTTACTATTGTGTTTGAGCAATTGTATCTTAAGTGTTTTTAGTGAACTCCCTTGAAAGTGCAAGGGGACTGGGCTACTCTCAACTTGTGAAAGGAACCAGTATAAAATCGCTTGTGTCTCTCTCTCTCTACTCTCCTTTACTGTGTTATCCGCTGCCAAATCTGATAAGTTCGAAAGAACTTTGAAGAAGTTTTTAAACTATCTAAAACATAATTCAACCCCCCTTCTTGTGTTTTTCGTACCTTCATTTGGCATCAAGAGCCCGGTTGTCTTTAAGTCACTTAACAGTGAGACATAAAGATCTTGAAAAACACAAAACTCTAAGTCACTATGTCAGGTGGTACTGGTCTAAGAACTCAGATTCCATATGACTATGACAATGAGAAGTCTGGAAACAATGGCAAGGCCCCTAAGTTCAATGGTGATCCTGACAACTTCAGCTGGTGGAAATGGCAAATCTATCCTTACATCATAGCTGAAGATCCTAGTGTATGGGAAATGGTTGAGGAAGGTGTTAGCTTCCATCATTTTCTTGATGAAGATGGCAAAGTGTCAACAGCTGTAATCAAAACATTTACAGCTGATCAGAAGAAAGAATGGAAGAAGCACAGCAGAGCAAAAACCATTATGGCCAGCTGTATCACTCATGATGAATTCCTAAAACTTGGAAACAGGCAGAGTGCTAAAGGCATTTATGACTCTCTTTGTTCTCTTTATGAAGGAAACCAACAAGTTAAAGAAGCAAGAGATAACCTATTGGTTCAGAAGTATGAATTGTTCAATATGAAGGACAATGAGAGTATTGAAGAAATGTACTCAAGATTTCAAATCTTAGTTGCTGGTCTTTCTGTGCTGAAGAAGAGTTATACACCTGCTGATCATGTGAAGAAAATTTTAAGAAGTTTGCCTCCTAAGTGGAGACCTAAGGTCACTGCTATACAGGAAGCAAAGAATTTGAACACATTGACTCTGGAGGAGCTAACCAGCAATCTCATTAGTCATGAGATGGAGTTAGCTTCTGATGACATAAAGAAGAAACCAAAAGCTTCAACAACTGTGTCTACTTCCAAGGCTCTAAAAGCCAAGGTAGTAGAGTCTGATGTTGAAGAATCTGTGGCAGAAGGTCCTGAAGACAACTCTGATGAAGAATTCTTTGCTCTAATGACAAGATTCAGAAAGTGGGACAAATCTGTTGGTAAGGCTGGTGGTAGGAAATTTATTCCAAAAGGTTCTGGAAGCAGAAACTCAAACTACAAGGATAAGAAGGATGATTCTAAGAACACGTGCTTTAACTGCAAGAAACCTGGACATTTCATTGTTGATTGCCTAGATCTGAGCTCCAAAAATAAGGGAAGAAAGAGCAGTGTTAAAAACAATTTGAAGAAGAGTTTAATGGCTACTTTTGAGGATCTGGATAAATTATCAGATGATGAAGTAGATGATGAAGAGGCAAATCTGGCACTGATGGCTACAACTGCTTCTGATAATGATAATGATTCTGGAGATGAATCAGAAACAGATGACATTGATGAGGTAACTTCTAATATTCCTCATGAAAAGCTATTACCTGCTCTTAGAGACACAATGAGACAATACATAAGCAAAGCTAAGAGTGTCAAAAATTTTAAAAATGATGTTAGCTTGCTTGTCAAAAGATTTGATCAACTTCAAGCTCAATATGATAAATCTGTTTTAAAAATACAAGAGCTTGAAAGTGGCTGCATCTCTTGTAGCAAATCTCATGATGTGCATGAAGTTGCACTTCATGAGTTTGTAAATCAAAATGTCAATAAGAGTAAGGTGGCTTCCATGATCTATAGTACTACCAAGAACAGAGGTGAAGGGCTTGGTTATTCTGCATCTGATGATAAAGGACAATCAAGTTCATCAGTCTGTATTAGCAAAACTCCACCTCATTTGTATTCTACTTTTACACCTGCTACCGGTAGAGTTGAGAAGGTTGCACAAACCAAAGCCTTGAATAAATGCAAGTCTAAAGTCTCAGAAGTGAGAACTTCAGAAGTTAAGACTATCACTTATTCAAAGCAGAAGCATGCTGAGGTCAGAATTCTGAAGAGACCAGAACCTAGGGCAACCAAGGTTCTGAGATCATCAGAAGCTAGCACCTCTAAAGCTAAGTTTGCTCAGCATACTACAAACTCAGGCCAGAAGAAGTATGAACCCAAAAAGACTTTCAAAAAGTCATACTTCAAGAAGGCCTATACTAACCAAAATTGACCCAACAAGCTGTGGGTACCAAAATCTGAGTTTGTGTGTCTTTCAGGTTTGCACACTAAGAGACAAGAAGCCAAGTACTTGGTACTTGCACAGTGGATGTTCGCATCACATGACGGGCGAGAAGGATATGTTCCTCACCCTAACTCCCAAAGAGGGAGGGAGTGTAGGATTTGGTGGGAACCAAAAGGGAAAGATAGTTGGTATTGGTATTGTCGGTAACTCCTTTGCCTCTATCTCTGATGTACTTTTTGTAGATGGACTATTTCATAATCTTCTGAGCATAAGCCAATTATGTGACAGTGGATATGAAGTAATGTTTAATAAGAATGCATGTACTGTAAGCAAAGCATCTGACAAATCCATTGTGTTTAGAGGAAAGAGACAAGGCAATATGTATAAAATAAATATATTTGAACTGATGGAGCAAAATGTTTTATGTCTTCTGACAGTGAGTGATATTTGATTTCAGGCAAGCCTCTCACAAGATTGTCCTTGCTAAGTTTAGAGATTAATCTCTAAACTTAGCAAGGACAATCTTGTGAGAGGCTTGCCTGAATCAAATATCACTCAAAGTCTCTTTGTGGGGCATGTCAGAAGGGAAAGATTTTCAAAAGCTCTTTCAAAACCAAAAACTTTGTCTCTACTTCAAAACCACTAGAATTGCTTCATATAGATTTATTTGGGCCTGTCAGCACAGCCTCAATAAATGGCAAGAAGTATGGATTAATTATTGTTGATGATTACAGTAGATGGACTTGGGTAAAGTTCCTATGAACAAAGGATGAGACATATGAAGTGTTTAGTATCTTCTGCCTTCAAATACAAAATGAAAAAGATTAAAAAATTATCAAAGTTAGAAGTGATCATGGTGGTGAATTTGAAAATGAACCCTTTGAAATATTTTGTGAAAAGCATGGAATTCTCCATGAGTTCTCATCTCCTAGAACTCCACAGCAAAATGGAGTTGTAGAGAGAAAGAACAGATCACTACAAGAAATGGCCAGAACCATGATGCATGAAACTAACTTATCTAAATATTTTTGGGCAGAAGCTGTTAATACTGCATGTTATATTCAAAATAGGATCTATATCAGACCTAAGTTGAATAAAACAGCATATGAATTGTTTAAAGGAAGAAAACCAAATCTTTCTTATTTTCATCAATTTGGTTGTACTTGTTACATTCTGAATAATAAGCTCCATCTAAAGAAATTTGACTCTAAAGCATTTAAGGGTATCTTTATTGGATACTCTGAACGCTCCAAGTCATACAGAGTGTATAATTCAGAAACTAAAACAGTTGAAGAATCTATGCATGGTAGATTTGATGACAAAGAGCCTGACAACAAAAAGTCAGAGCCTGTTAAAGAACTTGCAGGTAATGAAGAATCAGATGATGAATTCCCAGAAGTGGTTAGAAGAACAGAAAGAACAGAACAAGAACCTGTTACTATGTCAGAATCTACAATTGCTTCTGATGTAACAACTACTTCTGAGAACAATGCTTCTGATGTTCATCTAGAAGTGCAGATAGATGGAACAGAGTCTGATTCTGAAGAAATTCCCAAGAAATCCTTCAAATATAAATCATCTCATCCAGAAGAACTAATCCTTGGCAACAAGGATAGTCCAAGGAAAACAAGATCAAGCTTTAGAGATGAAGAATCCTTGTTTGGTCTAATATCCCTTATTGAACCGAAAACTATTGATGAAGCCCTAAAGGATGATTCATGGATTCTAGCTATGCAAGAAGAACTGAATCAGTTTGAAAGGAATGATGTCTGGAATCTAGTTCCAAAACCTAAAGGGAAAAACATTATTGGAACAAAGTGGGTCTTCATAAACAAATTAAATGAACATGGAGAAGTAACTAGGAACAAAGCTAGACTAGTTGCACAAGGTTATAGTCAGCAAGAAGGAATTGATTACACAGAAACTTTTGCTCCAGTTGCAAGACTGGAAGCAATCAGGTTACTTCTTTCCTATGCTGTGAATCACAACATCAAGCTTTATCAAATGGATGTCAAAAGTGCTTTTCTTAATGGTTTTATAACTGAGGAAATTTTTGTCAAACAACCTCCTGGTTTTGAAAATATACAACATCCTGATCATGTTTTTAGACTAAAGAAATCTTTATATGGTCTCAAACAAGCTCCTAGAGCTTGGTATGATAGACTAAGCACTTTCTTAGTTGAAAATGGATTTGAAAAAGGAAAGGTTGACAAAACACTTTTCAGAAAAACCTTAAAGAAAGACATTTTAATCATCCAAATTTATGTTGATGATATAATCTTTGGTTCAACTAATGCCACTCTGTGCAAGAGTTTCTCTAAGCTTATGTAGGATGAATTTGAAATGAGCATGATGGGAGAACTAAAGTTCTTTCTTGGAATTCAAATAAATCAAAAGGAGAATGGTACCTACATTCATCAATCCAAGTACACTAAGGAGCTTCTGAAGAAGTTCAACCTGGAAGAATGCAAACCAATGAACACTCCAATGCATCCTACATCAAGTCTAAGCTTGGATGACTCTGATGGCAAAGTAGACCAGAAGCAATATAGAGGTATGATTGGTTCACTTCTCTATCTAACTGCATCTAGACCTGATATTTTGTTCTCAGTATGTTTGTGTGCAAGATTTCAATCAGATCCTAGAGAATCCCATCTCACTGTTGTGAAGAGAATCTTTAGATACTTAAAAGGAACAACTAATCTTGGATTACTGTATAAAAAATCTAATGATTATCAACTTAATGGATTCTGTGACGCTGACTACGCAGGAGACAAATTAGAAAGAAAATCCACAAGTGGCATTTGTCAATTTGTTGGTGAAAACCTTGTCTCCTGGGGTAGTAAAAGACAATCAACTATTGCTTTGTCTACAGCAGAAGCAGAATACATATCAGTTGCAAAATGTTGCCCACAACTTCTATGGATGAAATATCAATTAGAAGACTATCAGATAAGCAGTCACAGTATACCTTTGTACAGTGATAACACTGCAGCCATACATCTTTCAAAAAATCCTATTTTACATTCAAGAGCCAAACATATTGAAATAAAACATCATTTTATAAGAGACTATGTTCAGAAAGGTATTGTAGATATTAAGTTCGTTGAGACTGAAAATCAATGGGCTGACATATTTACAAAACCTTTAACAATAGAAAGATTTGATTTCATAAAGAAAAATCTGAATATGGTCTTTGCTTCTGATTAAGTTTGGTTCTGGAATGATGAAGCTTTTGAAATAGATCAGAAGAGATTGATGTCAGAAGCCTTCTCGTAAAGACTTCTGATAACAAGAGCTTCTGATATAGCTCAGAAGCTAATGTATGGTTCTGACATGGAAGTGGAAAAGTTAGTAACTTCTTTCTTGTTAACTGACACCCACTAACGCGTCAGTTTCTAAAATAGTCTCTAATGCACGTGTCTCGATGTGATTTGATGGGGAAGGCAGTTTATGATGATTAAGTGCGGTTATCAATGCATAAAGTTAATTACCTTTTTCCCTCCCTTTGCGTGTGCCTCGTTTTACGGTTTTCAAAACCTTTTGTATTCTAAAATCACTTTACACTCACACACAAACACTTCACAACCTACACACTCTTTCATTCTCTCTCAGACTTCAGAAATCTTCTTTCTCTCTCCAAACGATTAGCTTTACCAAAAACCCTAACCTTCAACAATGGATTCTGAAACACAAACTATTCCGCCTCTTGTCAACATCTTCAAGGAAAGTGATCGATTTTTGGAAGATATTGGGAATATGTTAAGTTTTCCGGAAAAAGATCTAACCCTAACTACTGAGAAGTTGGTTGATTTCGAAAGCCTGGAGATAAATGGGTTTGATGTGAAATCGTTCTTCTCTGCGCAAGGATGGGATAGATACTTTGAGATTCTCAACGGAATCATATACAAGGATCTATGTACTCTCTTTTGGATGAAGGCCCAGGTGTACGATGATGTAATAGCTCAAGAAGAGGTTGATGCTATGGTAAGAGACAATCCTGACCTAGAAGGAAAAACCAGAGAAGAAATGGGTTTAAGACCCTATGTTGGAAAAGAAATAAGGTCAGTGATAGTTGGGACGTATATGGCTATTAGAACTGAACATATAGCAAAGATACTCAACACTGGTATGAAAGGAAAGATTTTCACTCCAAAAGTTGCTTAGAAAGGAACTCAGTTTCCAAAAGAAATGATGGAACTGCTTTTTGATCCTGTTAAATTGAATGAATGGTATGAGAAGAAAGGAAAAGGCACAAAGCCTACTTCTGCTCAACTTCTTCCTTTGTACAACATTATTTACCATGTTCTTATTTGCTCAATCTGGACTAGAGAAGGTGGTGTAGAGTACATGTCCCTTGACAGTGTCTCGTTCTTGTATGCTATCGTTACTGGTCAAAAGGTAGACCTTGCTGGATGTCTTTTTGAGCACTTGTGTGATGCTATCAAGAAGAGCAAAACAAAGAACAGAAAAGCAATACATCATCCAAGACTTTTGTCTGAGCTTTTTCATCAAAGCAAGTTCTTGGAGATGATTAAACGAGTTGATTCTGAGTATGCACAAATTCTGAGTGCACCTTACACAGTTGAAAAGAAAGTAATCAATGAGTTAACTTTGAGTCACAAGAAACTGGTAGAGAGCACTGCATTAATTCATCCAGCACAGCCTTTGATTCAAAGCAAGAAATATTTTATCTATAATGATGACTTTCCTCTGATCTCTGAGGCTGATGCTGAGCATGTGATCCAAGCTATGATCCTAGATGCTGCTTCCAATGGAGTTTACATTGCCAGAGACGAAATTCCTTCAAAGGAAGTCTTTGAAGAAGCTTGTGAAAAAGCTGGACTTGGTAAGAAGTTACAGGGTAGAAAGAGAGTTGTCAAGAAGGAAAAGCCTGCTACTAAGCCCCAAGAAGGAAGGAACCCTAAGAAACCTGTTGTTGTTGAACCTATTGTAGAAGATAGAACATTGAGATCTGGAAGAACGATTCGTCTTGCTACTGAGGAAGAAAATGTTGCAAAAGCCAGAGAAGTTACACTCAACAAAAGAAAAGCTGATGAGATGCTGACAAAGAAGGATGGAAAGAAGTCTCTCAGGTCTAGGATAATCCTACAATCAAGCAGTGATGAATCAACTAATGATGAAGAACCTCTTCATCAAAGGAGAAGGTTTGAAGGAAACACCTCAGGTATACCTTCTAATCTCGTTTCTGATAAGACAGGTGTTGATCATAATATGTCTGAACAATTAAATCTTAGGGTAGAAACCTTAGTTGATGTACCTGTTGGTTCTGACTATGTTAAGTCAAACCAACAATCTGATAGAATCACTCCTGATACATCACCAGATGACAACTTACCCATTAACACTCTGTTAAGCAATTCACCCATAATTGCCCAACCTCTGAATGTAGCAGATGCATCTATAACTCCTGAACCAGTTGATGAACAACCTAATATCACTTCTGACATCATTATACCAGAAAATCAACCACCTCATTCACCTCCTATTGATTCTGATACTCATTTGGCAAAACCCTTTAATCCCTTTGATGACTCACTTGATCATCAATATGAAACCTGTTCTGATCTTGATCCAATAATAATTCCTTTGCTTACAAATGAACCAGAACAGGCCAATCAACTAGAAATACCTGTTGAAGAACCTATGAATGAGCTTGCTTTGAAACATGTTGAAGAACCAGTTGCTAATGAGATCATCCAACCTCCATCTAACTCTTCTGTCATTCATAATGTGTCCTCTGACTCATCATCATCTATGTCTGACACATCATCATCATCATCATAATCACTTTCTCCTGGAATACCTCCACCTTTTCCTAAGAAAATTCAAATTGATGCTGAAACCCCCCCACCATCTGAACTAGCTCATGATGAAAACCTTGCACTAGAACCTCAGCAAAACCGTCCTGAATCCCAAATCAGTGACCTACTCTTCACCCAAGCCCTACCTTATGAGGCATTGATTGCTAGAATCAATGATGGTTATAAGGTAGAATTGTTTGCTTCAAAATCTTTACTTGTTGCTGATCAAGTAGCCTGGAAAACGGAGGAATTGTTAGACAATGTGGCTAAGGTTGTGCAAGCCATATCAAGGAGAACTATCCGAAAGCTAGTACTGGAAAAGAAAAGAAAACGTGAGGAATTAGAAAGTGCTGATGTCATTTCTACAAGTAGGGTTCTGATGCTGAATGATAAGTCTCATGAAGAAATTGAAAAGGAAAAGCTTGAGGAAGCTATGAGACGTGCTGCTGAACTGGAAGCTAAGCTGGCAGAAGAGGCTAGGCTAGCAGAAGAGGCTAGGTTAGCAGAAGAGGTCAGGTTAGCAGAAGAGGAGAGGTTAGCAGAAGAGGCTAGGATAGTAGAAGCAGCTAAGTTAGCGGAAGTGGTTCCACCAGAAGAGCTCACACCAGAAGTAGCTCAACCAGAAGTGGTCATACCAGATGGTCAAAGTGCTTCTGTGGATACCAGAATTGCTGAAATGGAGGCAAGACAGGAACAAAGGTTTGCTGCATTGGAAGCAAAACAGGATTCCCAAGCTGCTGAAATCTCAAATATGAATCAATCCTTGAAGGCTATTTTGGACATCTTGCAGAACAAACCTACCTAACCCTTCTCTCATCTCCTACCAAACCTTAGGATATCTATGCACTTAATTATGTCTTTGGATATTTTGTGTGTTTTGTTAAAACTTGTTATTTGTGTTAAAACTAAATGCTTAAATGTATCTTGTTTGATTACTTGGTTGTGTTTAGTTAAAAAAAAATTTAAACATGGATGATAGAATCAGAAGTATCTATAGTATGAGTCAAAGATAACTTTTTATTGAAAACAGTAGAATTTAGAGTACATAAGAATTCTAAAGCTACTACTTAGAATCTAATTCAGACACGGCCGATCCTTCAGATGAAGAGGGTTCTTCTGGAGGTACATAAGTCTCCAAAAACCTTGCATAATCAGGATCTGTGCCTGTTGAGTCTGAAGAGGATGATGAGACTTCAGCAGCTATGGGATCATATGTCCTCAAAAATTCTGCATAATCAGAATCAATCCCATCTGAATCTGCTGAGGAACAGATAGTGATTGGTTCTGACGGTGTTATCTTTGAACGAACTCTACAGCTTCTTCTGAGTGGCCTAGATGAAGATGCTTCACCCTTTCCTTTACCATTTATTGGTCTTGGACTTGGTGGTTTCTTAGCTTTCTTCTTCTCTGCCAACTTCTTCCCATTGATATCTCTTCTATCCTTATCCATTTTCCTATCTTAATGAAAATATGGAAGTGTTGAGATACATGAGATGGGCAAGCGTTTTATAGAGTTTTGGTTTTTACTAAGTCAGTCGTGGTCACCAATGTTATTTATGACATAGTTGTAACCACTCTTGACTATCAGTTGGATTCTTCTTTCTTGCACTTTCAGAAGCAGTATCCAAAAAGTTTCTCGTTTCTTTATTCATTGCTCTTTTGAAAATGTTTTTTTTGCAATGAATATGTTTTCTTCATGGTCATTTGCCTTTATAGAACCTTGCGTGTTGTTTTTCCATAC
This sequence comes from Trifolium dubium, assembly GCA_951804385.1. NCBI lineage: Eukaryota > Viridiplantae > Streptophyta > Magnoliopsida > Fabales > Fabaceae > Trifolium > Trifolium dubium. Next base: position 27,943,170 of record OX638065.1, read on the forward strand.
ATACCGTTTTAAATGACCAATAGTTTGCGTTGACTGTTTTTACTCCTCTCTTCTTTTCACGTAAATGTTTTTGTTGATGACAAAAGGGGGAGAAAGAGAAATTAAACTTTTCTTATTACATTTAAGTCTATGTCTTACGCAAACGTTTCTTATTATTATGGGGAATATATGTTAAACTTGAAAGAATTAAACATATGATAATTCAAGAAAAAGTGCAATTTTAAGTCTATGTCTTAGGCAAACGTTTCTTATTATTATGGGGAATATATCTTAAACTTGAAAGAATTAAACATATGATAATTCAAGAAAAAGTGCAATTTTTCTGGAAGTATCAGACTTAGGGGGAGAGCATGCAAAACTCTTTTCCCAAGAGTCAAATATGTGAAAATTAGTTCAAATTTAAAATATAATCTTAGACTGAATTTAATTAATCAATGTTTAACTCAGGGGGAGTGTGCAAAACTCACAAACTTGTTTTTGAAACTTGATAAATTAATTCAACAACCATTGTAAATTAATACTTAGTTTGTCATCATCAAAAAGGGGAAGATTGTTGGAACAAAAGTGGTTCTGACGATTATCTGCTTTAGTTTTGATGATAAAAAAGTATTAATGAACAATAGGGTATTTTAATATTTAATCTAAGTGTGCAGGAACATTAGTGAAAAGTCAACAATGCACTGAAGCTTAGAAGTTCTGATGATGATCAGAAGCATTAACACAAGTTCTGATCAGAAGCACCAACGCGAGTTCTGATGATCTATCAGAAGGATGATCATCAGAAGCATAAGTCATCAGAAGTACACAACACCAGAAGCTGTACTGGGAGTACAGGCTTCCGAGATCAGTCTTGCGCTGGAAGATTCATGAAAGGAAATCACATGTTTGGCTTAGGGATTAACAACGGTCAAGTTCAAATTCGTGTGAAGGAAAATCAAAGCACGTTATAATATTATCTTGGGAAGATAATATAAGCATTAGTCATTTTCCCATTACCGCATTTGGACACACACAAAGCCTTAACCTGCAAAGAGAAGTCAACAAGTTTCCTTGTTGAGCTTAATCGCATGTGATCACCTAGAAACTGCTCCAGCGGACAAAATAGCTTGAGAACGGTCAAATCTACAACGTCTCTATCTTGTCATATATATAGAGACCTCGTACTTGAAGTCAAGTGTGGATTACAACTAGCAAAACTGATCATACTCACAAGAAAGCAAACAGCGCTTCTGATAACCAAACAGCCTTGCTTTATTCACTTATTGTTCTTTAGAATCCTAAGTGTAGTTCTTGTGTTTAGTGTTGTAATTTGCCTTGAGTATTTGATTTTATCAAGTACTCAAAGGTTCTGAAAAACCATATACTTTCTCATCTAGTTTAGGAAGTCTCTTGTTAGTATACTTGAGCATTTGGAAGTCTCTTACTATTGTGTTTGAGCAATTGTATCTTAAGTGTTTTTAGTGAACTCCCTTGGAAGTGCAAGGGGACTGGACTACTCTCAACTTGTGAGAGGAACCAGTATAAAATCGCTTGTGTCTCTCTCTCTCTCTACTCTCCTTTACTGTGTTATCCGCTGCCAAATCTGATAAGTTCGAAAGAACTTTGAAGAAGTTTTTAAACTATCTAAAACACAATTCAACCCCCCCCCCCCTTCTTGTGTTTTTAGTACCTTCAGAGGCAACATGTCACAGACCACTATTGGTTAGATGTCAAGACATCTTGCTCAACATGTTGTTTGATCAAAATGTATGACAACTAGGAAACAACAATATTATACAAGCATTATTATATTTTCAAAAACAATTAAATAAACTTCTCTATTTTCTTTCTCTCATTTTTCTTTTACACCAATCAATACCTCATATCTACTTTATTTCTCACATTTCTCTTATTTATTTCTCTTTTCACAACTTCTCTTTCAAACCAGACATATCATTAACGAGTTCTTTTAATTTTTCAATCAAACTTTTGATGTTTTCAAGCAACATTTGATAAACATGTAAACTTTAATAATTTTTTTTTTGAGGTAACATGAAATTATTATTCGTAACATTACTATTTTCCTAAGTTTTTAATTATTACTACCTCCGTATCCAAATATATGACATTTTGACCATATCATTCAAATTAAAAAATATAATTAATGTTGTATGAAAAATAGAAATTATGAGTTAGTTTATAAATTTGTCGTTCATTAATGTATGAGAAAGATAAATTGTATGATTGAAAGAAGAAAGAGAAACAAATAGTTAAGGGTATAATAGGAAAAAGAACATTAAATGTTTCATTGTTAATGTAAAGTGACACATATTTTGGTACAATTTTTTTTCTTCAAAATGACATATATTTTGATACAGAAGGTGTAACATCTATTTTTCGTAAATAGGTGCAATGACAATAATCGTTAAAAATCATCAAACACAAATATAGGATCTAAAATTCAAACTCCAATCATAATCGCCGTTTTTTTTAGATAAACTACAATTTATGGACTTATTTGTTATATAATTGATTGATTGCATATCATTTGTATGCAGGGACGTATCCAGAAATTTTAACTACTGGGATCAAGGTTATTTACTACTACCTCCGTACCAAAATATATGTCGTTTTGACCAAATCACACAAATTAAGAAATGTAATCATTGTTGTATGGAAAAGGTAAATTATGGGTTAGTTTAAAAGATTATCCCTCATTAATGGTATGTGAGAGATAAATTATAGAATTGAAAGAAGAAAGAGAAATAATTAATTAAGGGTATAAGAGGAAAAAGAGCATTAAATGCTTCATTGGTAATGTAAAACGACATATATTGTGGTACAATTTTTTTTTTCAAAACGACATATATTTTGGTACGGAGGGAGTATAAATATGAATACGTAAACAATAAATTGATGACATCGTTAAATTACGAGAATTTTTTTTTTGAATATTGCAAAATTGTAGCATTGTTTATTCAAAAGTTGATATAATCACTTACCATGTATCTTCTTATTTTGAATTTGATTGTTGTAAGATTTTTTATTATTTTTCAACAATATCAAATATATTATCGCATTTCGATTCAATGTTATATTAAAAAGTTCATCCTCGTAAGGTCTACATATTTTGTGTGTGTATATGAATCAAGTATTCTCTATGTGTAACTATAGAGACTAATTACACAATGTGTAACACACAATGGATGATAAAATTTCCACTAAAAAATTTAATATTGTTGCACTCGTAGAATTTGATTCAAACTTAAAACCTCTGAATAAGTTGAAAGATAACTTTTAATTATAACTCACCACTAATTAACTACTTGATTCTAATTATAAACACCGAAAAAATTGGAAAAAATAGAAAATCTAAATAATTTCTTCCTTGTTTCAATAAGAGATATACAAAGCAACTTACATGAATTAGTTTCTTGTCTTCAACCAATTTTAATAACAGAAATTTTTCTTTGCCATAATGCGAAATAGAAATTGAGAAAGATGAAAAGGAGATAGAAATTCGTATGGAGTTAATTTTTTTTTGGTTTGATACAGTAATAAGAGGTTTTGTCTGCAATCTTTTCAACTTCTCACTTAACTAATACTAATAGTAATAATTACAATTTACAATTAGTTTATCAACGTCACTATATCACTCTAACAAGTAATTAGTACTATGATCGACGATTTGTGTATCAATAGATTTGATTGACCGCAAGTGCACAGTCTCGTCGTGTAGTTTTAAAAGATATCGAATCCACAGGGACCAATAATCGAACTACCGTATTTCTACCGTTACGGTGTAAATCTAAGGCTAATGAATTTTAGGGTTTGTTTAGAATTTTAGAAATTAAAGAAATTAAATTTAAGAGTTAAATTAATTAAATAAAAGCGGGATATCGGTATGTAACTTAATTAACCATCGGGAATTTAATGAATTAATAGCGCGCGTGGAAAGGGTTTATTTTTCAGAAGAACTTTCTTAATTTAAAGGTCTAAACCTCACACTCTCGTTTTGTTGATAAAAACCATACAATCTAGACTAGGGGTTTTGCTGTCACTTTTATACCACCTCAGTTTCGAAAGTATATTTTGAAAATCAATTAGTTCTAATTAATCCTAACGTGGCTCTCGCTCGTTCAAAGATTAATATCAAATTCCTACTATCTAGTTAAAACCTCAAACTCTCGCTCTATTGATTTTAACCTTAGTTGCTTTGTTTTTCTCACTCAAAGCATAGGAGTTTTAAAATTAGGAATTCGAATAAGAAAAATAGTTTAAGTGCGCGCGCTAAATCATCATTAAACTCCCTTCGGAGAATTAGTTTACATACCGATATCTAGGAAATTTAGCTAGACATAATTAAGAAATTAAATAAACAAAAACAGAAAATTAAATTGAACATAAATAAATAATTAAATAAAAACATTAAATAAAAACCTGGAGAGAATTGCTGAATAAACTTGCTTGAATTAAAGAAGGTAAAATTCTTGACAGGGAATTGAAAACGGAATTAAAATCGGACTTCCGATGTGGAAGAACCGAGACAGTTTACAATGCGGGGAATTTAAACTGACTGAAATAAAAGAAAATAAAGCGTAGTCTGTTCTGAGAATCAAGCTTCTATTTATAGAGGATTTTTAACTTCTACGATCCATGAAAATAGGAAAGATAGGCTTCACTTTTGATTTTATCCAATAGCCGTACGATTGGGGAAAACAGTTGATCAGACGCGTGCTTGCTCCCCACGTTGCGCAAAAAGCAGTTCCAATTGGATTTGGACTCTGTGGCGGGCGCCACAGAGTTGGTGGCGGGCGCCACCAGCCTGATAGGGGCAAATGCCCCTTTGTGCTGGGCTCCTTTGGTGGGCTGCGCGAATCTTGTGCTTTGCACCCCCTTTTTGCTGCGTTTTTGGCCCTTTTTGCTCAATTCTCTTCTCCGACCTATTTTATTAGACAAAACTAAAAACAAAACAAATACCCGCATAAAAAGACATAAATGAATTAAAAACATATGCAAATGCAACTAAAGTTCACCTAAACTAAGCTAAAAATACGATATGATTTCGTGTCATCAAATTCCCCCACACTTGAACCATTGCTTGTCCTCAAGCATGAAAGAATAGTGAATTGCATAGCACAAGTAAAAACACATGACACGATCATCCTACTCATGTGTGGTTGCCGGCTAAGCTATGAAAATCAAATAACAGTGCAAATAACAAAAACACCGCAATGACACAAAAGACTCCCATTACATGAAAACAGACCTGAAGCATTTCCTTTTGACTCTACCTCTCTCCTAAGTTTCATTTCCCCTTTTCATTCTAGCGCAATCACATTAAGCCCGTTATCTTGTACACGCCCATGGTAGGAAACCTGTTAGTGATTATGATCATCATATAGCGCGGGGTGCTGATAACATAAGTTTGGTAACCCCTATTTGCTTTACCCACTTCGCAGTTGCGGGGGATCGGATCGTAACCCGCCCTACCAAGTTCAGAATCAGACACCTCTGAACCAACTACTAATGAGTTTCTATACTATGGTATTTTTTTCCTTCTCATGTTTCAACATTTGCTGAATTTTCATTAATTATTTCAAGGAATCAACCAATAGTATTCATAACATTTATAATCAAAATCATTCACTTATATTCTTCGGTTTCCCACTTAGTTTGTGCCTTGAGATGGTGCCGACTGCTTAGATAAACTACCGAGGGTTCATTAAAACTCAAGTTCAAGGTATTATCAAAACTAGTACTCAAATCAATTTTACACATTTCTGGGAATCTCGGGTGTTAAAACGGTATTGATTTTATCTAACCGTTACCCAACTTTCACAAAATAGCCTAGATAGTGCAAACAACCTATATACTTTCAGACAATCAACATCAAGCATCAGAACTCAATACTTTTGCTTTTCACAAGAAATTTTTTTGGTATGGCTCAAGAAATGAGAAAATCGGACAAAACAAAACCAACACGCAAAAACTACTCAATCTAAGTGAACTATCCTAAGGTTTTTATTATGCATGCTAAAATAAATGACTGAAAAGTAAAGGAAAGCGATAAAGCTTCCTCCCCCACACTTAAATCGAGCATTGTCCTCAATGCAACGACTAAAGGTAGGAAAGAAAGTGAAAACCTGGACAGCTAAGCTTCCGCAACTGTAAAGTCGGTGAGCGTGCTATCTCTTTATTACCTGCAAAATTTAGACACACTAAAAAGAAAACATTAGACTCAAAAACAGCGGGTTGCCTCCCACCAAGCGCTTTGTTTAATGTCGGTGAGCTCGACTTCAAAGAGGGTGAACTTAATTCACGTTTTATCGGGCAGGGCGGATAGGTTAAAATTTGCAAAAGTGTTGTCACTATCCTTAAGGTTGTAATGTTTCATCCTCTGTCCATTAACCGTGAATGCATCACCGGAGTCATTCTTTATCTCAATCGCCCCATGAGGATATGTCTTAGAGATTGTAAAGGGGCCTGACCACTTTGAGCGAAGTTTTCCGGGAAAAAGTTTAAGTCTTGAATTAAAAAGAAGTACTAGCTCTCCTACCCTAAACTCTCTCCTAGATAGACGCTTGTCATGCCATTTTTTTGTTCTCTCCTTATAGATTCGGGCATTCTCATAAGCATCTAACCTAAGCTCTTCTAGCTCATGGATATCCAAGATCCTTTTCCTACCGGCGGTGGTGTAATTAAAATTTAGTGCCTTGATAGCCCAATAAGCTTTGTGTTCTAGTTCCACCGGTAGATGGCATGATTTGCCATAAACAAGCTTGAAGGGAGTGGTCCCAATTGGGGTCTTATAGGCTGTCCTATATGCCCACAGTGCCTCATTTAATTTTAAAGACCAATCCTTCCTAGAGGTCGCAACTGTTTTTTCTAGAATTTGCTTGATCTCCCTATTGGAGACCTCCACTTGCCCACTTGTTTGTGGGTGATAGGGAGTTGCTACACGGTGTCGGACCCCATATTTAGATAAAAGCCTTTCAAAGATCCTAGAGATAAAATGGGAGCCACCATCGCTGATTACAAGTCTCGGCACACCGAACCTAGGGAAGATCTGGTTTTTAAACAATCTAATCACTACTTGGGCATCATTAGTTGGAGAGGCAACAGCCTCGATCCATTTGGACACGTAATCAACAGCCACAATTATGTATTTGTTCCCAAAAGAAGTTGGGAATGGTCCCATGAAATCTATCCCCCATACATCAAATACTTCCACTTCAAGGATGCCATGTTGAGGCATTTCATCGCGCCTAGAGATGCCACCAGCGCGTTGGCACTGATCACAACTTTTTATGGCATTGTGGACATCTCTCCAAAGAGTGGGCCAAAAGAGGCCGGCTTGTAAGATTTTAGCACAAGTTTTGGAAGTACTTGCGTGTCCTCCATAAGGCGCAGAATGGCAATGAGTGATAATGCTTTGCGCCTCATCTTCGGGGACACATCGACGGAAGATTCCATCGGCGCCTCTCTTGAAAAGAAGAGGGTCATCCCAATAGTAATGTTTTAGATCACTAAAGAACTTCTTCTTTTGCTGGTAAGTTAAATCAGGCGGAAGGACCCGTGCTGCTAAGTAGTTAACAAAATCAGCATACCATGGCAAAGGGTCTCTTCTGAAGACAGAGTTGACGACCTTGATGTCATCTTGAGTCAAATGGTACTCGGAGGCGACACTTTCCATAAGGGCTACTAGCCTCTCATACGGAAAGTCATCGTTTATGGGCACTTCTTCAGGCGCCATCCCCTCCATTCTTGACAAGTGGTCTGCAATTGTGTTGTCGATCCCTTTCTTATCTTGGATCTCTAAATCAAATTCTTGAAGGAGCAAGATCCATCTTAGGAGCCTTGGTTTGGCATCCTTTTTGTTCACAAGGTACCTAATTGCGGCATGGTCGGTATAGACAATGATTTTGGCCCCTATTAGGTAGGAACGAAATTTATCAACCGCAAATACAACAGCCAGGAGTTCTTTTTCTGTGGTATCGTAGTTCATTTGCGCGGGGTCTAAGGTCCTACTAGCATAGTAGATAGCGTGAAGCTTCTTATCTTTTCTTTGACCTAGAACCGCGCCTATAGCATAGTCACTAGCGTCACACATGATCTCAAATGGTAGACTCCAATCGGGTGGCTGCATGATGGGGGCGGAAATGAGAGCTGCCTTTAATTGCTTGAATGCCGTTAGGCACTCCTCATCAAAAATGAACTCGGCATCTTTCATTAGCAGCCCGGTTAACGGCTTTGTGATTTTGGAGAAGTCCTTAATGAATCGCCGATAGAAACCGGCGTGTCCTAAAAAGCTTCGGACTTCTCTCACAGATTTGGGAGGTGGTAGATTCTCTATGACTTGGATTTTAGCTCTATCTACCTCAATCCCTTTGTTGGACACTATATGTCCAAGAACAATACCTTGACGAACCATGAAATGGCACTTTTCCCAATTAAGTACAAGATTGACTTTTTCACATCTTTCAAGTACCTTTTCAAGGTTTGTCAAGCATCCTTCAAAACTTTGGCCACATACGGAGAAATCATCCATGAAGACCTCCATAATGTCATTGATGTAATCGGCGAAGATTGCTTGCATACATCTTTGGAAAGTAGCAGGAGCATTACACAATCCAAATGGCATTCGCCTATATGCAAATGTGCCAAAAGGACAAGTGAAAGTCGTTTTCTCTTGGTCATCGGGATGAATAGGAATCTGGAAGAATCCCGAGTAACCATCTAGGTAGCAGAAGTAGGAATGATTAGCCAGACGCTCAAGCATTTGATCAATGAAGGGCAAAGGGAAATGGTCCTTGCGCGTGGCTTTGTTGAGTTTCCTATAGTCAATGCACATTCTACTACCCGTTACGATTCTTTGTGCTACAGACTCTCCCTTCTCATTGGTAACTACAGTCACTCCACCTTTCTTAGGCACGACATGAACGGGGCTGACCCATTTACTGTCGGAGATCGGGTATATTATTCCTGCGTCCAGAAGTTTCTCAACTTCCTTCTTAACTACTTCAGTGAGAATGGGATTTATCCTTCTTTGCGGTTCTCGAGAGGTTTTGCAATCTTCCTCGAGGTAGATGCGGTGCATGCAAAGAGAAGGACTTATCCCTTTAAGATCAGATATGCTATATCCTAAAGCAGCTGGGAATTTTCTCAGGACTTTTAGTAGCTTTTCGGTTTCTGATTGTCCTAAATTGGCGCACACAATCACAGGGCGCTTAAGCTCTTGATCAAGGAATTCATACCTTAGACTCTCAGGTAGAGGTTTTAGTTCGAGAGAAGATTGATCGGGAGACGGCGTCGGGTTTGGTGTAATCTCAAAGCATTCACCGAGCTCGTCATCCTGAACTTCGAGAGTAGGAGTTGGAGAAGATGTGAGAATTTCAGTGTAAATGGTTTGATCATTCTCCATTTCCTTCCTGCATTCGTCAATGACGTCAAGCAGATAGCAAGTATCATCTATGGCGGGCGCACTTAGGAATTGAGTCAAAATGAATTCAACTTTTTCATCTCCCACTTCAAAGGTGAGCTTTCCTTTCTTGACATCAATTATTGCACCGGTCGTAGCAAGGAATGGCCTTCCTAAAATGATAGGCGTGTTAGAGTCCTCCCTAATATCCATGACTATGAAGTCGGTTGGGATAAAGAACTGACCTACACGCACTGGAACGTTTTCTAAGACCCCTATAGGCATTTTGACTAAACGATCGGCAAACTGTATAGACATTCTGGTGGGTCTTATCTCGCCTAGCTTGAGCCTTTCGCATATGGTCATGGGCATCAAACTAATGCTGGCACCTAAATCGCATAGGGCCTTATCAATGACAAACTTCCCTATGACACAGGGTATAGAGAAACTTCCTGGATCTTTGAGTTTGGGAGGCATCTTGTTTTGAAGGATAGCACTACACTCGGCGGTGAGTGTAACAGTTTCATCATCCTCAATCCTCTTTTTGTTAGTCAAGATTTCCTTGAGGAACTTAGCATATGCGGGCATTTGAGTAATAGCTTCGGTGAATGGAATGGTTATATTTAACTGCTTAAGAAGCTCCATGAATTTCTTGAATTGCCCCATGCTTTTGGTCTTTTCGAACCTTTGAGGATATGGAATGGGTGGTTTGTAAGGTGGCGGAGGCACATAGGGTGTTTCTTTTTCTTTTGCCTCGACGCCATTCCCTTTTTCTCTTTCGGTTCACTCTCTTTCTCAACTGGTTCATCTGGCTTTTGCTGCATGGCAGGCCTCTCAATCCTAGGGTCAATTGGTTCATCATACTGTGTTCCACTTCGCAGTGTCACAGCGTTTACATGGGCTTTAGGATTGGGTTGAGGTTGGCCAGGAAATGTTCCTGCAGGAGCAGCCATGGATGATTGCTGTTGAGCCACCTGTGCAACTTGTGTTTCTAGTATCTTATGGTGGGTGGTCAAGATATCAACTTTACTATTTAATTGCTCGAACAGCTTAGTGAAATGCAGGTTTTGATTCTTGATCCCCTCGTTAGCTTGCACTTGGGACGCCATGAAGGTTTCAAACATGGCGTAAAGGCTAGGCTTCCCAGGGTTATCTTGATTTGGCACAGGAGCTTTTTGAAAACCTGGTGGGCCAGAGGTTTGGCCTTGTCTAGGTGGATACAACGCATTGTTATTCTTGTATGAAAGATAGGGACTGTTCTTCCAAGCTGGGTTGTAGTTGTTGGAATATGGGCCTCCTTGGGCGTAGTTTACTTGATCGGGAGAAACTCCGGTCAAAAGTTGGCATTCAGCTATAGCATGCCCGGGAGCGCCACATATTTCACAGTTCGTGACTGCTGCTGCTACGGTAGCAGCAGGAGCATTGAGTAAGCTGTCTAATTTCTGAGTGAGTGCATCAACCTTGGCGCTAACGTGGTCAAGGCCGCTTATCTCATGCATTCCTCCTCTCGATAGAGGTTTTTCCATGGAGGTTCTTTCGCCTCCCCACTGGTAGTGATTCTGAGCCATACTCTCGATGAGTTGGTAGGCTTCATTGTAGGGCTTGTCCATTAGTGCGCCGCCCGCGGCGGCGTCTATTGTCATCCTTGTATTGTACAGGAGACCATTGTAGAAGGTGTGGATAATCAACCACTCCTCCAGACCGTGATGTGGACAGATCCTTAACATGTCCTTGAACCTCTCCCATGCCTCATAGAGAGATTCATTGTCTTTCTGCTTAAATCCATTGATTTGGGCTCTTAGCATAGCAGTCTTGCTAGGTGGGAAATACCTAGCCAGAAAGACTTTCTTTAACTCTTCCCATGTAGTGACAGAGTTGGAAGGTAGAGACTGGAGCCAAGCACGGGCTCGATCTCTAAGAGAGAAAGGGAAGAGGCGAAGCCTAATTGCTTCGGGACTTACGCCATTAGCTTTCACTGTATCGGCGTATTGTAGGAAGACAGAGAGGTGGAGATTAGGGTCATCTGTAGGACTACCCGAGAACTGACTTTGCTGAACTGCTGAGAGAAGGGAAGGTTTAAGCTCAAAATTGTTGGCCTCTATCGCAGGGGCAACAATGCTGTTATGCGGTTCAGCATCAGAGGGGTTAGCGTAGTACCTTAGAGGACGGTTTTGAGGACCTATTTCCATTTCTAATTCCTCTTCGGATTGTTCCGAGTCTTCGTCTGTTTCGGGAAAGATGATTTGATTTTGGGGAACTATGTATCTTTCCCTAAACTGCTCAATTCGGCGTCTTACACTTAGTAGACGCTCAGGGTTGTCGATCGGGGTTTCTAATTCTTCGCTTTGAGAGCGGGTCTTTGGCATACAATCGACAAGCCAAAAAGGGTAATTTTTTTTATTTTTTTTTTTAGATTTTTTTTTTCTTCTTTTTTTTTTTAAAAAATTTTTTAACAGAAAATTAAAGTTGCCTTAGTCTCTACGTTGTAACGACGGAGTTACAATATCGACTAAATTGGTCCCCGGCAACGGCGCCAAAAACTTGATCGACGATTTGTGTATCAATAGATTTGATTGACCGCAAGTGCACAGTCTCGTCGTGTAGTTTTAAAAGATATCGAATCCACAGGGACCAATAATCGAACTACCGTATTTCTACCGTTACGGTGTAAATCTAAGGCTAATGAATTTTAGGGTTTGTTTAGAATTTTAGAAATTAAAGAAATTAAATTTAAGAGTTTAAATTAATTAAATAAAAGCGGGATATCGGTATGTAACTTAATTAACCATCGGGAATTTAATGAATTAATAGCGCGCGTGGAAAGGGTTTATTTTTCAGAAGAACTTTCTTAATTTAAAGGTCTAAACCTCACACTCTCGTTTTGTTGATAAAAACCATACAATCTAGACTAGGGGTTTTGCTGTCACTTTTATACCACCTCAGTTTCGAAAGTATATTTTGAAAATCAATTAGTTCTAATTAATCCTAACGTGGCTCTCGCTCGTTCAAAGATTAATATCAAATTCCTACTATCTAGTTAAAACCTCAAACTCTCGCTCTATTGATTTTAACCTTAGTTGCTTTGTTTTTCTCACTCAAAGCATAGGAGTTTTAAAATTAGGAATTCGAATAAGAAAAATAGTTTAAGTGCGCGCGCTAAATCATCATTAAACTCCCTTCGGAGAATTAGTTTACATACCGATATCTAGGAAATTTAGCTAGACATAATTAAGAAATTAAATAAACAAAAACAGAAAATTAAATTGAACATAAATAAATAATTAAATAAAAACATTAAATAAAAACCTGGAGAGAATTGCTGAATAAACTTGCTTGAATTAAAGAAGGTAAAATTCTTGACAGGGAATTGAAAACGGAATTAAAATCGGACTTCCGATGTGGAAGAACCGAGACAGTTTACAATGCGGGGAATTTAAACTGACTGAAATAAAAGAAAATAAAGCGTAGTCTGTTCTGAGAATCAAGCTTCTATTTATAGAGGATTTTTAACTTCTACGATCCATGAAAATAGGAAAGATAGGCTTCACTTTTGATTTTATCCAATAGCCGTACGATTGGGGAAAACAGTTGATCAGACGCGTGCTTGCTCCCCACGTTGCGCAAAAAACAGTTCCAATTGGATTTGGACTCTGTGGCGGGCGCCACAGAGTTGGTGGCGGGCGCCACCAGCCTGATGGGGGCAAATGCCCCTTTGTGCTGGGCTCCTTTGGTGGGCTGCGCGAATCTTGTGCTTTGCACCCCCTTTTTGCTGCGTTTTTGGCCCTTTTTGCTCAATTCTCTTCTCCGACCTATTTTATTAGACAAAACTAAAAACAAAACAAATACCCGCATAAAAAGACATAAATGAATTAAAAACATATGCAAATGCAACTAAAGTTCACCTAAACTAAGCTAAAAATACGATATGATTTCGTGTCATCATACTACTATATTTTATTTTATTTTTGACTAAAACAGAGGTATTCATTCATTCAAATTTGGAAATTACATCAATCGATATCATTACATATTCAAATTCACTAAAAACTATAAAAGATGAATCAGCAAACAAGCTCACCGCATTTGAGTTAATAGCATAAACCGGCCAAATGATAAAGCCTACAATTGATTTGACAAAATATAAATGTTCGGACAAATAATGCTTCCGAATCTGCAACGTTGAAGACACTGAAGTCATTGAGTCTGTTCTGAAGTTGGATTGAAGCAAATCTGCAAATCTGAAACAAAATAAACACCGTACGAAGACGGGAAAACAACACCGTACAAAAGACGGGAAATCAAACACCGTACAAAGACGGGAAATCAAACTAAACACCGTACAAAGACGGGAAATCAAACAATTCCACACTACGGGAGTAAAACAACACCGAAAGAAGAAATCACGGTGAAGAAAACTCAAACAAAACCTAAAAACTTGTGAAAAAACACTTATTTAAATTAAAAAAAAAAACTAAAAAGAAGATCAAGAGGGGTGATTTTGGATCAAAGTTGATCATAAATCACCCCTCTCTAGAAGATGAACAAGAAAAAAGCCAAAAAAAATTAGGGTTTATAGAATGAGGGGGGCGGCTAATTAGTTCTACTGTATTTCTTTCTATTAATTTATTCTAGTGTAGTAAGGAGTTTATATTTCTAGTGTAGTTTTAGTTTGTCTTTTAGTGAATTTAGTGAAGTAACATATTATGTGTGTGAGGACAATAGTTTTTTACAAATGGGGTCAATATGTATAAATACTAGTGTAGTTCCCGTGCGATGCACGGTTTCATTAATATTTTTTTTTGTTTGATATATTTATAAAATGTCATATAGTATGATATGTTTTTAATTAAATTAAATTAAATATATATATATATATATATATATCATATTTTTTTTGAAATATTTTATGATATATATCATTAAGCTCCGTTTGACCCAGCTTATTTTCTACTTTTTTTAAAAAAAAAAAATTAAATAAAGAAGTATAAAATTGAATTTAGCCATATTTCTCTTTAAAAATATTAGATAAATAAAGTAAAGAAGTAAAAAATAAAAAGAAGTAGAGTCAAACATAATTTTTTCCTTCTTTACTATTTTTAAGGATAAGAAAAAAAGGTAAAAAATAAACCTGGTCAAACGGAAGAGATTGAATTTAGCCATATGTCTATTGATTTTTTTTCTATTTTTAACATTTTTAATCAATTGCGGGTTTTAACTCGAAAGATTGCTACATATTTGTCCATGTGTAAAAACTATACACATGTGCTAACGTCGGAGGGAAGAAGATGTTTTTTTGAATCATTATTTATACCAACAACAATATATATAACTTCAATTTAAATAACATTAATACATAAAAGAAACTAATATCAACTAAGAATAAATATATAATAAAATGGGTTGAATAACTACCCAATTTTATTCGTCAAAAAAAAAAACTACCCAATTTTGTAACCAAAAAAACTATAGGTTTAATTTGCTTTAATATATTTGTCAAAAAAAAATTGGTTTTTTTTTTTTTTTGATATTCAAAAAAAAAATGGTTTAATATTACCAAAACAATAGAAACTAATTTATTGCGTCAAAAAAAATTAATTCACAAAATTTAATATAATCAAAATACAATTATGAACATAATACTATTGACACCACTATTTTAGATATACACCTCCATGTACTATCAAATTTGTGCCCAGCCCAAAACTCTCACAATATTTCTCCTCTTACACTTGTAACCCTAAATCTAATCTAAATCTAGCGACGCCCTTTCAATCTATCCGTCTTCAGCCGTTGTAGCTTTCCTCCTACACCCACCAGCGACATATAGCCCTCTTTTGGCCAAAACAACCACTACTCTTGTTTGTTACCATACCACAACCGTCAAAATCTCCATTTACGACCAGATCTGTAATCATTATCATATATACTCTCTACTGGACCGGTATATTTCACGATCATGGCCAGGTTACCGGCGAGCACCGTTTCGAAAGTCATCGCCTCGTGAGTATTAATTTTGACATATTCCTCTTTATTATGTTTGCTCAATTTGTATCTTCCTTTCCTTAATGATTGTTTTTTCTTCTCTTTCAGCCATATTGGACTCCAGTTGCCGGAGCTTCAAGCCACCGTCAAACATGCTTCTCTTGTAACCTAGTGTACATGCTGCAATGTTGTTTTTATATGGTTCTGTTTTATTTGATGTCCAAACTCATTTCTATTTTACAACTATAAACAATCTTGAAGCATACATTTAAGTTATAACAATGTTTAAACTACCTTTGGCTATTTTTTTAAGTTTGATTTCTATGTAGAAACCCTAACCCAAATCTTTTTTTGATTGGTTCTTTTTTTCTATTCAAATGTATTTGCTTTTGTTTGGTTCAAAATTTTAGCTCTTTAATCGTGGTAAAATTTTCACTTAAGAAATTTATGAAATTTTCTATGATGAATTTTCAATAAATTTTATTTTCTCAAACTCTTATCAAACATTTAGTCAAAATTTCTTCCAAAATCATTTTTACAACTTAAATAACTAAGTAAATTAACATAATGTCATTTTATTTAAAGAATGGGTTAGCCATGTGTGATGTTTCTTCTTCGAGACCATAATAATTAGCATACTTTTAATATCATTTATGTTACTTTTTAAATGGTTTACACATATTATTGCTACTTTTTAAATGTATTGCCTTTATCCCTATACAGGCCAATCCTGTAGTGGGAAAAGATCAACCCTCAAATCTATTTTTTCATGTTGTAATTAGAGTTCATTTTTCTGATAAGTTAACCAACATAATGAACTATCTTATCATTGACTATTAAAAGATTTATAATATGTTAACCGGCTTAATGAAGTAACTTAATTAATTTAGGAACTATATGTATTTTAAAATAAGTTGAGTTTTTCTAAACTATATGTATGGACAATGTTATCTTTGGATCTCTAACTTTTATTTATTTTATGATATTCAGCCTTATGATGTTCATCATTTCAGATATATCTTTTATGCTCATTGCATTTGCGGAAATGATGAACATGTTCTCTACATGATTCTGTTGAAATTGGAACATAGTAGATCCTATTGGATGTCATTGGTGAATGCACTCATTATGTGCAGACAAAGAAAATGGATGAATACATGTAATGTGCTCAACTTTATCTTGTAGAGATGGATTACAATTTTATAAGTTTTTGTTTTTGTATTTTTCTTCTCAAAGATGCCTGCAAAATTAGTTTCAAATCATAAAAGATTTCTAAAGTATATGTATTTTTCAATATGAATTTATTTACCTATCAAAGACTATGAGGATGTCAAGTGAGTGAGTAGTAAGAAGTTAAATAGTTAGAGCATATCATTCTGCTCAATATTTAATTAAGAAATTCTAATAAAGTTTTTGATTGGACATGATGCCCAAAACACACCACATTAATTTATTCACATACTATAAAAGTATCCTTTAAACTTTGCTCTCTTCTTATGTAATCCTTGTTTTAATCTCACTTTCCTCTAATGGTTGTGTAGGATCTTCTCAAATCATGCTCTTTACTTCATTGATCATAGCTGCTATCGCATGAGCATTAAAGGTAAATATTTTTACTCAAACCTAAGGCCATACATTTCAAACAGAAACTTTAAATTTATATACCTATTAGAGAATATGAGGAAGTTAAAAATGTTGAAGACAATATTTACAATCTATAAATTTTTGAACTAATAATAACTAATAAGAAACTTAAAAAATTTGTATGCTTATGTATAGTCAACAAAACTTTGTGCTATAAACTAATTTTGTACTATGTTCTAATTCCTTTTGAGTATGGTTTTTGTTTATGGGTCTTCGCTTCCTCTTGTCCCCAACCTCATAGATATCGATTTATATATCTTGTGTAGAGAATGACAACTTTGAAGAAATATTTCTTATTTTTATCTTCAAATGTACCTGTAAGATCAATTCTTGAGCATGAATATTAGAGCTATAAATGTACATCTTAAGTAATTTAAGACTGTATTACTAAATATAATATTCATGAAAGAAATGAGATTCTTGTAAAACATATCTTACCTTTTAAACAGAGAAGCATGATCTTTGAAAGAATTGAGTAAAACCAAACATAATGACATGAGTCTCAAACAAAGTAACTACTAACTAATAAATTGCATAGACAAATAGTACATCGCCTCAATATTTGTTCATATATTCATGCTTCACTTATAGATTAATTGTGGATTGGATATAATCAAATGAGTTTTGCATTTTCAGGCTAGGCTAAAGAGTCATGAATTCAATGGAAAGCAAAGAGAATTACCAAAAGGAAATGAAGATTGGCAATTGAGTTTGTGTAGTGAAGGAAAGAAGAATTGAGTTTGTGTAGTAAGGGAATAGGGTAATTTATATTGTAATGAAATGGTGCAAAAACTATAAATCTTGGAGAGCAAGATTTTCCTCCTGTAATGTGCCTTCCCCACAAATAGCCTTCCCCACAAATTTCTTCATTTGATAGTCATATGCATCTATTTATACACACTAAACAGTGTATTTGAATTTCAAAAACTGATCTTATTTGGAGGGAATTTTCCCTCCAATTATTATAAAATGATATAATAAGTAAAACCCTAATGATTTAATGTTTGCTAGCTATAAATGAGCTGGAACTGAATTTGTTTTTATGAAAAATAATATATATTAGCAAGGTGGCAAATATAAGTTAAAATTAATTTAAAAAGAAAAGCCAGTGACGTGGAATATGATTTTTCCTATAGTTTTGGAATACTACAGTGCCAAAAGCAACTACTTTGTTGTCAAGATTAAAGATTTTATTATTGGTTAAAAAAACAACAATCAAATGGAGTCAATTGCCCCCAATTTGATGTATGTAAATACGTCCCTGTTTGTATGTACGTATGTGTTTGGTTTCAATACTAGAAGATCAAAAGTGATTTGTTTTTTTAGTACACAGATGAGATGATAAAATCATCATAAACTCACACACATAAAGTGGACTCCGATCATGGATGTTCTATCTTGCAATTTTAGCATTTTCTAGCAGTTGAACTAGGATTTATAGACAGATTCAAAGTGATTCTAGAGGTTGTAGAAGTGATTTTAACATGTTTAATTGATTTGAAGGAGAATCAATTTTGCTTGTAGAATTGTTTTTAACATGCTTGTAGATTTTTTTTTCTTTTCTATAAGCAACATGCTTGTAGATTTGATTCTAGTTGAAGCTACTTATAGTTTTTGGTTTTTACAATTAATATTAGCCTTAAATTTATTGTTAAATTAACTTTTACATAAATATATCTAAACATAAATCGCTTCACATTCATCTCAATTTTATGTAAAATCAATTCTATATAATAAATTCTTTCAAAATTAATTTTCATCAAGTCATAACCAAACATACACGTAATAATTTAATTGTACCATGACACAAAAATAAAGGCTAAAGAAAACAACATAAAAAGAAGGTGAACACTTCCATACCCTTGTAAATAATTTGGGTATGCAACACAAATTGACTTGGACCAATAAAAAACTGTCATATGTGTTTTACTTATCATATTATTAAAATTACTTAAAATTACTTTTATTTTGTTAATATATACATTTTATTTTTAAATTTGCAAATCAGCCCCTAAAGTTATTATATGAACCTGTTTTTTGCTTAGATAGATGTTGGTGCTGTAATTTCTGTTTGCCTTCCTGCTACCTTCTTGCTGCTCGGTTTCTTTGGAGCTTTAGTTGCTGTTTGTTTGTTCTATTTGCTTGGTTCTTTTGGCACCTCTTGTGCTAAGAACCTTTGCTTTTTAATCATAATAAAATTAGACTGATTCATAAAAAAAATTAAAGTTATTATCATGAGAAAAACATTGAACCCCATCAAATTTACAGATCTAGATCTGAAACAAGAAAATGAACAACTTCGTCTTTCCAGCTTAAGGTGCTAGTGGATTTCCAGCTCGGGGAAACCAGCCCAACTCGTTTTGGTCGAAAAACGGCGCAGGCAGTAACCGGGTCGGAATGACCCGGCTGAAGGTAGAAGATGATTAGGTTTTAAATAGAAACCTAGAAAGGAATAAATAATTAAACGGCATTTGGTTTTGTAAATTGGAGGTTGTGGTCTAGTGGCAAAGGCAAAATTAATTTCAACATGTAAGCGTGTGTTCGAACCCTGTGTCGAACGTTTTTTCATTTTATTTTATAAATAAACTGGTAAATAGCTAAATAACTAAATGGCATATTGCATACAGGAATCCAAGCGTTGGTTAAGTGGTAAGGCAGGTTATTTACATTGTTGAGGTTTTGTGTTCGATTCCTGCTGCCTTAACTTATTTTTTTTTATTGTATATTTAAACCTTTAAAGCAATAAATAATCAAACATCATACTAGTAAGTGATGGTGTGTGGTCTTGTGTTGTATCTTGCAACTAGTTGTGTGTGTTCAATCCTGGAGTCGAACAAACTTTTTAATAAACCTTTAAACACATACTAACGGATATTGAACTCATCACAAGGATCTCGGTGAAAGAGGATTACTTGTCAAATTTAGTGTTTTTTATTTGATTTTTAAATGTAAGAGTAAAAAATAAATGAACATTGAACTCATCATAAAGATCTCGGCACAATGGAACTATTTAAAAGCAATTGTGATCAAATTACCATTAAATCTTAACACTTTTAAAATTTTAATTATTTTTACATAGTTATTAGTAGTTTTTAAAAAACATAGTTATTAGTATTTTAACCTTGTAACCAAATATGATCAGTAAAAATATGATCAGAAACATAGTTATTTTTACATGGTCATTAGTAGAATTTGTCACATTTTGAATGTAGAAATATTATTCTACTTACAAATATGATTAGATAAATCATTGTGCTATCGCATAAGCAAAATCAATGAAATAAAACTTCGACATAAATTTACTAGCAAAATAGAATCACCAATATAATTCAAAACCTCAGATACTTCATAACAAAATCTGAATGCTTCAAGAAATTACAAACTCAAATTTAGTGCGAGTCATTGGCCTCTGATCTCTACATCGATCCGATCGGGACAAATATTTCTTATGTCTCAACCCTTCTCTGTTGCAAACTAATTGACGTCCAACTACATTCCTACTAAGATCACGAATTACATCATCTCGTCTTATAGCAAATCCATGGCATTTTGCATACATGTCATAGAAATTATAAGCTTCAAGCTCTGATTCAAAATCCAAACAGCGTATCTCATCGTCTGTCAAATCAGTTATCTTTTTGGAATCACATGTGTTCTTTTCTTCTTCTTCTTCTTTTTCTTCTTCTTCTTCTTGTTCTTCTTCTTCATTAGACACATCATTATTATTCTTCAATTCAACATCATCTATATCTTTATCGGTATCGCTATCGGAGTCAAATATATTTGAGCAGAGATGCATCTGGGGAAGTTGGGGAAGTTGGCGATAAGGGGAAGTTGGGGAAGTTGGCGATGTGGAGAAGTTGAAGAATAGATGACAGTGAATTAGAGTTTCTTTTTTGAATGTGAATTGACAGTGAATTATGGTGACTTTTGGGTTTACAAGGTGTAATCAATATCACCGTCAAAAAAAAAAAAGGTGTAACCAATATTGAAAATAGATCACTTCTTTGGTACAATCAATGAAGGGTAGTTAACGGGTTTAGGGTTAATGGGTTTAGAGTTTAGGGTTTAGGATTTAAGGAGGGGTGGGTTTAGGGTTTAGGGTATAGAGTTTGTGGTTTAGAAATATTTTTTATTTTTTTGGCCTCAAATTTTAAACAAACAAAAATTATATTTTAGATGAGCCCCAACCGCTCAATCACACCCCTTGGGTTTATATTTTAGATATAATTCTGAAATATTCTATCCAAAAAATCATATAAATAAAAAAAAATTAATCGAACCATGAAAGAAAAAAAAATTATTCGTGAATTTTTTTTAATCGAGCCACAATAAAAAAACAATTATAAACAAAATTTGAATTCCTAATTAATTTATAATCGAATAGAGAAAATTTAGATTCTTTAATCACAATTTGTTTAATTAGTTGATATTTGACATTCATTTCATATGAACTAAACTTCTTAAGTCAATGTTAGTTTTGATATCGTTATATGAAATTCAAATTCATAACTAATAAGTCCTATTAGTTTAAACTTGTCGGTCCTTTGATATGAACTAGATTTCTTTAGTCACATTTAGTCCCATTAGTTTATATCGAACCATTAGATTATAAAAATTAGAATTTCCTTCATTTATAAATCAATTAAGTGAGATTGAATGATTCTTAAGTTACATTCAGTCAAACTAGTTGAGATTTGACGATCCTTTCAAATAAACAGATACACTTGATCCATTTTTCCATCCGTACATATACAACACTATACGAGTGTGACTCCAGCCACACCATTGTATCATCCAACTTTAGTTTTATTTCACTTTCATCCAACTTGAGCGTCAGAATACTAATGTGTTTTGCGGTACCTCCTCCTCTTAGCCACACAAACATCCATCAACCACCTTTAGTCAAGACGGTTCTCTCTCGTTCGCATCAAAATCAAAATAGTTGAGACGTAACAATTATTTTATAAGTTTCATATCTTAACTTTTATTAGTTCAATTAGGTGAGATTGATTAATCTGTCATTCCTATTATATGAATTAGGTTTTTTGATGGTTCAACTAATTATACTAAACCATTACCTCTGTTCCTTGTTGATGTATATATATATATATATATTCAAAAAAGGGCATGATATGAAATTTAGGTGCAAAAATACATTCATTTTGGTTTTTTTTTTCTTTCTAAAACGACAAATAAAAAAGAACGGAGGTATTATTAAGTTATAGTCAGTTTAAATAGTTAAGACTTAACCGTCGTTTTAAAAGAACTGCTATTAAATTTAATGACCATCCAAATATTAAATTTTCTAATGACGGTCCAATTAACAATTACACTACCTATTATTTAAAAAACCTAATTATTCTAATGACAATTCAATTATCAATTAAATTATATCTTTTCTTCTAAATAATAATAAAAAATTACAATTCAAAATAGAATAGAAAAAATAAAATATAAACAATTTAAAACGGAATAGAGATCTTTTGATAAAAAAATTTACAATTTAAGATGATGAAGATCTTTCTTTTTTTATTTTAAAAAATAATTAAAAGTAAAAAATTGCATTGGCATGATTCGAACCCATGCCATTCATTTGCAAGAAGTTACGCTTACCACCACGCCAACTTTAACAACTTAATAGTTTCGTTTAAATTACAAATTTATACTACTGTAGTTTATATTATTATTTCAACGCCTCTTTCTTCAACCTCCATCCGGGTCTGAAAACGACCCGGTTATCTTAATATGACCCGATTTTTTTAATCCAGTTTTAACACCGAAATCGACGGAAATCACATAACTTTACGAAATATAGTAAAAACCCAGTTTTAACCCGATTTTCCAATCGTATTTTCTACCAAAAATATAGTAAAAACTACTTATTTCGTACTAAAAAAACTCAGATCTAAGAACTCGTCTGATATTTCGTACTAAACGACTTATTCAGATCTAAAGTAACTCTATAAATTTGAAGTACTCAAATTCGTATAAACTCAGATCTAAAATATCGTCCGATATATCCAATTTGACGAAGGAAATAACAAGGTAAAGAATAATCCTCACATATTGTATCAATATCAAAGGGTGGAAGACATGAATAGATATTTGAAAGGAAGATGAACAATGTGAGAAAAAAGAGGAGGACTTATGAATAATAAATATAAAATTTTGGGGTTTTAAAATAATAAAAATAAAAAGATTAGGCAATATTTTAAAATTATAACTTATAAATGAAATGGAAAATAATCAACACATGGACCAATTAAATTCAAACAATTCATTTGGGTATCATACCTCATGGGTATGGTAGAATTTGCCTAAAAAGAAACTAGATAGTTTGCCAAAAGGGTCCACATGTTACCTCTTTGTCTTAACAATCATCTAATCAAATTTTTCTCCATCCCATTCTCATGATCTAATCACACTCACTCACACACAAACACACACATGCTTAACCCAAATCAATTATTGCTACAAAGAATTTCACACCAAAATTCCACAGTCCAAACTCAGTCCCTTTCACTCTACTCCTAACAACCATTTTCAACCACTTCTATTATTTTTCAAATTATATATACATAAAATATTGAAAAATGTAACAAAGTTACAAAACTATACACATCAACATTCACACATGAAATTATTGTTATTGTTATTGTTATTGTTTTTGTTATTAATAATAATAATAATAAATAATAATCATCACTCTCCATTTTGCTACGATGCAAAACTCACCCACAATTATCCCAATTCCGCCACCGTTTCCTTTCTCTCCGCCACCGCAATCCGCCGGACAAATTAATGTACTCCCGGTACCACCTCCACCTTTTAAACCATTCGCCGGCGCTCCAAACTCCGATTTTCAAATCACCGTTTTTCCTGATCCACCACCGCCGTTTGCCGGCGATTCTAGCTCCGTCGATTTATCACCTCTGGAATTTCTCCTCGCTCTGGTTGCGATTGTCACTATTCCTGCTTTGATCTACACCTTCATCTACGCATACGGATGTTCATCCTCTCGTCGTCGGAGATCCTACTCCGATGAAGTTTCCGGCGAGCAGTCAATTGCATCGGAACTCTCACGCCGTGACGTGGAAAGTGTTCCCCCCGGAGATGGTACCGGAGTCAAGTACCAGAAGGAGACGCACGCGACGAAAATCGGCGGCGAGTGTCCGGTGTGCTTGTCGGTGTTTTCCGACGGTGAGGAAATTCGGGAGCTGAGCGTATGTAAGCACTCGTTTCATACTTCTTGCATCGATTTGTGGCTCAGTAACAACTCCAATTGCCCGATTTGCCGTGCTACCGTCACCGCCGCCGCCGGGACAGTTAAAAGTTCTGATTCCGGCAGAAACAGTGAACTTCAACAGGGACACGCCGCTTCTTCGGTTTGATTTTTTTTTTGTTTTCTTTCTAATTTTTGTTATAGTAAATTTTAGTTTAATTTACTATCATCATAAGAAATATCCTAATTTCTAAATACATTTTTATTTTATAAAGTAATGTATAGTTTAGGTTATTACAAGAGAATATTTTCTCGCCAAAAAATTAGAGAGAATCATTTTCTTAAATATATAAACCAAATGAATCATTGGATTGTTTTTGGTTGTATCAATTGGTCATGCATTCACAAGAATGAATTAGTCTTATTAGTTATTTTTGTCGAGACGAAAGTATTTATCGTCGAATGTATTGACTATTTCTCTCACTGAATTAAAGATATCTTAAATGATACGACAACTGTTCTAAAAATTTAAAGATGTTTTGTACGTGAGACGAAGATCAAGTAAAGTAGGTTAGAAAAATAAAACGTATATATGTTCTTATATTTTTTAACGGAGTTTAATTACAGTGATGAAACTAGAGATTGTGCCACACATGTTTCTTGAAGGATTCATCATTGTTCCGAGTCTGACAGTAAAAATTTCGCACTTATATTATGTTAACCTTGATATAATAAAAATTGATTTATGTGTTGTGATTACGGAGTACATTTCAGATATTAAAGGTGCAATATTCCAATTCTCGAATGTATAGTGTATTAGTTTGTTCTTGAATAGGATTCTCTCAACGATTGCAGAGTAATTTAGACCATCCACATTCATGCTTAGACCATCCACATTCATGCCAGTCACATGAGTGGTATAAATGGGCTCAACCTATTATAATATATTATTTTACACTTTTTAATTAGTTAAACCACTCAATCAAATTTTCTAAATATCCATATCATTCATCCAAAATACTAATATGGTCCTATAAATTTTATAATATATTCCAATTCCAATAGTTATACTTTACTGGTCTTATTGTAAAGGATTGTGGTGGTAAACAATAAAAAATTGAAAAGACACGGGTTCTCTGTTTGGCTACGTAGCATTGTATTACCATCCAAAACATGTAAAATAGTGGTAGTCATACTGGCAGAGTTGCCAAACTCTAATTTAACACCCATGGATATTTATGCTCTTAGTACTCTGGTGAGAGTCCAATTTAATGTTTACTCTTTATAATTTGTTTTAATAAATTGGAATTGTATGTGCTAAGCAAAAAGGAGTAGAAAACCCATTTAGATTGTCCTGACTTGGAATCTTAAACTGTATTTCTCACATAGTTTCACGTTCAATTTTTTTTATTGTCAATTTGAATGGACTAGTCCATATGTAAAAGTAAAAGTTTATTAATAGAAGAGATTTTTTCACCGGTGGAATGGGATCATTGAGAGACAGTAGCGAATAATCAAACTGAATCTACCTATCAAGTCAAGTGTCAATTACTACTTGACCAACTAACTTTTATGGTTCAATATAATTTTACTATTCATGTAAATTTATATCAATTGTCATATACAGTAGATTAAAACTTATATTCATAATTTCAAAAAACACTCTGAAACCTTTCAAAAAATAAAAAACGCTCTGAAACATAAACTACAAATATGTCTTGAGACATAAAAGTTCAATATAATAATTTTTAGGACAAATGCATTCAAATATCTTTAAATTTTACGTTTATATGAGTTGAAATATATAGGAGTTGAAATATAGATACCCGTAAAATTATAAAAAATTAAACGTTTATATTAATATATAAGTAGAAATATTAGTCGTTGTATAAATTAATAGCCAGAAAAATAAATTAAGCCAAACAATATAAAACCAATTCCAATTGGAGTATGGACATGTATGTGTCACAACTTTTTTTTTACGAAGTATCACACAACTAATATGTAGTGGTTCTAAGAAGTAAGTGTCTTGCTAACTAGTGCTCTTGGGGTACTAGTTAAGTTTATCAAAAAAAGTAATATTTGTATTGAAAATTGTGTTTTATTATTTTATAAAAGTAATTTTATGCGTGTTTTTTCTATTTTTCTTTCTTTAACCATTGCCCTAAGAGAAATACTTATCATTTTCCAAAAAAAAATTACCCTTATAAAAAAATCATTTTTGGGGGATAAAAGAGAATGGTGGATGTGGGATGAAAAATCATCAAAAAAAATGTAAGCCAATTGTGCAATAAGACCCGAGCCCAATTTAATCAACAAACACACACCTAACCCTAATATTACTAGCAAAATACCCGTGCGATGCACGGATACATTAATTATTAATAGATAAATAAAGTTGATATAATAAAATTTTAAAGTTATTAATATAAATGTAATATTTTTATAAAATATATGTCTATTTAATATGAAAAAATCCGTTAACATATTTTTATAAAAGGCAAATATTTATTCTGTATTAGTTTTATATATGCGAGTAAGATTTGTAATGTCTTGTATAATTTTATAAAAGGCAAATATTTATTCTGTATTAGTTTTATTTTAGTTTTATAAAAGGCAAATAAATTTTATATACTATATATATGTTACAACAACATTTTTGTCACCTATATTGAGCTTATGAAGCATCAGTGACATATACTATAAAATTGGTTAAATAATATTTATGAATATAAATATAGATTGTACCAAAAATAAAAAGAGTATAAATATGGATAATTTTTTGATACATAAAAAAAAATATATAGAGATATGTGAAATATATTAATGGAAAAAGTGAAAATGAAATATTGTATTGTTAGATTAGAAGTGAGATAATTATTCATAAAAAAAGAGATAATTTAAATTTTAAATGTAAAATTGAAAGAATAAGTAAAAAAAGTTGGAAAAAGAAAATAAACTAATGATAAAATTGAAGAGTAAGAGAGATAAAGAAAAATAATAAAGAATGTTAAAAGTAAAATATTAAAATGAAAAATTTGTCCTTAAAAGAAATTGATTCTATTTAGGATTGAGAAAAGGCCAGGCTGACCTACAGGAGGCTATGGCCTGTCAACATAGGCTCAGGTCAGGCCGGCCTATTTATTAAAAATGTCAGGTTTGAGCTTTAAAAATAGTCTATTTATTTAAATAGGTCAGACTTAAGCTTTAAAAAAAGCCTACAAGCCTAATAGGCCGGCCTATATATACACAATTGTTTTTTTTACATATAAAAATATACATAATTATTAAAACTTACTTTTATATTCTATAATTATAATTTATAAAGGTAAAATAAAAAATAATTTAGGACATATAAAATTGGTTGTGATTATGTTTTAGTCTATTTAAAAAAAATATGTAATATAGACTATATAAAAAGCCTTTATGTAATGTAGGCTTTTAAATAGGCTATATTGTTAATTTAAAAAAAAAAATAGAAAATTGAAGTTTTTTATGTGATGTAGGCTTTTATATAGGCAATAAAGTCGGGCTAGACTCTTAAATAGGTCAGAGCAGACCAAAAAAATTAACTTTTAATAGGCTATAGACCAGGCTCAAGCTTAAATATTTTTCGTAGGCCAGACTCAGGCCTACCAAAGCCTCGCCTGGCCTATTCCCAACCCTTCTATTTATTTAAAGAAAGGACATGGAAGTAATTATATATGTAATTGATTTTCTTATATTGATAGTAGATTTCACTTACTTCCTATACTGGCTACGACACTGAATCAAGTTCCTCTTCTTTTCTTCATTTTTTCTATTATCTTCTTTCTTTTTGTGACAAATCTTTGAGATCATTTCTTTCTTCCAATTCTCCATTTTATAAGTCTTCATTCTTCTATTTTTCGGTTCATGTCTTTCTTTCTATGTTTTTTCTTTACATTGTGAAGTTTCGTTGGACCTCCGCCACATAGAATTCCATTTTTGGTCATCTTCTACCTCATCCATGGAGTTTATAGCACTGGATTTGTAAAATTTCATCATGTAAGCTCTCTAGTGACCTATTTTTTTCTTCTCTGTTTTGTACATTGTGATAGATATTTTGCAAGTGTACAAATTATCGCAAGTAATAAAAAATATATCGATCCACAAGGATTGCTCAATCCTCAACAAGACAATTTATTCTGATACTTAAAGACAAATATTAAAATAGGGGGGTTTATCATAAGATTTAGTTCAAGAAAATTTAAAATAAAACGAATAAGTTCTCGATTGGAAAAAGCGATTGGATCTTTTTGATTCATTCAATTGGAGTTGCTTGATAAGGATGTTTGATTAACAAATTTATTCCGTTAGTATTAAGATGAATTAACTCAAAATTATTCATGATCAATCTCTTGACTCATGAATCTCTCAATTGATTCTAATCTCCAAATCTCTTTGGTGAATTACTAATCAAATGAGGTTTGTGTGAATGTTAATTTCTAAATCACAATTAACAATCATATATCTCTAAACAATTGATTAATTGAACATTCATGTTAGGTCCGATGTCAAAACCTAATGATCATAGTGAATCAAAACCTAGAATCAACTCACAAATGGCCAATTTATAAGAAGCATTAAGAACAAACATGAATGGATAATACTAACTTCGTAAATTCATAAATCAAATCAAATCCTTACATAGGTTCAAGCAAATACAATCAAAATCATCTCAAGACCCAATCAAAAAGGATTTAGCTACACATATTCAATAAACAAATAACACAAGGAATTAGAGATGAATACATGATTAAAGGATGAATGATTCTTCAATCTTGCATCCAATGATCTTCAATCCTCTGCTTCAATGGTAGAAATATCAGTGTTTGTGCCAAAAATCGTCCCCCTATTCTTTGGATCAAGTAACCTTTTATACTGTTTTAAAATATGGCTGATGTGTCTGTTTACACTGATTTTTGGTAAACAAGCGCTAATTTGCAATGCTTGAGAGACCAACTAGAGAATCTCGGGACATGTTTGTGCATTTATTGTTTATGATTGAAAATAGCAATGTTCATTAATGTAAATGAACAAGTTTGATTGAAAAAAAAGTAAATAAAGTAAAAAGAAATGTAACTTGTTTGACAAGAAATGTAAAAATACTCAAGTGAGTACGTATTGACAAGAAAAGTAAATGATTCAATGAAATAAAGTGCAAGAAATCTAAATGAAAACATGTAAACTGCATAAAAAGATAAATTACATTGAATTAATAAATGGTGATCACAGAATCATACATTTTGCCTTTTGTATTCCTTTCACTCGAACACATGTGTAATACCCTAATTTTGAGCTTTTCAAAATAAATATTTTATTTAAAAATTATTTCTTATTTTTCATAAGAAATACCAAAAAATAGATTTTCGATATTTTTGTTTAACAATTTATTCTTTTTCCTTTATTTCTTTTAATTTGTCGCAATTTATCTTTTTATACGAAGAACAGCAAAAATAATCAAAAATAGTTTTATCATCTTTATTTAAGTTTATATTTCATTTTTATATTTTTCTACATTTTTATTCATTTTTCTTATTGATTTTTACATTTTTTTATCATTTTATAAAAATTCTTTATTTTTGACCAATCTCATTGCGACACCTCATCATCTATACATCACCTTCATTTTCATTTTCCATTTTCTCATTTAATTATCCCTTAATCTCAAAATTACACAATCACAAAAATGTCATCTAACCTAATTTTCTTCTATAAATACAAACCTTACATCACTCAATCATTTGGACACAATTCCCAAAAAAATCAGAAAATTCTCTTCCTTCCTCCACCAACACTTTTCCGGCGGCCACCGCCGGAATTCCAAAACCACCACTTCAACCACCACAAACCACCACCACGAAAAACCACCAAAAAAATAAAATCAAATACTCATTTCGTAATAATCCGACCCTTCTGAACAAGATTCGGCCTCAAAATCTTGAAAATCGCACCGGAAAATAGTCAAATCTGAGCCCGAAAACAACCCAAAAACACAAATTCCATTTCTCATGATTCGAACACCAAACGAAGCGTATTGATAGTGGTTTTGCTTCCTGGAACATGGATAAACCTTTCTCCATCGTTATTTTCATCGGATTTTGCTTAAATCGCGTTTTTCATTTTTGAGATCCAAACTTGGTGCTCGCGTTTCTCTCTGTACGGTAATCGGTTGAGAAATCTAATGGCATATTCGTAATCTACGCGAGAAATACTATCAAATCGACTATTCGTTTGTGAGATTCGGTGACCGTTTGAGATTAGTGTGTTTGGTGGAAGCTTTGTTCATGGCGGTTCACGCGTGAGCGTGAGGAAGAAGAAGAAGAAAGCTCCTCGCCACGTGGCGAGATCTTAGTGGCCCCCCATCCGGTTCAGTTCTAGTGAACCGATCTGAACCGGCGCGAGCTGGTTTATTTCTAGACCGGACCGATTTTTGCTTGCTGGATTGGACTGGTTAGATTATGGGCCTTGGGCCTATCTTTTTTCTGAATCCATTTTCTGCACACACCTCTGTTTGCTAATACACCACTGCATCTTTAATTAATTTTGTTGTGACAACTTAATTTGATAAGTGCTTATTTTATTTTCACTTTTTTTTCTCGACTAATAAAAATTATATTTGGGATAAAAATAAATCGGACCCTGACGTACGACTCTCGTCCTTGATTTATTTTTATTTCGAATATTTTGAACGATTTAATTAACGTAGAGTAAAAAGGGCTTGACTTACGACTTGTCTCTGTTTGCTTTATTTTAATTAATATCGTTTAAATGACATTTTTTTCGTTATGTCGACAAATCACTAAAATAGCCTAAAAACAATTTAATCACTTTTTTTTTAATGTTCGACTTATAACGTCATAATTAAATAATATCTCAGTTGTCTGTTAGATTTAATTTTGAGTGAAATAAAGATAAATTGGGCCCTGTCTTACGACTCGCACTTTGAATTTATTTCTTATTTCATTCAAAATATAATTTGATGTTCTGAACGTAAGATAAGCGAGAGCCTGACGTACGACTCGTCTTGAGCTTATCTTACGCTTGCTTGCTAAAATGTTCGTTAATTTGCTTCTCTGTTTGCCAGTTTCATTTTATGCCTGATTATCTGATTACTCATTTATTTATGTGTCCACATATTTATTTCGAGTATTATTTAATTGTCGCATCATGACACTGTCATTATCATATATCATGCATTTGCATTCTTCGCATCTTCTACCCTTTTTTCTTTTCTTTTCTTTTCTGATCTGAAAATCTGTTGTGAACTTATCTTTGAATATGGAATGTGAATAAATCAGTCTCTGTCGTACGACTCTGGCTTCGAATTATTCGCATGCCATTTAAAACGGAACACTCTTTAATTAAATGAAATGGGAAGGAGCCTGACTTACGACTCGGCTTCGGCTCGTTTCACTTTAATTAAGAATGTTCATTTAATAAACTGAATGAAAAGAGGGAGCCTGTCGTACGACTCGTTTCTGCTCGGATGATCCGGTCCCTGACTTACGACTCGTGATTTAGGATCATTCTCATTCTCCAAACAACTTTCCTAAAATCATAAAAGAGACTCAACCCACTCAACTGTTTTTCCTGCCTCTGTGCAGTCAACCTTTCCAACTGCTTTGTGCAGTCAATCTGTTTTTCAACTTTCAAAATCTTTTCAACTGTTTTCTTAAATGAATAGTGCTTTATCCATTCCCTGATACAGACAAACGCTTAAGCCTCCGAAGCGAGCATACAAGCATACTATTGTATCAGTGGAATGCGACCTAAGCATCGTTCACTAAAAATAACCAACAAACAAAATCTTTCCTTTTTCAGGAAGAACTACGTGAGCTTTGACTTTCTCATTGTACTTGGGGGATACGTAGGAGTGAGAGCCTCTCTCGTCAAGCCAAATAATAAAAAACTCTTTTTTTCCTTTCTGTTCAATATGCGGTAATCTTTTTCTTTTTATGCGGTTATCTCTGTTTATGCAAACCAAAATTCCTCAAATGGTTCCCGTTGAGTACAACGGATATGAGGGGGTGTTAACGCCTTCCCCTCATGTAACCAACTCCCGAACCCGATCTTTTTAAGGTTTTATCATTATTTTCCTTTCCCCTCACGGGATAAATAAAATATGGTGGCGGCTTCATTGTTTACATTTGTGCATTGCATTTCATCATTACATATTTGTATATTTTTTGCGTCGGGTACTACAGCTGGCGACTTCACTGGGGACACTTGATTAGTGAGTTAAGCCTAATTTGGGGCTTTTGGTTTGCTTATTCCAGGTTAGCCGTATCTGTCCTATCTTTTACTTTTCCGCAAATATTGAACTATCTGGATTTGCTGGCTTTGTCTTCTCTTCTACTCCTTTTTTTTCTTTTTGCCTTTATGGCTTGGTTCTTGGTTACAGTGTGATTATGCTCCGTACCCTAGCTAGAGTGATACTCAGGATTGTTGCGGGATTTTTGAGACATACCCCACTACAGTTTTATTTTTCATTTCCAAAGGAGGGGGAAAATTGAAAACCTTTTAAAGAAAGAGATTCTAGGTACTGGGGTTAGTTGCACTTGAGGAAGGTATTAGCACCTCAAGCGCCCATGGTACTCCATTGTAAGAAAAGATGTTGTAAAGAAAATGTTGTAAAGAAAGAAAAAAAGTTGTTGTTTGAAAACGAAAGTGTATTCGTTTTTTTTTTATGTTTGAAAGAAAATGTATTGTAAAGAAAAACAAATTGTAAGTAATATCATATTAAAGATGATTGTAAGATGAGCTTGCGTTTGTCTTATAAAAGGATCGCACGTTTGTTTTAAAAGGTTTTTCGTTTCAAAAAAAGTCTCGTAATCAATTTAAAATCAATTACGAATCCTCTCCCTTGGAAATGAATTTTTTTGGCGTTGTGTGTGATGTGTGAGCTAGGAAAGCAATAAAAGCATAAATAAAGTCCTACGCTATTACAACCCAATTGAATGATTAATATTTACAACCATATCGAATTTGAATAAATAATAATAACAATAAGCAATAAATAGATAAAAGGGCGATGCATATAAAATAAAAAAATGCAAGTGCGGAAAATAAATATGATGATGAATATGCACATAGGAGGAGAAAAGGAAAACATCGCAAAATAACATCCTAATTAAGTGGAGTGTGTGAAAGAAATGTGTCGGAAGCAAAGACATGATAATAGCATTTTCGAAAGTCACTCACATCAACAAACAATCCTAATTAACATATACAAGCAAAAACATTTTATTTAGCAAAAAAGAAAAGTTTTTATTTTATTATAAAAAGAATGAATTTAGGCCAAAAGGTCCTTCACTATTAATGCTAATGTTAGAGCTCAATGATCTAAAACGTAAGATATTGTCTCTAACATGCATTTTTAAATGATGCAATGTCCTAACCTAAATGCATGTATGCATGTAAAAATGTGAAGTGAATCATGTTATATGAAATTGTAGTGTGATGCAAAAAATTAGTGTCAAATGTCATGTGAAATGCAAAATGTAGATTATGATGCAATGTAATGTAGAAGTGTAAAAAAGAAATGTGTAGTGTAAATGTAATAAAAAAAGGTGATATGATGTAGAATTTTTGTAAAAAAAGTTATGTGACATGAAAAATGCATAAATGTAATGTAGTGTAAAAATGTAAGATTTTTAAATGCATGTATGCATGAAAATGTGTAGTGAACATGTGATATAAAATGCATAAAGTAAATGTCCATGAATATGTATGTATAAAAATAAGCAACTAAAAAAATAAAATAAAAATTTAAATTTAAATCTCAAGAGAGATCCTTAAATATTAGTGTAATATTTGGACTCAATAAGTTTAAATAAGCTATTGTCCCAGATAATCACTTATCAAAATAAGCTAGTATAAGCAAAGAAAACTGCAGTAAAAAAACAGGGTGTGAATAACAATCAGACACAAAAAAAAAAAGAAGCAAAAAACGAGTTAGGCCCAATACCAGGAAGAGGCCCAGTCAACACAGCCCAGCAGAGTCAAAGCTTCTGCTAATCCAGTGTAGCACAGATAACGTGAGCACGCGCGCGCCAGTAACATCATCACCATCTGATTTCATTTAAATGAAATCAGACGGTTCCGTTTTAAAGTTTAAATCAGACATTCCAGATTCAATCACAACATAGATCAGACGCGCGTGATTAAATCTGGGAAAACATGTATCTATAGTGACAGCAAAACCAGTTTTAGTGACAAAATTCATACATTCATACTTTTAGTGACAGATCTGGAAATCTTTAGTGATGGTGTTCTTCATTTTTAAAGATTAAAAATCATAACAAACTCAAAACTAACTCAAATCTTGTGAAACAAAAGCCTATTTCACTTTTTTTTTCGCGTAGATCATGAATATTCAATTAGTTTTGCGAAATAACACTCATAAAATAAAAAACGAAACACCATTCAAAAAGATGCAAAAACTCAAAAACATGATTCAGAGAGATTAAGACGAAATTAAGGCATGGAAGTGTTTTATCATGTTATCACAAGTTTACAGAAGCAAAAATCACGCGAAATGATGGTCTATGGAGCTCGAAACACTTACCTCAAATTTGCTCCAAAAGAGGACTCGAGTTTGGTGCTTTGTAGCTTGATTTCTTCGCGTTTTGGTGCTGCTACCTTCAAATGAGATGTTCTGGAATCTACTGGAACCGACGAACTCGAGATTTGACCAAGATTTGAAAAAATGAAAAGCTCACAAAACCCTCCAAAAGTGAGCTCGGGTTTGATGTTTATGTTGGTGTTTTGATGATGATTTGAGGTTGTTTTTTGTGTTTGAATGTGTTTTGATGATCATATATTGAATAGGAGTGAGTTTGGTTGAAGTTTGTGTGAGTTTTGACTTTTGAATGTAGTTGAAAAGAGGAGTTTTAATGGAGCTCGAAAATGGTGTTTGAATGATGTTTGTTGATGATTGTGGTGTTTATGCTTGAGTTTGTGTTGTTGATTTGGTGAATTGATTTTGGATTGGTTGAGGAATGAAGAGATGAAGTTATGGATTGATGAAGATGATGATGGAATGATGAAGGAAATTGTTGTTGGATGAAGATGATGAGGTTGTGTTGTTGTGTTTTTCATCCGCCTCCATCCCCCCTTGTTCTGATTTTTTCTTCTTGTTAAATGGTTAGAGATTAGGGTTTAGAATTGCCAAAGAAGAAAAGGAATTTTGAGCTTTGTTGATCACATGGTTTGTTAGAAAAAAAGAGTCCAAAATGAGAAAAGAAACAAAACAATCTTTGTTGTTATTGTACTTGTTACCTTGGATGCCTTTTTTTTTCAAATCCTCTTTGATTTTTTTGTGTTTATAAATATATTTTATAAATAAATTTAGATTTATGATAGTAATTAAAGAAATGAATAAATAAACAACTAATGCAAAGCTCTCTTTTTTTGAAAAAGGATTTTTGATAAATAATAATAATAATGATATAAATGATAAGAGTAGTAATGTAGAGAATAATGATGATAAATGATTAGAAATAAAAGTACGACCACAAAAAAGTGATAAAAAACGAACATAAACAAAACGATGAAAAAAGGACGGACGTGATGACATATCATTATGCGATGAATATTTTTTGACATTTTATAACGAAAAAGAGGACAATTGGTTTTAGGTCCAAAATTGGGGTGCAACAAGGATTAGTTGAGGGATTGTCATGTTGGGCTCCCTGTTGTACCCCAATTTTGGACCTTAAATCCATTGTCCTTTTTTTTCTTTATAAAATATCAAAAACATTCATCACATAATAAAAGTGTCATCACATCCATTCTTTTTTCGTCGTTTTGTTTATGTTCGTTTTTATCACTTTTTTATCATCGTACTTTTATGTCCACCTATTTATCATCTTTTTCTCTTATCCTTGATCATTATTATTAATATTTTTATCATCATTATTCTTACTTTTTTACCTATTATTATTATGACAAAAAATTCTGTTTTTCAAAAAAGGGAGATATTTTTTATTTTTATTTTTACTTTTGTTTTTCGGTAATATATATTATATCTCTTATTATTATTATCATTATTCCAACAGACAAAAAAATATATAGTTTTTCTTTCTTTTTTTCTTTTATCAGTTTTACTGTTTTTTCTTTTTTTTTGGGTTTCTTTCTCAACAAAAAAAATATAGTACAGAACAAGGAAAAACAAATTTGAATTAGCATCCTATGCATTTTTCTGAGAAAAAACAGAACATGAAAATGACAGGTTTTGTCATCTCTCTCTCTTTGATCACTATTTTCAAAACCAATTTCTGATCAACAAAAGGATCTCTGCATTTTTTCCTTTACAGTACATCAAACCCTAAAATTTTCTACTTAACAAACACAATTCACAGAGAAAAGAGGGGGGGATCGGCGGAGAAAAAAAAAATCACAAAGAACAAGGGGGACTTTGGAAAAATTGAGAACGGCAGAACAGCAACAAAACAGAATCAAAAACACAGAAACAAACTTCATCACCATCTCCATCTTCATTATCAACACTAACAAACACCCTCAATCAAAAAACACCAAACCCTTCAAACCTTCAAAAGCCTTGAACTCTACAAAACAACATACAAACTCTCTATAAATTTTCAAACCCATACAAACATAATACAAATCACCAAAAATCAAAAACACACCATAACTAGAAAAATCACAGAACCGAAAAAGGGGAAAAAGAAAACCAAAACCGAACCGAAACCCCAAGCCAAAACAACACAACCGAAACCAAACGAAAAAAACGGAAACAGAAATCAAAGGAAACGGAGAGCAAATCGAAGAAGGAGAAGAGAGAAGCCGTCCGCCGACCACCACTGTTTCCGCGCGCAAACTCACCGTCAGCCACCACCGTGCCTCGCCGGAAGCTTTCTCCACTGTATGTATTCTTTCGTTCAACTCATATGCATCTTCTGTCCTTCTGCTTGTGCTTTCGTTTGAGATTTTTAGGTTAGGGTTCTTGATCTGTAAAAACCGATCCGGAGGTTATGATGATTATTTATGATTTTCGTTGATAGATCCGTGTTTAGGTTAGGATTTTAGACAGGGTTTATGTTGTTTCTTTTTAATTTTGGACTTGTTGTGAATTTGGGTAGTTAGGGTTCTTGAGGAAAAATGGAGAAAGAAGAAAGAAAGAGAACCAGAGAGAGAATAGAGAGAAAGAAGAAACAAATCTGAAAGAAAAAGAGATGAAAACAAAATATAGCCAAAAAAAGAAAAAAATATTATATTCCCCCCATTTAATCTTGCTGCGCGCGCCCCCCGGCTACTCAGCGCACCCCCCACTCTGATTTAGCGCGCGCGCGCCTACCATGACTGTTGTGCACCCCTTTTGTTTGTTGGTCTATGATTTTAATCAGATGGCCCTGATTCTCCCCTCAACTCTGAAATGGTTTGGACCTCTAGGAGTGGATTTGGGAATTAATCATTTCTTTATTCATACCCCTACTTTGCTGTTTGCAGTATACATTTTTGTGTTTTTGTTTCTCTTTAAGAAAAATAAAAAAAATGATATTAATTTCTTATGATAGAAAATTTCTTTTAAATATACAAGTAAAAAAAAGGCTTTTAAGAAAAAAAACTTCTCTAATAGAAAAGACAAAAAAATATTTTCTTTTTAACTATTTTAATTTCAAAAATAATAAAAATGTTAGTTTATTTGTTATGACTTTTTATTTATTTATTTAGAATGCAAAAAAAATACAAAAAAAAAACAACAAAAATGCTAGAAAAATCAATTATGCTATGTTTGAGTTCTTTTTTGTGATGATTGATGACTTGATTATATTTTTGTTTAATTCCATTTTATAAAAATATATAACATGCTTTTTATTAAAATTTTCATGCATACATGCATTTAAAAATCTTACATTTTTGCACTACATCACATTTATGCATTTTTAGTCACATAACCATTTTTTACACAATTCTCTACATCATATCACATTTCTACATTTCTACATTGCATCAAAAATCTACATTTTACACTTCACATGACATTTGACACTAACTTTTGCATCACATTCACTTTACATTGTTTTCTACATGCATACATGCATTGCATTTAGATTAGGACAATGCATCATTTTAAAAATGCATGTTAGAGATAATATTTTAATTAATAAAATCATTGAGCTCTAACATTAGCATTAATAGTTAAGGGCCTTTTGGCCTAAATTCATTCTTTTCAATAAAATAAAAACTTTTCTTTTTGCTAAATAAAATGTTTTTGCTTGTATATGTTAATTAGGATTGTTTGTCGATGTGAGTGACTTTCGAAAATGCTATTATCATGTCTTTGCTTCCGACACATTTCTTTCACACACTCCACTTAATTAGGATGTTATTTTGCGATGTTTTCCTTTTCTCCTCCTATGTGCATATTCATCATCATATTTATTTTCCGCACTTGCATTTTTTATTTTATATGCATCGCCCTTTTATCCATTTATTGCTTATTGTTATTATTATTTATTCAAATTCGATATGGTTGTAAATATTAATTATTCAATTGGGTTGTAATAGCGTAGGACTTTATTTATCGCTTTTACTGCTTTCCTAGCTTACACATCACACACAAACGCCAAAAATTCATTCCCAAAGGAGAGGACTCGTAGTTAAATTTCAAATTAATTACGAGACTTTTTTGAAACAAAAACCTTTTTTTCAAAAAAACAAACACGCGATCCTTTTACAAGACAAACGCAAGCTCACCTTATAATCATCTTTAACATGATATTATCTACAATTTATTTTCTTTACAATCTTCTTTTCCTTCAAACACAAAAAGAAACGAATACACTTTTGTTTTCAAACATTTAACTTCTTTTCTTTTACATAACAAAATTTACACTTTCTTATCATTTCTTTCTTTTAAACATTTCCTGTACAATACAACAAAAACATTTTCTCTCAAAAAATATTTTTTACAAACAAAAATAGTTAAGCTTCTTTTCTTTTATTTACTTTATGAAATAAAATTTTCTTAATTTTTACCCACTTTCTTTTCTTTCTTCTATACAATTTCTCCCTCCATTCTTAAAAGCATGTATCAAAAAGCACAAAAACATATAAGAGGTTACCATGGAGTACCATGGGCGCTTGAGGTGCTAATACCTTCCTTAAGCGCAACTAACCCCCGTACCTAGAATCTCATTTTTTTAAGGTTTTCAATTTTTCCCCTCCTTTGGAAATGAAAAATAAAACTGTAGTGGGGTATGTCTCAAAAATCCCGCAACAGAAGAATGGCGACTTCACTGGGGATTCTCTCCTTAAGAGGGTTGAACCTAACTTATATGCTTTTATGTGCTTAAATGTTTACATACTTTATATATATTATAAGGGTTTTCTGAGTTGAGACAAGCTTGACCCGAGCTTGAGTGAACCATAGGATAGGTGTTGGTATGATCATAGTGAATGGGCGAAAGTAAAGTTTTGCACAAACACACATGTGATGAAACCACGCACAATGGAGGGTCATGTTGTAGTATTCATTTCGACGTGAGGTTCGCGTAGATTGTTGCTATGACATGTATCTGTTAATATTGTGGACCTAGTCACCTTTAACCCATCTTTGCCTTTAGGATGTGGTGTGATGGCTAAGCCGAGAGTAAGTCTTGGATTAGTTGTTCCTCGATACCACGCTCAATCGAGACTTTCCCTTGGATATTTCATTTGGCCGTGAGTTCAGTTATGGACATTGGTATTCAAGAAGGAAAGTTGATGACGTTGGGAACTTTGTAGAACCCGTGTTACGAAAAGAAGAAAACCAATAGTTCATACATTGTGGGTGGTTCACCTTTTGACTCCAACAATGTGACATCTCAAAACCAACCATGTTTGCTTATGTTTGTGATTGTTGCATCCATACATCCATGCATTCAAAGAAAAAACTTTTTCCATTAGTTTTCAAAAAGACTTAGAGGAATTTCTTCATATATTACACAATCATCATGGACCTCCAAAAAAAAAAGAGAAGGTTGCATTGAAAAGAAAAGAAAATTTCTTCTGATCATTAACAAAAAAGGAGGTCCTTTATGATTTGTATCCTAAAGTCCTTTGAAAATCAAAAACAAAACAAAACTCTCTTTCTCATGCATCATTGTGCATTCATGGTCTTCTACAAAAAGTCTGAGTTTCATCTTTCTATCAGTGGTCTGACGCTCCCGTCTAAAGTCAAGTCGCATTTACAACACTTGTGCAAACTCCTAAAAAGAATGGAAGGTCTTGAGCAAGAGAACCAGCAGCTACAAGAACAAGTCAATTCTCTTCAAGCTAATGTAGCCCAATTGACGGCTATGTTTGAATCTTTGAATACGGTGAGGGCTCCTCCGCCTCCTCCAGCACAGGATTTGAATGTCTCTGTCCCAGAAATCATCTCAATCTCAGCTCCGTTGTCCTATGCTAGCATGCCAACACTCACTGCAACTACACGGTACCCATGGGGTATGCCCGCCAATTTTGGCGAGAATTCTCAGCTTAATGATTTCGACACTCAGTTCTATGTTACTACTGCTCCGCAGGTGATGGCATCTGTTCCACCTCCTGGGATGACTTCTGTTCCTCAAATGGTAGTGTCTATTCCGTCTCCTGAGATGATTGTTGCACCTCTCACTATGAATGTAAGCCAGTTCGAGACAGAACCTGTTTACCATGCTAATCCAGCTGAAAGCGTGGTATCTTTTGGTCACAATGAGGAAATTCAGAATCAGGTTGATGAGATCCAGCGAGAACTTCGCGCTCTTCGTGGAAAAGACTTGTTTGGAAAGAGTGCGCATGAGCTTTGTCTGGTGCCAAATGTCAAGTTTCCGCCGAAGTTCAAAGTGCCCGAGTTTGAAAAGTATAAGGGGAATTCTTGCCCTCAGATGCATCTTGTGATGCATACTAGGAAGATGTATGCTCTGACAAAAGATGATGAATTGCTTATCCACTGCTTCCAAGACAGTTTGACTGGTGCCGCTCTCAAGTGGTACATGAGCTTAGGTGGTTCGAAGATCAAGTCCTTTTTTGATTTATGTCAAGCATTTGTGCAGCAGTACAAGTACAATGCTGATTTGGCACCAGATAGAGATCAGCTTCGAGCCATGACTCAGAAAAACAAGGAATCTTTCAAGGAATATGCCCATAGATGGAGAGGGGTTGCAGCTCAGATTAGCCCGCCTCTTGAGGAAAAGGAGATGGCTAAAATTTTCTTGAAAACTCTTGATGCATTCTACTATGACAAAATGGTTTCCAGTGCGCTTCGTGATTTTGCCGACATGGTAGACATAGGTGTGCGCATTGAGGAAGCTCTCCGAGAAGGACGTTTGACAAGAGAGACTGCTTCTTCCAGAAGTGCAAGAGAGTTTGGGTCGGGCTTTGATACAAAGAGACAACAAGAAGTGGGTATGGTGGCCCATGGGAAGTCAAAGAAGAACAAACGACATGTTGCTGTTGTAACTTCTGCTACTAATCCTGCTCCAAAAAGGTCACCTCAATATGACCCGATCCCCATGTTGTATGCCGATTTGTTTCCAATTTTGATTGAGAGAGATCTGATTCAGACTAGAGCCCCGCCTCGGGTACCTGCAAAATTGCCTTATTGGTACAAACCAGAGCTGTCTTGTGCTTTTCACTCAGGGGCACCTGGCCATGACATTGAACATTGTTATTTGCTACAATCTGAAGTTCAAAAGTTGGTTAGGGATAACAAGTTTTCTTTCGAGGATATAGACCCAACTCTGTTATGCATGAATATGATTTGATACCATTGGGTTGTTGTTGAAGTCAGTGATACTAGGAAGCTCATCCCTATGATCGCTAGGCTTTTATTTCTTTCTTGTCAAGCATTTGTCTGCTTTTAACATTATGTCTTTTGTTAAGTACTTTTAATATAATAAACATGCATGTTTTTGAATTAATCCATTCGTGTTCACTTTTCTCTCACTTTATTACATATAAACTTGGAGCGAGGATGATGAATATAAATAACTAATTTTTGCTGATATATGCTTTCAATGGTGAAAAACCTAGTTGACGATGTAAGGCATTGTTTCTCTTCCCAAACAGTGGAGATATAAGGAGATATTCCGTAATCAGCCCATTTGAGCCTGAAGTCGGTGATTCTTTCTTTTTTCTGAACCCTTAATCATAACCTGGGGCAGGGTAGTATTTCAATTAATTTGATGATGCAGCCTGATACAAGAGAATTAATTCATCTAGTCATACCAAATTAGAGGTTAATCACAATGCTTTCCTCAGACAAAGGAAGCTGTCAAGAGATGAGACTCACAACAATTCATACGACAGTCACAATCTTCATCTTACAAAGGTTATATTAAAAAAAAAAACAGAGTGATTACAAAAAAAGAGAGAAATCAAAAAAAAGAATTCAAAAAAAGAGCCCATAAAAAAAAAAGAGGGGCATCCCGATGGACCACAAATTCAAAGTTCGAAAAGAACTAGTCCATACAAACAAAAAGTGATTCAAAAATAGGAACAATTTCCTAAACAAAAGTGACTGTCACTTCAAAAAAAATCTCATTAGAGTCTGTTCAACAAAAATGAATCAATAAAGCTTCGACCAAAATCATTGCAAAAATTTTCTCTTGTTGACCGAGTGCATCAGTTGAATTAATTGAATTTAGGAATGAAGGACATCAAGAAGAACGGGTGGGACCAAATAAAATTTTGAGCATGACAATCCTTTTTTGAAAACCGTGAGCCCAGCCACGTTATAACATACAAAAGACCTAATTGAAACTAGGTTCACTGTGAAAGCATATTCGGCAAATTTATTGTTAAGCTGACTCATCCTGTTTGTTGAGTAATCACAAATTATCTTTGTACATACCATATGTTCTTCCACCACAAAAAACATTCAATTTCAAAAAAACTTACATGTACATTTTATCAAAAGTACTTTTCAAACGAAATAATTTTACTTGCAAATTAATACTTGACATCAAATAAATTTGAGCTATGGTTTGATCAAAGGTAAAACTGACTTGAGACGCTCCTAGCTAGGGGCAAGTTACATATGAATTCTGCCAATCAGGGGGCAAACAAGCTGAATATTCTTCTTATCAAGGTTGAAAATGGTTCAGAATTTGGTTACTCTACAAACATCAGTTAATCAGGGGCATACCCTTCAAGGATTCAAAGACTTAGGGCATACTGTGTCAAGATCATATATTCCTGAAAAAGTACACTAGATGTAAAAGGTCAACCAATCACGCTCTTCGAGCGATTCTTTCAAGGATCTTTAGACTGAAGCAAGCAATATAAAGCAAGGGGTAAGTCGTCTCTGTTCTCTCAAGTTGTTCATCAACAGTAAACATGTTTTCTCTAAGAGAATGTCAACAATCATATCG
Organism: Trifolium dubium; assembly: GCA_951804385.1. Taxonomy (NCBI): domain Eukaryota; kingdom Viridiplantae; phylum Streptophyta; class Magnoliopsida; order Fabales; family Fabaceae; genus Trifolium; species Trifolium dubium. Next base: position 27,986,803 of record OX638065.1, read on the forward strand.
AGAAAAAGGTACATCTCCAATGAAGATTGACAATTTTTGTCTTGAGTGCAGTCAAGTTTCAATATACAGATCGTTTCAGTTTAAACGGTCATTTCCCCCAGAGAAGTTGTTTCTTCCCCAAGAAGAGGTTCTCTTGCTTCATCTACAACAATATATACACTTTGTTGAAATACCCTGAGCAGTGATGCAACGTTGGCTTGTGTTTCCGGTTTGGTCACTTTGTCTGTCCATCAAAAGATGTTCTACATACATACATACATACATACATACATACATACATACATAACATTCATACATAGCATTTACATGTGCCATGAACATTTGCATCTTTCATACCTTATTACATCATTATACAGATTTCTATTTCTTTTGTCTTGTCTGTGTCTACAAAATAGAGTCGGGATGGGCATGTTGTTCCTTCCATTTAGAGTGTCAGCTTAGGCAGATAAGTGTACATCTCTCTTGTTTCAAAATTCCCCACTAGACTCCTCTCTTGTGGAAGATGGTTGTTTCAGTTTTCCTACAACAAAAGGAAAATGACAGTTGAACTTATTCATCAACTGAACACAAAGTCTTGTTTCAATGTTTTCCCTCCGGTTTGTTCCCGGATTGGACACCAATTCAAAGCAACAGTGACAAGCTATCCTTACAAGAAGCTTGTATTTTACCAGATACACTTTACAATTCCTCAGGTGGTTTTATCCCCAATGAATCCTATCAATCCTTTACACAAAATATCATACAAGTCTTTTCTCTCTACAAATACATACACTTTTGCAATCTAACCTACTTGTGTCTCTTTTGAAGTTCCCGGTAGAGTTATCGATCCTCATAGATGATTATTACCTTTTATACACTATCATTATACGGTAGTTGGTAATATCTAGTCATTGTCTTTTATACACCATCACTCTGTTGGATGGTAGGCAGTGTCTCTCATCTTTTCATATTACCTTATATACACTATCATTATACAGTAGTTGGTAATATTTGGCCTTTGTCTTTTATACACCATCATCTTGTTGGGTGGTAGATAAAGTCTCATCTTTTCATATTACCTTTTATACACTATCATTATACGGTAGTTGGTAATATCTAGTCATTGTCTTTTATACACCGTCACTCTGTTGGATGGTAGACAGTGTCTCACCTTTTCATATTACCTTTTATACACTATCATTATACGGTAGTTGGTAATATCCGACCTTTGTCTTTTATACACTATCACTTCATTGGATAGTAGCCAAGGTCTCACATTTTCATGTTACCTTATATACACTATCCTCATACGGTAGTTGGTAACATATGTCATTGCCTTTTATACACCATTACTTCATTGGATAGCAGATAATACCGTGTCTCTCTTTAATTTACCTTGACTCGCCGTCATTTGTATGATGGTAGGTAATGTGGAATTTGTCTTCTTTATGCAATCCGTCTCTTTGCAAGGCGGTTGACAATATTCCTATTCCTTATAGAGGTCGTCTTTTATCTGCAAGCTGTCTCTTCGTAAGGCGGTGGACGATGCTCTTGTTTTCACTAAACGTTGTCTTTTATCTGCAAGCCGTCACTTTGCAAGGCGGTGAACAATGTTCCTGTTTTTCTGGTAGAAATTGTCTTTTATCTGCAATCCGTCCTTGTCAGGCGGTGGACAATTCTCTTATTCTCTATAAACGTTGTCTTTTATCTGCAAGCTGTCTCTTTATAAGACGGTGGACAATGTTCTTGTTCTTTATAGAGGTCGTCTTTTATCTGCAAGCTGTCTCTTCGTAAGGCGGTGGACGATGCTCTTGTTTTCACTAAACGTTGTCTTTTATCTGCAAGCCGTCACTTTGCAAGGCGGTGGACAATGTTCCTGTTTTTCTGGTAGAAATTGTCTTTTATCTGCAATCCGTCCTTGTCAGGCGGTGGACAATTCTCTTATTCTCTATAAACGTTGTCTTTTATCTGCAAGCTGTCTCTTTATAAGACGGTGGACAATGTTCTTGTTCTTTATAGAGGTCGTCTTTTATCTGCAAGCTGTCTCTTCGTAAGGCGGTGGACGATGCTCTTGTTCTCAGTAAACGTTGTCTTTTATCTGCAAGCCGTCACTTTGCAAGGCGGTGGACAATGTTCCTGTTTTTCTTGTAGAAATTGTCTTTTATCTGCAATCCGTCCTTGTCAGGCGGTGGACAATTCTTTTATTCTCTATAAACGTTGTCTTTTATCTGCAAGCTGTCTCTTTGTAAGGCGGTGGACAATGTTCTTGTTCTTTATAGAGGTCGTCTTTTATCTGCAATCCGTCCTTTGTCAGGCGGTGGACAATTCTCTTATCCTTTATAGACGTTGTCTTCTTTAAGCAACCCGTCTCTTTGCAAGGCGGTGGACAATGCTCTTGTTCTATGTAAACGTTGTCTTTTTATGCAAGTTGTCTCTTTGTAGGGCGGTGGACAATGTTCTTCTCACATTACTGTCAATCACAAGATAATAAGTAATATTCTCCCCAACACTTTACTCTGTTCCCCAGTGGAGTTCGTTCTTCCAATGGACTTGGGGCACATCTTGTTATTTTCCCAATCGGGCCATGTTATGTTCTTCCCCTATGAAGTCCTAACTATGTCTTCTTCCTTTGTCTGTCTTTTACAATATTCATACAAAAATTCAAAAAAAATCATGATCTGCATTTCATGCATTCATATTTGCATCATAAGCACTGTTAGAGGATTTTAGGTCCAAAAATGGTGCACGTTTTATATTTAAGTCTCTTCAATCCCGTCTAGACAAAGATCTTAATCTTCATCTCTTCGGGTGAAGAAACTTAAATAGGGGCAGCTGTTGTACCCCAATTTTGGACCTAAAATCCATTGTCCTCTTTTTTCTTTATAAAATATCAAAAACATTCATCACATAATAAAAGTGTCATCACATCCATTCTTTTTTCGTCGTTTTGTTTATGTTCGTTTTTATCACTTTTTTATCATCGTACTTTTATGTCCACCTATTTATCATCTTTTTCTCTTATCCTTGATCATTATTATTAATATTTTTATCATCATTATTCTTACTTTTTTACCTATTATTATTATGACAAAAAATTCTGTTTTTCAAAAAAGGGAGATATTTTTTATTTTTATTTTTACTTTTGTTTTTCGGTAATATATATTATATCTCTTATTATTATTACCATTATTCCAACAGACAAAAAAATATATAGTTTTTCTTTCTTTTTTTCTTTTATCAGTTTTACTGTTTTTTTTTTTTTTTGGGTTTCTTTCTCAACAAAAAAAATATAGTACAGAACAAGGAAAAACAAATTTGAATTAGCATCCTATGCATTTTTCTGAGAAAAAACAGAACATGAAAATGACAGGTTTTGTCATCTCTCTCTCTTTGATCACTATTTTCAAAACCAATTTCTGATCAACAAAAGGATCTCTGCATTTTTTCCTTTACAGTACATCAAACCCTAAAATTTTCTACTTAACAAACACAATTCACAGAGAAAAGAGGGGGGGATCGGCGGAGAAAAAAAAATCACAAAGAACAAGGGGGACTTTGGAAAAATTGAGAACGGCAGAACAGCAACAAAACAGAATCAAAAACACAGAAACAAACTTCATCACCATCTCCATCTTCATTATCAACACTAACAAACACCCTCAATCAAAAAACACCAAACCCTTCAAACCTTCAAAAGCCTTGAACTCTACAAAACAACATACAAACTCTCTATAAATTTTCAAACCCATACAAACATAATACAAATCACCAAAAATCAAAAACACACCATAACTAGAAAAATCACAGAACCGAAAAAGGGGAAAAAGAAAACCAAAACCGAACCGAAACCCCAAGCCAAAACAACACAACCGAAACCAAACGAAAAAAACGGAAACAGAAATCAAAGGAAACGGAGAGCAAATCGAAGAAGGAGAAGAGAGAAGCCGTCCGCCGACCACCACTGTTTCCGCGCGCAAACTCACCGTCAGCCACCACCGTGCCTCGCCGGAAGCTTTCTCCACTGTATGTATTCTTTCGTTCAACTCATTTGCATCTTCTGTCCTTCTGCTTGTGCTTTCGTTTGAGATTTTTAGGTTAGGGTTCTTGATCTGTAAAAACCGATCCGGAGGTTATGATGATTATTTATGATTTTCGTTGATAGATCCGTGTTTAGGTTAGGATTTTAGACAGGGTTTATGTTGATTCTTTTTAATTTTGGACTGGTTGTGAATTTGGGTAGTTAGGGTTCTTGAGGAAAAATGGAGAAAGAAGAAAGAAAGAGAACCAGAGAGAGAATAGAGAGAAAGAAGAAACAAATCTGAAAGAAAAAGAGATGAAAACAAAATATAGCCAAAAAAAGAAAAAAATATTATATTCCCCCATTTAATCTTGCTGCGCGCGCCCCCCGGGCTACTCAGCGCACCCCCCACTCTGATTTAGCGCGCGCGCGCCTACCATGACTGTTGTGCACCCCTTTTGTTTGTTGGTCTATGATTTTAATCAGATGGCCCTGATTCTCCCCTCAATTCTGAAATGGTTTGGACCTCTAGGAGTGGATTTGGGAATTGATCATTTCTTTATTCATACCCCTACTTTGCTGTTTGCACTATACATTTTTGTGTTTTTGTTTCTCTTTAAGAAAAATGAAAAAAATGATATTAATTTCTTATGATAGAAAATTTCTTTTAAATATACAAGTAAAAAAAAGGCTTTTAAGAAAAAAAACTTCTCTAATAGAAAAGACAAAAAAATATTTTCTTTTTAACTATTTTAATTTCAAAAATAATAAAAATGTTAGTTTATTTGTTATGACTTTTTATTTATTTATTTAGAATGCAAAAAAAATACAAAAAAAAAACAACAAAAATGCTAGAAAAATCAATTATGCTATGTTTGAGTTCTTTTTTGTGATGATTGATGACTTGATTATATTTTTGTTTAATTCCATTTTATAAAAATATATAACATGCTTTATATTAAAATTTTCATGCATACATGCATTTAAAAATCTTACATTTTTGCACTACATCACATTTATGCATTTTTAGTCACATAACCATTTTTTACACAATTCTCTACATCATATCACATTTCTACATTTCTACATTGCATCAAAAATCTACATTTTACACTTCACATGACATTTGACACTAACTTTTGCATCACATTCACTTTACATTTTTTTCTACATGCATACATGCATTGCATTTAGATTAGGACAATGCATCATTTTAAAAATGCATGTTAGAGACAATATTTTAATTAATAAAATCATTGAGCTCTAACATTAGCATTAATAGTTAAGGGCCTTTTGGCCTAAATTCATTCTTTTCAATAAAATAAAAACTTTTCTTTTTGCTAAATAAAATGTTTTTGCTTGTATATGTTAATTAGGATTGTTTGTCGATGTGAGTGACTTTCGAAAATGCTATTATCATGTCTTTGCTTCCGACACATTTCTTTCACACACTCCACTTAATTAGGATGTTATTTTGCGATGTTTTCCTTTTCTCCTCCTATGTGCATATTCATCATCATATTTATTTTCCGCACTTGCATTTTTTATTTTATATGCATCGCCCTTTTATCCATTTATTGCTTATTGTTATTATTATTTATTCAAATTCGATATGGTTGTAAATATTAATTATTCAATTGGGTTGTAATAGCGTAGGACTTTATTTATCGCTTTTACTGCTTTCCTAGCTTACACATCACACACAAACGCCAAAAATTCATTCCCAAAGGAGAGGACTCGTAGTTAAATTTCAAATTAATTACGAGACTTTTTTGAAACAAAAACCTTTTTTTCAAAAAAACAAACACGCGATCCTTTTACAAGACAAACGCAAGCTCACCTTATAATCATCTTTAACATGATATTATCTACAATTTATTTTCTTTACAATCTTCTTTTCCTTCAAACACAAAAAGAAACGAATACACTTTTGTTTTCAAACATTTAACTTCTTTTCTTTTACATAACAAAATTTACACTTTCTTATCATTTCTTTCTTTTAAACATTTCCTGTACAATACAACAAAAACATTTTCTCTCAAAAAATATTTTTTACAAACAAAAATAGTTAAGCTTCTTTTCTTTTATTTACTTTATGAAATAAAATTTTCTTAATTTTTACCCACTTTCTTTTCTTTCTTCTATACAATTTCTCCCTCCATTCTTAAAAGCATGTATCAAAAAGCACAAAAACATATAAGAGCTTACCATGGAGTACCATGGGCGCTTGAGGTGCTAATACCTTCCTTAAGCGCAACTAACCCCCGTACCTAGAATCTCATTTTTTTAAGGTTTTCAATTTTTCCCCTCCTTTGGAAATGAAAAATAAAACTGTAGTGGGGTATGTCTCAAAAATCCCGCAACACTCCCTGACGAACGTCTCTGGGCTTGGATGTGATGGTCTCGACCAGAATAGATTCACTTGCGGGCTTCATGTTTCTTTGTTGGGTCCGGGACTCTGGTGGCCTTTATTAGGTGTCCGAAACTTTGTCTAGGGACCACCGTTTAGAACATGTGTCGAGGTTACGATGTTGACTCATCGAGTTGGCATTATAATCTCGCTTAGATGAGGTTGCTTTTGGGAAAAGTAATCGAGGATTTTGGGAACCTTGTCAACCTAGAACAACATGTGAGAGGGGTGGGTTACAAGTAACTTTGAACTTTTGGCCTCAGAGATTCCATTTTGAAAAGAACCCAGTTGTTATGAATATGGAAGATTTGTGACTTTGAGATCAAGTTCGCCAGATGATATAATGTTACTGTGATCATATCCATGCATTTTGCATTCATGACATCCATGCATTCATGAAAATAATCATGCATATTCATCTTTCATACATTTACAAAAAAATGTGGGAAAAAGTCTTTGAAAAAATATGCATTTTCATTCATAAAAAAAAATCATGCATTTTTATCGATTAAAAATCTCATTTTCATTCATTCATTCATTCCAACAGCTACCTTCCCGGCACCGTTATTGGACAAGAAGAGTTGCTCATCACATCATGGACAATCTACAAGAACAGTTTAACGTCTTGAAAGGCGAAGTGACTAAGATGAATGGAAAGTGGGACAGAGTTTTGGAAATATTGTCTAGCTTGAATCTGCACCAAAGAGTGGTTGTGAATGAGGTTCTGGCACCTACTGTTCAGGTCCCACAAGAGAATGCGCCAGTGTTCTCCAGAGACTGTGCTTAAAAGGTTGTTGGAATCCCTGAAGTTGTTTTTATTTCAAAGCAATTTGTTTTCTTTTCAAAACACCTTTGTTCAGCCCAAAACAAATGATCGTGCAATTAATAAAAAAGTACTTCTTGTGCAATTTCCGTCTTGGTTATTCTGTCTTTTACAGTTTTAAAAAGATAATGAAAAAATGGCAATAACTTCTTGCATTCATAAAACACTTTTGCATTCAATCAAATTCAAAAAAAGAAAAGAAAAAGAGAATCATCATTCAGAAGTGAATCTATTGAATCATAATTGTGCCGTAATTCCTTATGGTTTCGGGTTGCAAGCTTCGTTGAAGAGTTAATAGGATTGTTGGATCAAAAGCATAAAATGATTGAACTTCATCGATGATCGATCCGGGAACTGACGAAGAAAGAGGTCATAATGGGCGTCTCCCCATAACAGGATATGAAAGAGAAAGTTGATCAGACATTTTATCTCTTGTCAAGTATTTGTTTGCATTTAAGATTATGTAATGCACATGCATGTTTCAGAATCAATCCATCTGTATTCACTTCTTTTTCTTATTACTTGCAAACTTGTAGCGAGGATGATGAAAATGAATAACTGATTTTTGCTGATATATGCTTTCAATTGTGAAAAAACCTAGCTGATGATGAAAGGCATTGTTTCATAAAAAATTGTGATTGAATCGAGTCATTCTTGCATATGTTTTGTTGTTATCTGATTCTCCAGTTTCTTGAGATATATCTTTTTTAAAGAAAATAAGCAATGTTGGTTTGATACTTGACCTGACACTTTAAGAGTATATAGGTTGTTTTGCACTTTAGGCTATTATGAAAGTTCAGAAATGATTCAATAAAATCGGTACTGTCTTAACATCTTAGACTCTTTGAAGTATGTAAGCTCAATTTGAGTACTGATTTTGACGAAGACCTGAACATAAGTTTTTAGTAACTCTCAGTAGTTTATCTTAGCAGTCGGCACCATCTTGTACAAAAACTAAGTAGGAAATCGATGAACATAAGTGAATGATCCAGAAATAAAATTTGCATACTTTGGTTAATTTCAAAAGTGGGAATGCACTTATAGAGTTAGATGACCCTCACTCGGTGGTTTAACCCAGCAGTTGTTGAAAAACCATAGTAAATATACCCATTTAGTAGTTGGTTCAGAGGAGTCTGGTTCTGAACTTGGTAGGGCGGGTTGTTATCCGATCCCCCACAACTGCATTTGGAAGAGAAATAGGGGTTTACCAAACTGATTTTACTAGCTCCCCTCGATTTATGATCATAATCACTAACAGATTTTCCTACCATGAGCGTGTACAAGATAACGGGCTTAATGTGATTGCACCTGAATGAAAAGGGTGAATAAAATTTAAGCAAAAGTTAGAGTCACAATAAAATGTTTCAAATTTGTTTGTCTTCATATGATGAGAGTCTTTGACTGCAATGTGTGGTTTTGTGTTATTACAGTGCTTGTGGTATTGATATTTATTACTTGATTTTCTTTACTAGCCGGCAACCACGTATGATTAGAGTTGTCGTGTCTTGTTTCAAACAAGTGCTAAAAAAGAGTTACTATTTATGTGCTTAATGACAAGCAAATGTTCAAGTATGGGGAATTTGGTAACACAATTTATATCTTCTTTTGGCTTGATTTACATGAATCCTAATTGCATGCTATGACCTCAAAAGACCTAATTGATGCTAGGTTCACTTGAAAGCATTCGGCAAATGTATTGTTAAGCTGACTCCTCCAGTTTGTTGAGTAACTAATAATCATCTCTCTTTTCTACACATCATATGTGTTTAAAAAAAAAAATTGCATGTGCAAAATACCTTTTCAAAAGAAATGATTTTACCTACAAATCAATACTTGACATCAAAGAGATCTGAGTTGTGGTCTGATCATGGGCAAAGCTGATTTGAGACGCTCCTAACTAGGGGCAAGCTATCCATGGATTCTGCCAATCAAGGGCAAACAAGTTGAATACCTTGCTTATCAAGAGTGAATTGGTTCAAGAATTAGATACACTGCAAATATCAGTAGGTCAGGGGCATATCCGTCATAGATTCCAGTGCTTCGGGCATACTGTGTCAAGATAATATCCTCCTGAAAAGTCATATGTGGTGATATATGGCAGAACTCTGGTTGTTAACATCATGGATAGTGAAGAGTTTCCACTCTCAATGCACGTTGCTGCGATACCTGACTCTACATGAAGATGAAACTTTCAGACAGAAAGGATCGACTCAGTCTCCTTTCACCAAAGCAAGGCCTTGTAAACTCGAGATCGTGAAGAAGAATGGTATCGTTATGATTCAGTAGAATTCATTTATTTCATTGCCATTATCTTAGTTTCAATTTGTGATCACCTCATTGAGGGATTAGCATCCAGTTGTAAAAACTTTCCGCATTTTTGCGCAATGAATAAAATTCTCACTTTCAATCATATTGTGTCTGCTTGCTTTTATGTTCTGATTGCATATGTTTGTGCTATTCATTTTTTTAATAAATAAAGCATTTAAGCATTGTGAAAAATAAAAGCATTTGAAAAGATTACAAATTGTTTTGATTTTTAAAACATCTGAAGGGAAACCAGTGGCATACGGTAAACTATCCCAATCCATTACAGAAAATCATGGCAATCTCTCGATTCCATCTCATGAAGAAAGTTGCTATCCTTTTTGGAAGCTTGATTGAACGTTCGTCCCGCAACAACAGTCAACATCTCAGGATTTCACCTCAATGGAGTTACTCAAATCCTCGGTGCCGGGAAATTCAAACTCTCCCCAAAACAAACTTAGAAATTCATGCACTCATGCATACAAATTCATGCGTTCACGCATATAGGCTCATGCATAAAAAAGAATCACACAAAATCCTGCATATAATCAGATATTTCATCTGCATTAGTTCTGCATTTAGGCATTAAAAGTGTGCAATCATGCATTCATGAAGTACATGTTTAAGATGTTGTCTTAACAGGTTGCAGACTTGGATCTCTTGTTCAGTAACAAAGGTCTGCGGACCTAATTCTCCAATAAGACGGTTTTTGAATCGCAACTTCTCAACAATAAGGGTTGATGAATCTTTTCCCCAATGAATTGGTCAACAAAGTGTCATCCCCAAGCAGATCAGTCAGTGCATCATATTCTCAATGAGGAAGGTTAAGGGGTCGTTTCTTTCCCCGGTGAGGCAGTTGATAATTGTTCATCCCAGTAAGTCAATTGGAACATCGCATTTTCAGAAAGATGGTTGATGAATCGTATTTTCTTGACAAGAAAGATTGGTGAATCTTGAATCTTCTCAGTGAACTTATTTGGTTCTAATCACTGATATTCAGCAAGTTGGTCAACAGAGTTTCATCCTTATCAGACAGATCTTCACTCTACACCTACCAGAAAGGGTTGATGATCCTTTCCCCAGTGAATAATTCAGTAATGGTTATATACAGTAGATTGGTCTACATACAACTTCCTCGGTCAGAAGAGTTAAACAGATCTTTTCTTCAATGATTCAGTTGAGATGGTTATCTCCAGTAAGATAGTTGAAATGTTGTTTTCCAGTAAATTGTTTGTTAAACAGTTTCCCCAGCAAGTTGGTTTATAAACTATATTCCAATGCGGACAGTACACTGCGTCTCCGACAAGTTAATTGATGGATTAAGTTCTTCAGCAAAATAGTTGTCAAGCAGTTGTCTTGTGAATTTTGTCAAAGATACTGGCAGAATATTCAGCTCACACTCCTCGCAAGTTTCTTTACCCAAAGATATGTCAAAGCACTAGTGAGGACTTTCAGATTCAGTTTTTGAGTAATACGCCCATAGGGGGGGCAACGACTCAGTTTTTTATGATCTATACACTCATAGGGCGAGTAATGATCAATTTTTGAGTAATACGCTCATAGGGAGGGCGACGACTCGGTTTTTCATCATCTATACACTCATAGGGCGAGTAATGATCAATTTTTGAGTAATACGCTCATAGGGAGGGCGACGACTCAGTTTTTTATGATCTATACCCTCATAAGGCGAGTAATGATCAGTTTTTGAGTAATACGCTCATAGGGAGGGCGACGACTCAGTTTTTCATGATCTATACACTCATAGGGCGAGTAATGATCAGTTTTTGAATAATACGCTCACAGGGAGGGCGACGACTCAATTTTTCATGATCTATACACTCATAGGGCGAGTAATGATCAGTTTTTGAGTAATACGCTCATAGGGAGGGTGATGACTCAGTTTTTCATGATCTATACACTCATAGGGCGAGTAATGATCAGTTTTTAAGTAATACGCTCATAGGGAGGGCGACGACTCAGTTTTTCATGATCTATACACTCATAGGGCGAGTAATGATCAACTTTTGAGTAATACGCTCATAGGGAGGGCGACGACTCAGTTTTTCATGATCTATACACTCATAGGGCGAGTAATGATCAGTTTTTGAATAATACGCTCACAGGGAGGGCGACGACTCAATTTTTCATGATCTATACACTCATAGGGCGAGTAATGATCAGTTTTTGAGTAATACGCTCATAGGGAGGGAGACGACTCAGTTTTTCATGATCTATACACTCATAGGGCGAGTAATGATCAGTTTTTGAGTAATACGCCCATAGGGGGGGCGACGACTCAGTTTTTTATGGTCTATACACTTATAGGGCGAGTAATGATCAGTTTTGGAGATAACGCACCCTGAGGGGAGGCGACTCAGCTTTTTATGGTCTATACACTCATAGGGCGAGTAATGATCAGTTTTGGAGATAGTGCACCCTGAGGGGAGGCGACTCAGTTTTTATGGTCTTGTAGTACCCGGCGCAAAAAAATATACAGATATGCAATGATGAAATGCAATGCACAAATGTAAACAATGAAGCCGCCACCATATTTTATTTATCCCATGAGGGGATAGGAAAATAATGATAAAACCTTAAAGATCGGGTTCGGGAGTTGGTTACATGAGGGGAAGACGTTAACACCCCCTCATATCCGTTGTACTCAACGGGAACCATTTGAGGAATTTTGGTTTGCATAAACAGAGATAACCGTATAAAAAGAAGTAAATTACCGCATACTGAACAGAAAAGGGAAAAAAGAGTTTTTTATTATTTGGCTTGACGAGAGAGGCTCTCGCTCCTACGTATCCCCCGAGTACAATGAGGAATTCAAAGCTCACGTAGTTCTTCCTGAAAAGAAAGATTTGTTTGTTGGTTGTTTTTAGTGAACGATGCTTAGGTCGCATTCCACTGATACAACAGTATGCTTGTATGCTCGCTTCAGAGGCTTAAGCGTTTGTCTGTAGCAGGGAATGGATAAAGCACTATTCATTTAAGAAAATAGTTGAAAAGATTCAAAAGTTTGAAAAAGAGTTGACTGCACAAGGGCAGGAAAAACAGTTGAGTGGGTTGAGTGTCTTTTATGATTTTAGAAATTGTTTAAGAATGAGAATGATCCTAAATCACGAGTCGTAAGTCAGGGACCGGATCATCCGAGCAGAAACGAGTCGTACGACAGGCTCCCTCTTTTCATTCAGTTTATTAAATGAACATTCTTAATTAAAGTGAAACGAGCCGAAGACGAGTCGTAAGTCAGGCTCGTTCCCATTTCATTTAATTAAAGAGTGTTCCGTTTTAAATGGCATGCGAATAATTCGAAGCCAGAGTCGTACGACAGAGACTGATTTATTCACATTCCATATTCAAAAACAAGTTCACAACAGATTTTCAGATCAGAAAAGAAAAGAAAAGGGTAGAAGCTGAGAGATGCAAATGCATGATGTATGGTAATGACAGTGTAATAATGCGACAATTAAATAATACTCGAAATAAATATGCGGACACATAAATAAATCAGTAATCAGACATAAAATGAAACTGGCAAAGAGAGGCAAATCAACGAGCATTTTGGCAAGCAAGCATAAGATAAGCTCAAGACGAGTCGTACGTCAGGCTCTCGCTTATCTTACGTGTCAAACATCAAGTTAAATTTTGAATGAAATAAAAATAAATTCAAAGCGCGAGTCGTAAGACAGGGCCCAATTTATCTCTATTTCACTCAAAATTAAATCTAACAGACAATTGCAATATTATTTAATTATGACGTTATAAGTCGAACATTAAAAAAAAGTGATTAAATTGTTTTTAGGCTATTTTAGTGATCAAGCGACGTAACGAAAAAAAAAAAAAAAGTCGTTTAAACGATATTAATTAAAATAGGGTAAACAGAGACAAGTCGTAAGTCAAGCCCTTTTTACTCTACGTTAATTAAATCGTTTAAAATCTTCGAAATAAAAATAAAATCAAAGATGCGAGTCGTACGTCAGGGTCCGATCTATTTTTATTTCAAGTAAAAAAATTAAAAAGCAAAAATAAAATGAATAAACACTTATCCCAAAAGTACTTATGAGAATAAGCACTTTTAAAATAAGCGTATATTTTTCAATAAGCATTTTCATCAATTGTCACAAAAATAACTAATTTAGCAAGGAGGTACATTAGCAATTTAAGGAGTATGCAGAATTAAAATAAAAAAAACTGGACAAAAAATAAAACAAAGCCCAAAACTAACTTGAACCGGACCGGTTCGGTTTAAGCCAAGTGTGAACCGGATCCGGTTCAGCAAACAAACAAAAAAAAAAAAAAAAAAAAACTCACCGTCCTATCAGAGAGGGACACGTGGCAAGGGAGAGGTTGTCTTCAACCTCAAAGAACTCACGAAGAAAGCTTCCATGAAAACACCACCACACTCGGTCTATCACAACTTCCTCGAACGGTCACCGAATCTCACAAACGGATAGTCGATTTGATAGTACTTCTCGCGTAGATTCCGAATATGTGTTCAGTTTTCTCAATCGATGACTGTACAGAGAGAAACACGAACGCCAATTTCGGAGTCAAAAATTCAAACGCGTGATTCATGCGAAAACAAGCAACAAAGACGATTGAAAAAGGTTCTAATCAGGTCCAGAAGCAAAAACCAGCATCGATACACCTGTTTTGAGATCGAATCGGTCTAAAATGGAACTTGAACTTCGGACCTGAAATGGAGCTCCGATCTGCTCGTTTCCGGTGGTTTTTTGGTGAAACTGATGGCGGATTTGTGATCAGAAGGGTCGAAATAGTAGGAAATGAGTATTGGATTGTTAATTTTGGATGATTTTTGGTTGGCCGGAAGTTGGCTGGAAAATGGAATTCCGGCGGTGGCGCCGGAAAAGTGTTGGTGGTGGAGGGAGGATGTGATTTTCTGATTTTTCTTGGAGTGGGATGTGTGAAAAATGATTGGTAATGATTGAGTGATGTGAGGTGTGTATTTATAGTGGTAGGATTAGGTGAGTGGTAATTTTGTGATATTGTGTAATTTTGGGTTAATGAGAAAATTAATGGAAAGATAGTAATGAAAATGGTTATGAGGTGGAAATGATGAGGTGTCGCAATGTGATTGGCCACAAAAGAAAGAGATTGTCATAAAAAGAAGAAAATGTAAATAAAATAGAAAAAGTGCAAGAAAAATACAAATAAAATATAGAAAAGTATAGAAATAAAAATGTAAATTTAAATAGAAAGGTAAAAACTATTTTTGAATATTTTGCTATTTTTCGTATAAAAAGATAAATTGCGACAATTGAAAGAAACAAAGAAAAATGGATAAATTGTAAAACAAAATTATCGAAAAAACTATTTTTGGGTATTTCTCATAAAAATAAGAAATAATTTTTTAAACAAAATATTTATTTTAAAAAGCTCAAAATTAGGGTATTACAGCTGCCCCTATTTAATTGTTTTATACTTGAATGCGTAAATGACTTGCGCCTTTATGCGTTCGAAGTAAAAGATAATTAAATACAAATGCCCTAATTTTGTGGTGTGAAAGTGATATAATGATAATGAATGCATATGGAAGATGAAGGTGGAAACATACCTGGAATAACTAGTAACTGAATACCTGAGAATGAAATGATCATTACCCGCCCTATGGGTGCATGAACCATGAAAACTGAGCTGTCTCCCTTCCTATGGGCGCATTAACTCGAAAACGGATCATTACCCGCCCTATGGGTGTATAGACCATAAAAAGTTGAGTCGCCTTCCCTCAGGGTGCGTTATCTCCAAAATTGATCATTACCACTTCACCGGGTGTGTTGACCATAAAAAAAAATGAAGTCTTCTCCCCTCAGGGTACCTGAACTCCTAAACTGATCGTTACCACTTCACTGGTGTGTCGACCACAAAAGAAAAATGAAGTCTTCTCCCCTTAGGGTACCTGAACTCCAAAACTGATCGTTACCACTTCACTGGTGTGTCGACCACAAAAGAAAAATGAAGTCTTCTCCCCTCAGGGTACCTGAACTCAAAAACTGATCATTACCTCTCCTCCGGGTGTGTTGACCATAAATGAAAAACGAAGTCTTCTCCCCTCAGGGTACCTGAACTCCAAAATTGATCGTTACCACTTCACTGGTGTGTTGACCATAAAAGAAAAACGAAGTCTTCTCCCCTCAGGGTACCTGAACTCCAAAATTGATCGTTACCACTTCACTGGTGTGTCGACCGTAGAAATCATGAGATAATATAGCTTACTAGCAAACAATGATTTGAAATATTTTCTTTACCAATCTAAAGAACCATGAAAAGGACAACCTTCCGACCAATTCGGAAGATCAAGAGATAACACAACTTACCAACCAATCTGGAAAACCATGATATAAAATGGTTTATCGTCCAATCCGAAAAACCTTGAAAAAGACAATCTTTCTACCAATCCGGAAAATCAAGAGATAACACAGCTTACCAACCAATCTAGAAAACCATGATATGAAATGGTTTATCGACCAATCCGAAAAACCTTGAAAACGTTTACCTTCCGACCGATCCGGAAAATCAAGAGATAACATAGCTTACCAACCAATCTGGAAAACCATGATATGAAATGGTTTATCGGCCAATCCGAAAAACCTTGAAAAAGCTTACCATCCGACCAATCCGGAAAAATGTGAGACAACTTTTCGACCAATCCGAAAAATCACCTTGAGATTAGAGAATTTCCCGCCCTATCCGGAAAATTGTGAGATGAGATATTGACTTAAATCATTCACCATCCAATCTGGAGAACTGACAATCTGAACCGTAGTTCACTGAAAATTTGCTGGAGTAATTTGCTGAGGTTTGAGGTATCTTGGAAAAGAGTACTCGCTGGGGAAAGAAAATTGAACATTCTGCCATTATTCTTGGCAATTGTCAGACACCTGTCTTGTTGAGAAACATGGTTCATCAATCAACTTGTTGTAGATGCGGAAACTCCATTGAGGATATGGTTTGGGAAACCAACTTGCTGAGGTACGGAGTACCAACTTTACTCAGGATGCAGTATGCTGATCAGCTTACTGGGGATAATGACTTATTGATCCATTCGCTGGGGATGTTGTGCATAAGTCAACTTTACTAGGGAAAACGGTTTAACAACCGACTTGCTGAAAATGCGGTGTTCCAACCGACTTACTGGAGATGAACAATTATCAACTGCCTCATTGGGGAAAGAAACGATTCCTCAACCTTTCTCATGGAGAATATGCTGCACTGACTGATCTGCTTGGGGATGACACTTTGTTGACCAGTTCACTGGGGAAAAGATTCACCAACCCTTCTTGTTGAAAAATTGCGATTCAATGACCGTTTTGTTGGAGAATAGGTACATCAACCTTTTTCACTGAATGAGAGATCCAAGTTCGCAACCTTTTAAAACAAAATTTTGAACATGTGCTTCATGAATGAATGAGTATGTATATCTGATGCCTAGATGCAAAACTAATGCGCATGAATTATCTGATAATATGCAGGAGTTTGTATTCATGTATGCGTGAATGCATGTATGCATGAATGCATGAATTTCTGAGTTTCTGTTGAAAAAAAGTTTGAATTTCCCGGCACCGAGAATCTGAGTAACTATGATATTGTTGAGATGAGGACCCTTGCAAGCTTATGTTGCAGGACGAGTGTTCAAACTAGCTTCCAAAGAGAAACATCAGCTTTCCTTGACTACAACAGCGTGCACTGAGAGTGGAAACTCTTCACCATCCATGGTATTGACAACCACAGTTCTGCCGTATTTCACCACATGTGACTTTCAGGAAGATGTAATCTTGACATAGTTTGCCCCAAGCAATTGAATCCATGAAGGATATGTCCCTGATCAACTGATATTTGCAATGTAACCAAATCTCGAACCAATTCACCTTGATGAGCAGTGTATTCAACTTGTTTGCCCCTGATTGGCAGAATCCATAGATGACTTGCCGTTAGCTAGGAGCGTCTTCAAATCATCTTTGTCTATGATCAGACCAATGTTCCAATTTCTTTAATGTCAAGCACTAATTTGCAAGTAAAATCATTTCTTTTGGACATGCAAGTGTTTTTTTGAAACACATATGATGTGTAATGAGATGATTATTAATTACTCAACAAATTGGAGGAGTCAGCTTAACAATAATTTGCCGAATGCTTTCAAAGGGAACCTAGCTTCAATTAGGTCTTTTGAGTATTATAACATGCAATTAAGATTCATGTAAATCAAGCCAGAAAATGATATAAATTTGTGTCATCAGATTTCTCCATACTTGAACATTTGCTTGTCTTTAAGCACACAAAAATAGTAACTCTTTTTTAGTCGCAGGTTTGAAACAGGACAGACAACTCTAATCATACGTGGTTGCCGGCTAGTAAAGAAAATCAAGTAATAAACATCAATACCAAGGGTACTGTAGTAACACAAAACAACATAATGCAGTCAAAGACTCTCATCATATGAAGACAAATATGAAGCATTTTATTGTGACTCTAACTTTTGCTTAAATTTTATTCACCCTTTTCATTCAAGCGCAATCACATTAAGCCCGTTATGTTGTACACGCTCATGGTAGAAAAATCTGTTAGTGATTATGATCATATATCGAGGGGAGCTGGTAAAATCAGTTTGGTAAACCCCTTTTTCTCTTCCAAATGCAGTTGTGGGGGATCGGATAACAACCCGCCCTACCAAGTTCAGAACCAGACTCCTCTGAACCAACTACTAAATGGGTATATTTACTATGGTTTTTCAACAACTGCTGGGTTAAACAACCGAGTGAGGGTCATCTAACTCAATAAGTGCATTAACCAAAGTATGCAAAATTTCATTTCTGGATCATTCACTTATGTTCCTCGATTTCCTACTTAGTTTGTGTCCAAGATGGTGCCAACTGCTAAGATAAACTACTGAGGGTTACCTAAAAACTTATGTTCAGGTCTTCGTCAAAATCAGTACTCAAATTGATCTTGCATACTTTTGAGAGTCTAAGGTGTTAAGACAGTACCGATTTTATTGAATCATTTCTGAACCTTCATAACGTAGCCTAAAGTGCAAAACAACTTATATACTCTTAAAGTGTCAGGTCAAGTATCAAACCAACATTGCTTATTTTCTTAATAAAAGATATATCTCAAGAAACTAGGAGAATCAGATAACAACAAAACATATGCAAGAACGGCTCAATTCAATTTTTTTTATTTTATGAAATAATGAAAGAAAGTAAAACGATGCCTTACATCCTCAACTAGGTTTTTTTTTCACCATTGAAAGCCTATATCAGCAAAGATCAGTTATTTGTTTTCATCATCCTCGCTCCAAATTTGCAAGTAATAAGAAAAAGAGGTGAACACAAATGGATTGATTTCAAAAACATGCATGTTTATTATATTAAGAGTACTTGACAAAATACATAATCTTAAAAGCAAACAAATGCTTGACAAGAAGGAAATAAAAAAGCTAGTTTGCAAAGACTATGTTTGAAAAACACAGGTGCAGCCTATCTTGACTATTTCCATTATTCTCTTCATCTTTTGGCATGGAAATTTGTTCATCACTTGTAAAACCCAAGATTCAAGGAACTTGTTGAATGCCCCATTCACTGCTTATCTTTGATAACCGGTTCACCATCCTCGAAGGACAACAATTGTTTATCACGAAGCTCTTGTATCTTATACTTGAAAGATCTACAGTTATCAGTAGTATGCCCCTCAGTTCCGGCATGATAATCGCACTTAGCCTCTGCGTCATACCAATCAGGGAATGCTTCAGTCAATGGCTTTTGAACCTTAGGAACCACCAATCCATTGTGTACAAGATAAGGAAGGAGTCGACTGAAAGACATAGGGACTGGATCAAAGACTTTTCTAGGCCGCTGTTGGGCCTGTTGTGGCACACTATTCACAAGCATTTGAACAGGATATCCTTGGAACTGCTGATGTTGCATTGTTGCCACATATGGATATGTAAAATATGGGAACTGAACAGTAGCCTGGTCATTTTCAGAAGTATCAGCATCAATTTCCTCCTCTTCTTCATTTGTGAAGTTATTACTAGCCTTCCATTTTCCATTCTGAGAACTAACAGTAAGCTGAATCTTGCCACTTTTGATCGCCATTTCAATTTTTTCCCCAATTCGAACCAAGTCAGAGAAGTCCGAGGAAGTACTACTAATCATATTTTCAAAGTATGCCCCTTGCAGAGTGTTGATGAACATGTCCAGAAGTTCTGTCTCTAGGAGTGGTGGACGTCCTTGAGAAGCCAATGTTCTCCACCTTTGTGCATAGACCTTAAATGATTCATTATCATGTTGAGTCATATTCTGAAGTTGAGTACGACTGGGACCCATATCCATGTTGTATTGGTATTGCTTAAGGAAGGCATTAGCCAAATCTCTCCATGAAAGGATACTACCACCCTTGAGTTGCATGTACCAATTGAGAGGCACCTCAGCAAGACTGTCTTGGAAATAGTGGATCATCAACTTATCATCATGAGAATAAGAAGTCATTTTCCTGATATACATGATCAGATGGTTCTTTGGGCAACTCAGACCCTTGTACTTTATGAAGTCAGGCATCTTGAACTTTGGTGGGAGCACCACATCAGAAACCAAGTACATCTTTGTGAAATCTAACGGATCACTACCCGTTTCTAACAGATTCAATCTCTCCTCTAGAGCCTGGAATTTCTGCATAGTCTCCTCTATCTGAGGGATAGTAGAGTCCAGTTTTGACACATTAGTATGTATCACATTACCCTGGTGAGCATTCATAGGGTCAACCAAATTCCCTTGTGACAGATTGAGTCCTTGACGAACTGAAGGTACTCTATTCTGATTCTCGACAGCTTGGGAACCAGATGGAACATCAAACACAAACGACACATATTCAGGTAAAGCATATCTAATTGGTACACCATGAGGTGGCCAATTCACATTAGTCACTAAAGCATTCTCTCGTGGGATCTCAACAATAGGTACCGGAACCTCATCCACAGCCGGTCTTGGTGGCAGATTCAAACTGGACAACATCTCTATAACTCTGTCCAACTTTCCACCCATCTGATTCACTTTGCCCTGCAAGGCATCGTGTTTTTCTTTCCAGTTGTCCATGGTGCAGTGTAAAACTTTCTAGACCAAATACCGGTTCCGGGAAGGTAACTGTTGGAATGAATAAATGAAAGTGAGATTTTTTTTGGTTGAAATATGCATGATTTGTTTTTATGAATGAAAATGCATGTTTTTTTTCAAAGACTTTTTCCGAATTATTTTGTAAATGTATGAGAGATAAATATGCATAATTATTTTCATGTATGCATGAATGTCATGAATGCAATGCATGTATATGATCACAGTAACATTGTATCATCTGGCGAACTTGATCTCAAAGTCACAAATCTTCCATTTTCATAACAACTGGGTTCTTTTCAAAATGGAATCTCTGAGGCCAAAAGTTCAAAGTTACCTGTAACCCACCCTGTTGGGTTTGTATGTTGGCTACATTTTGCAAAAACAACTATTAGCCAATGCTGCGACAAATGCTGTAGCAAGTGGAACAGCATTGTGTCATCTGATTGTTGCGCGCCAACACGCGTTATATTTATGAGCAAGATCTTTGAAGATTCTATGGAGTTTTATATTTAACCTAGCGTGTTGATCAAGAAGCGCTTGTTTTCTGAAGTGTAAAAAGTTGTCTTGCTTTTGTATATTTCCATAATTAATATTGATATATTTTTGGAAACAATATTCTTGCACATGAAGAATAGTTAGCTGGACCTGACAACGTCCAAGCTATGTTTTGAAGCCCAAACCAATGACTGCTTAGTGCTATATATATGTGAAGACACAAACCCTAGTTTTGTGTGGAAAACCGTGTGTGTACTAAAGCGTGTGTCTTAAGGTTTTAGGTTTTCTTGTTAGTTGTGAGTCTTGCTTGTATCTGTTGATGCATGACAAGTTCTCTGTGTTATTAAGTTGTAACTGTGTACTTCTCCTAAGCCTTTAGGTACGAAGTTAGTTGTGTTCTTTAGAGTGTGACTCTTATTCAAACAAACAAACAAGTGTGTGTATTAACAGTGCTGTCTGTACTGTTAGTGGGGAATTGAGACGGGGTCTCATACTTAGGAGTTCCTAGGTAGAGCAGCCATTGGTAGGGTCGTGGTGCAAAGACAAGTAGTGAGTCTACGTTGTGCTTTTCACTAGAACTATTATAGTAGAGTTCATTCCTGGATTAGTATCCCCCAGACTAGGGCAAGTTGCGCCGAACTGGGTTAACAAACTTACTGTGTCATTTATCTTTCAGTCACGTTTATTTTATCTGAAACGCTACAATTATTATTACTGTGTGACAAGTGCTCGGACAATTGCTCTAACGTTGTGCACAGCATTTGTCTGTTTGGTTGCTAGAATTTCAATTGACATCAGAGCAGGCACCCTGCCTGATTGGGTGAGCTCCAGGGAAGATAGTTCTGGTTAAGATGGACAAGGAAGGAGGACTAATGAATCGACCACCTTTGTTGGTTGGTGATTCTAACTATGATGACTGGAAGTCTAAAATGACTATGTTTTTGAAGTCCATGGATCACAAAACATGGAGAGCTGTTGTTGTAGGATGGGAACCACCTGTTGTTACTACTGGTAAGGAAGGGGAGACTGTTACTAAGCTGAAACCTGAGGATGAATGGAGCAAGGATGAAGAAGCATTAGCCAATGCAAATTCAAGAGCTCTAAATGCCCTAACTAATGGAGTAGATGCACACATTTTCAAGCTAATCAAAAAATGCACTGTTGCAAAGGAGGCATGGATGAAACTCCAAACTGTTCATGAGGGCAACTCAAAGGTAAAAAGCTCAAGACTGCAATTATTAACCAGTAAGTTTGAGAACTTGAAGATGAAGGATGATGAAAGCATTCAAGACTTTCACATGAGACTGCTTGAGTTTGATAATCAGTTTGATGCTTTGGGAGAAAACCTCTCTGAAGAAAACATGGTAAAGAAAATGCTAAGGTCTCTACCAAAGAAGTTTGACATGAAGGTGACTGCTATAGAGGAATCCAAGGACATCTCGGAAATGAAAATGGGTGAATTAGTAGGGTCTCTACAAACTTTTGAAGTGATTGCAAATGAAAGATCTGAAAAGAAGACAAAAAGTATTGCATTTGCCTCCAAATCTGAGGAGAATGATATGGAGAGTGACGACAGTCTATCTGAAACTATGGTAATGCTAGGGAGGAAATTCAATAAAGCTTTCAAGAGATTTGATAGACAGGCCAAGACAAATGCTCCAGACAACAGTCACAGCATAAACAGGAATGTCAACAATCTGAGGAAATCAAAAGCAGATGACAAGACAAGCCAAGGCAAAGGAGTTCAATGTCATGAATGTGAAGGATATGGGCATATCAGGACTGAATGTGCAACATATCTTAAGAAGCAGAAGAAAGGATTGACTGTGTCTTGGTCAGATGAGGATGAATCTGAGGAAGAATCTGAATCTGCTAACCATGTAATTGCCTTAACTGGGACATGTGCATCTGATACTGAATCACATGAAGGTGAGATGTCTTATGATGAACTAGTTGAGTGCTATAAGGAATTGTGGATTAAAAGCTTAGAAGTAGGAGACACCATGTTAAAGCAAAAGAAGATCATTGCTATATTGCTAGCAGAGAAGAACAAACTTCAGGAAGAAAATTCAAGACTCGCTGATGAAGTGGAGCTATATAAATCCAAGATGGATAACATGAATAAACAGGTGAGAATGCTGAATACAGGAACTGAGAAGTTAGATGAGATCCTAGAAATAGGACAGAGTTCAAAAGATTCCAAAGGTATTGGTTTCAATTATCAGGCACTACGTCATCAGAAACCTGCATCTGTGATGAAGTTTGTTCCAGCTACTACTACCTATGATCCAATTATGTCAAGACAGATGCCCCAGCATCGGGTGAGTCAACAGACAAGCAGATACAGGACTAAGCCAAAGAGAAGGTATTCTGGCTGGGTATGCTATCACTGTGGACGAAAGGGACACATTAGATCTTATTGCTTCAAATTGTATGGATACCCTGACAATATGTATTCATCCAAAAGTGAAGTTATAGAGAAGAGTGTTAAGCAGGAATGGAAACTGAAGACCAATACTATGGAACCTAGTCAAACAGAATCTGAAGGAGTGGAAGTTGCTCAAATTGCTCATACATCTTTACGAGCATCTTCTGGAAGCGACTGGTATTTTGATAGTGGATGTTCAAGACATATGACCGGAAACAAAGATTACTTGACAGATGTCTTGCCATATGCTACAAGCTTTGTAACGTTTGGTGATGGAGCTAAGGGAGAAATCAAAGGCATAGGAACACTGATTAATGAAGGACTACCTAAACTTGACAAGGTCCTTCATGTGAAAGGGTTGAAAGCAAATCTAATAAGCATTAGTCAACTATGTGACAAAGGTCTGAAAGTCAACTTTTCAAAGAGTGAGTGCCTAGTTACTGATAGCAAAGGCGATCTACTAATGAAGGGAGAAAGATCAAGGGATAACTGTTACCTATGGGTATCTCAAGACAAAGCTGAGTTATTTACATGCCTAGTTACTAAAGAAGACGATGTGAAGCTGTGGCACCAAAAGCTTGGACACTTAAATCTGAAAAGCATGACGAGAGCTATTGCTGAAGGAGCTATTAGAGACTTACCCAGACTCCAGATTCAAGAAGGAAATATATGTGGAGAGTGTCAAATAGGCAAACAGACAAAAACGTCACACCAGAAGCTGCAGCATTTGACCACATCCAGAGTGCTTGAACTATTGCACATGGATTTAATGGGACCCATGCAGGTTGAGAGCTTAGGTGGGAAGAAGTACGCGTTTGTCATTGTAGATGATTTCTCAAGATATACTTGGATTGATTTTATCAGGGAGAAGTCTGACACTTTTGAAAAATTCAAGGATCTGTGTTTAAAACTTCAAAGAGAAAAAGAATGTGGCATTACTAGAATCAGAAGTGATCATGGTAAGGAGTTTGAAAATAGTAAATTTTCTGAGTTTTGCACAACTGAAGGAATATTTCATGAGTTTTCTGCACCTATTACTCCTCAACAAAATGGAATAGTAGAAAGAAAAAATAGAACCTTACAAGAGTCTGCCAGAGTAATGTTACATGCTAAGAAGTTACCTCTCCATTTTTGGGCTGAGGCTATGAACACGGCCTGCTATATACACAACAGAGTAACTTTGAGAAAAGGGACAACTACAACCTTGTATGAGCTATGGAAAGAGAGAAAGCCAACGGTGAAATACTTTCATGTGTTTGGAAGTAGATGTTACATCTTAGCTGACAGAGAGCCAAGAAGGAAAATGGATGTAAAAAGCGATGAAGGCATATATCTGGGTTATTCAACAAATAGCAGAGCTTATAGAGTCTTCAACTCAAGGACTAAAGCCATGATGGAATCCATAAATGTTGTAATTGATGATAAGGGAAAGAATGCTGCACCAGACGATAGTACATTTGGCACAACATCTGACTTACAAGAAGAAACAGTAGAAGAAAGTGTCAATGAGGAAAGCAGTGATGTGAGAAGTCCTGAAGATTTGGCTAATGACAAAGGGCCATCTACCAGAGTTCAGAAGTATCATCCTATTGATCAAGTCATTGGTAATCCTAATCAAGGCATCACAACAAGAAGAAGAAACAATGAGATATCCAATTCCTGTTTTATTTCCAATTTTGAACCCAAGAATGTCAAGGAGGCTCTGACTGATGAGTTCTGGATAAATGCTATGCAAGAAGAGTTAACCCAGTTCAAGAGAAGTGATGTATGGGATCTAGTTCCTAGACCAGATAATGCAAACATCATAGGAACTAAATGGGTCTACAAAAATAAGTCAGATAAGAATGGAACTATCACCAGGAACAAAGCCAGACTAGTGGCTCAAGGTTATGCTCAAATTGAAGGAGTTGATTTTGGTGAAACATTTGCTCCAGTAGCTAGACTAGAAGCTATTAGGCTACTACTTGGAATTGCTTGTGTCCTTAAATTCAAGCTGTATCAAATGGATGTCAAGAGTGCTTTTCTGAATGGGTACTTGAATGAAGTGGTCTATGTGGAACAACCCAAGGGGTTTGTTGATTCAGCCTTCCCAAATCATGTGTACAAGTTGAAAAAGGCATTATATGGCTTGAAACAAGCTCCGAGAGCTTGGTATGAGAGATTAACTGAATTCTTGGTGAATAATGGCTACAGGAAGGGAGGTAATGACAAAACTCTATTTGTGAAAGATGAGAGAGGAAAGCTTATTATTGCACAAATATATGTTGATGACATAGTATTTGGTGGAATGTCTGACCAGATGGTACAACATTTTGTTCAGCAAATGCAATCTGAGTTTGAAATGAGTCTTGTTGGTGAGTTGAATTTCTTTTTGGGTCTTCAAGTAAAACAAATGGAAGACACCATATTTATATCTCAAAGTAAGTATGCTAAGAATATGGTCAAGAAATTTGGTATGGAGAATGCTGCCACCAAAAGAACTCCTGCTCCCACACATATCAAATTGTCTAAAGATGACAAGGGTGAAGATGTAGATCAAAGTTTATACAGGAGTATGATAGGAAGTCTTCTCTATCTTACTGCTAGTAGACCTGATATCACATTTGCTGTTGGAGTATGTGCTAGGTACCAAGCTGAGCCAAAGATTAGTCATCTGACTCAAGTGAAGAGAATTTTGAAATATGTGAACAGTACCAGTGATTATGGCTTATTGTATTCCCATGGAAAGAGTACTATGTTGGTAGGATATTGTGATGCAGATTGGGCTGGAAGTGCAGATGATAGAAAAAGCACCTCTGGTGGGTGTTTCTTCCTAGGCAATAATCTCATATCTTGGTTCAGTAAGAAACAGAATTGTGTTTCCTTATCAACTGCTGAAGCTGAGTACATAGCTGCAGGGAGTAGTTGTACACAATTGGTGTGGATGAGACAGATGCTGAGTGAGTACAATGTAAAGACAGATGTTATGACATTGTATTGTGACAATCTAAGTGCAATCAATATTTCTAAGAATCCTGTACAACATAGCAGGACCAAGCACATAGATATCAGACATCATTTTATTAGAGAGTTGGTTGAAGAAAAAATTATTTCTATTGAGCATGTTTCTACTGAGGAGCAATTAGCAGATATATTTACAAAGGCTCTAGATGTTGCACAATTTGAAAAATTAAGAAGGCGGTTAGGCATTTGCCTAATTGAGGAATTATAGCAATTATTGAAAAAAAGGCGTGCAGCAGTTAATTTCTCCCTCCTCAACCGCTATATGCACGCGTATCAAGGAAGAAAATCTCAACTTCCCTTAAACAAAACAAATACACGCTTTTGTCAGTATCTCACTTCTCCTATTTTTTCAAAACCGCTCATCTTCTCTGTTGCTATTCTCTTCGCTGCTTCAATTTTCCAAATCACTCAAATACTCAAAAATTCTTCAATCATCATGTCTACTTCAACAAACTCTAAATCGCCTATTTCCAACGATTAAACTTCCCCCATTGTTCCAGAAACCACATCTCCAGTGGTCATGGATGATCAACCGCTCGCAACTATGTTCAGTTCACAAGCACTCAAACAGCGTCCTAAAACGCTTGTGTCAAGAAAAAGGAAAACCAGAAAAGGATCCACTTCATCGGCAACGAAGAAGACCACAAAATCAAAAGGTAAGAAATCCTCTCCGGTTGTTCAACGTAGAGGTCTCTCCATGCATGATCTCTATTGCAAAGAAAATCCTTTTGTATCGACTGTAGTAGAACCAAATGTTGACACTTCTGTCAACAGATCTGATGAACGTACTGTAGCGCTTACTGAAACCCTAGGTTCTGCTAGAGATGTTGAAAATGTTGTTAATCCTAAGGTAGATGACAAATTGGCTGCTGATGAATCAAATTTGCATGTTGAAAGTACTGATGATGCTGGTGTTAGTAACAAGACTTTTGCTGATAAGGTTGCTGAGAACATTGCTGTGACAGAGGAGAATGCTGATCCCTCTGCTGATGTACAGAAAGCTGTGCTAGATGCTCCAGCATCTTTGGCACAAGCTCTTGTGGAGTCCTTGGTCATTCCAAATACTCCTGAACCTGTAAGTGATGATGAAAATGGTTCTCCCAAACCCCTGGATCAAGATGATGAGATTCAGGATCAAGATGAGACTGTACACATTGACCAAACTGATGTGGTCAATGTTGATGATGTAGAGTCTGTTGAAAAGACTCCTGCTGTTGGTGTTGCTCGTAGAACTAGAAGCAAAGCTGTGAAGGATGCTTCTGGTGTTGCTGTTGAGAGTGCTAAGAGCACTAAAAGGAAAGATGTTGCTGCAGGGAAGAAGCCAATGACTGGCCCCCCAAAGTCTTGGAGTAAAGTAACTCCTAAGCCTGTTCAAAAGAAGAGCTTAAAAAGAAAGGGTCACCCCTCTAGTGATTCTGACTTGGAGATAGCTGAGACAGATGCTGCCCCATCTGGTGGAGCATCTAGAAAGACTGTGAAGGGTATGAAAGTCCCTTTGGATATTCCTCCAGCTCCTCTGGATAATGTTTCCTTTCATCTGGAAAGTGGAGCAACTCGCTGGAAATTTGTGTATCACAGGAGGCTTGGATTGGAAAGAAACTTGAAAGCTGATGTGCTCAAGTGTCAAGAGTTGATGGATGTGCTGGAATTTGCTGGACTGATGAAGACGGTAAAGGATCTAGGTAATTGCTATGACAAGCTGGTAAGGGAATTTGTGGTGAACATTCCTGAAGAATGTGATGATCCGAGGTATGCTGAGTACAGGAAGGTGTTTGTACGTGGTAGGTGTGTCAACTTTTCTCCACAGGTTATCAATGCTTATCTGGGTAGATCTCTTGAAGACACTCCTGAGCTGGAAGTTACAGATGACACCATCTGCAAGACCATCACAGGTAACAAGCTGAGACACTGGCCTGGACTTCTGTCCTCTGCAAAGCTGACCCCCATGTATGCTGCCCTGAACAAAATTGCTGCAAATAACTGGTCCCCTACTACTCATTCCAATTATGTGGCCACTGTGTTGGGTAAGCTGATCTATGCTGTTGGTACTAAGTCTCCATTTGATTTTGGTTATTATATTTATCATCAATTTTTGGAGCAAGCCAAGTCTTTTGCTGTGAAGTTTCCTATTCCTTTCCCTACTCTAGTGTGTGGTGTTATTTTGCAACAACACCCTGATATTCTTGTGAGCACTGATGAGCCTATTAGAAGGCCTAGCCCTCTGAGTGTTGATTGCAGGTTAATTTCCCAGCCACGAGCTGATGAGTTGGCTGGCACTTCTGTCCAGTCATCTGGTGGTATGAGTAAGCAGGATATGATTGCTGAGCTCACTGATGTTAGTATGGATCTGGGTACGAAAAAGATGAAGGTTGACAGGGTCATAGCTGCCTTAAAAGCTGAGGTTGCAGCTGAGGGTGAAGCTCCTGCTCAAGACCATGCAAGGGAAGAAGAAGGAGGTGATGGAAATGCTTCTGCTGCTGGTGACACTGAAGAAGTGTCTGCTACATCTGATGATACTGCCTCTTTCTGATTGTAATTTTTTTCTTTTATTCATGCACCTAAGTGTGCTTTATGGTCTGTAATAACTATATTTGTGGCCTCTCTTGTGCCTCTCTGACTCTGTGCCCTATCTGACCTGATGTGCTACTCTCTGGATTTCTTTATATGCAATTATTATGTTTGTCAGAATTTATGGCTAAAAAGGGGGAGTAGAATGATGATACAGTATGATGATACAGTAGATTTTTTTTTTTTTGAAGACTGCTCTGACAGATGCTCCTACATATGTCACTTGAAGTAAGTTCTTCTATGTTGTTTTCTATGCATGCCTATTTTGAGGGGGAGCACTATGATATGTTGTTGATGTGCATATGTTGAGGGGGAGCGATTATATCTGATTATCTCTTCCATGTTGTGGAATTATCTATTCAAGAGTATGTTTTCATCTCTTTATATGAACCCACTATATATATGTTCTTTTTATCTGGCTATTTCTGTGAGGCTAGGCGTATTATGATTATTGAAGACGAATGCCTCTGATACTATTTACAAGTTATCTTTATTCAAAGAGTCCCCTTGGAAGTAGTTTCTTTATATGCCAAGATTATGTTTAGTTGACTTGAGAAGGTGTGTACTTATGTGAATTGAAGAAATTCTGTGTATCTCTCCAAGAACTGGCTATAGATTGTTTTAGCCAAAATTTTGCCAAAGGGGGAGATTGTTGGGTTTTTGTATGTTGGCTACATTTTGCAAAAACAACTATTAGCCAATGCTGTGACAAATGCTGTAGCAAGTGGAACAGCATTGTGTCATCTGATTGTTGCGCGCCAACACGCGTTATATTTATGAGCAAGATCTTTGAAGATTCTATGGAGTTTTATATTTAACCTAGCGTGTTGATCAAGAAGCGCTTGTTTTCTGAAGTGTAAAAAGTTGTCTTGCTTTTGTATATTTCCATAATTAATATTGATATATTTTTGGAAACAATATTCTTGCACATGAAGAATAGTTAGCTGGACCTGACAACGTCCAAGCTATGTTTTGAAGCCCAAACCAATGACTGCTTAGTGCTATATATATGTGAAGACACAAACCCTAGTTTTGTGTGGAAAACCGTATGTGTACTAAAGCGTGTGTCTTAAGGTTTTAGGTTTTCTTGTTAGTTGTGAGTCTTGCTTGTATCTGTTGATGCATGACAAGTTCTCTGTGTTATTGAGTTGTAACTGTGTACTTCTCCTAAGCCTTTAGGTACGGAGTTAGTTGTGTTCTTTAGAGTGTGACTCTTATTCAAACAAACAAACAAGTGTGTGTATTAACAGTGCTGTCTGTACTGTTAGTGGGGAATTGAGACGGGGTCTCATACTTAGGAGTTCCTAGGTAGAGCAGCCATTGGTAGGGTCGTGGTGCAAAGACAAGTAGTGAGTCTACGTTGTGCTTTTCACTAGAACTATTATAGTGGAGTTCATTCCTGGATTGGTATCCCCCAGACTAGGGCAAGTTGCGCCGAACTGGGTTAACAAACTTACTGTGTCATTTATCTTTCAGTCACGTTTATTTTATCTGAAACACTACAATTATTATTACTGTGTGACAAGTGCTCGGACAATTGCTCTAACGTTGTGCACAGCATTTGTCTGTCTGGTTGCCAAAATTTCACACCCTCTCACATGTTGTTCTAGGTTGATAAGGTTACCCAAAATCTTGATTACTTTTCCCAAAAGCAACCTCATCTGGGCGAGATCATAACACCAACTGGATGAGTCGACATTATAACCTCGACACATGTTCTAAACGGTGGTCCCTAGACAAAAGTTTCGGACATCTAATAAAGGCCACCAGAGTTTCGGACCCAACAAGGAAACATGAAGCCCGCAAGGCGTAAGCCAAGGAGTCCAATTATTCCAAGTGAATCTATTCTGGTCGAGACCATCACATCCAAGCCCAGATACGTTCGTCAAGGAGCCCAACATGACAATCCCTCAACTAATCCTGAGTATCACTCTAGCTCGGGTACAGAGCATAATCACACTGTAACCAAGAACCAGACCATGAAGGCAAAAAGAAAAAAAAAAGGAGTAGAAGAGAAGACAAAGCCAGCAAATCCAGACAGTTCAATATTTTGCGATAATGTAAAAGATAGGACAAATACGGCTAACCTGGAATAAGCAAACCAAAAGCCCCAAATTAGGCTTAACTCACTAATCATTATCCCCAGTGAAGTCGCCAGCTGTAGTACCCGGCGCAAAAAAATATACAGATATGCAATGATGAAATGCAATGCACAAATGTAAACAATGAAGCCGCCACCATATTTTATTTATCCCATGAGGGGATAGGAAAATAATGATAAAACCTTAAAGATCGGGTTCGGGAGTTGGTTAAATGAGGGGAAGACGTTAACACCCCCTCATATCCGTTGTACTCAACGGGAACCATTTGAGGAATTTTGGTTTGCATAAACAGAGATAACCGTATAAAAAGAAATAAATTACCGCATACTGAACAGAAAAGGGAAAAAAGAGTTTTTTATTATTTGGCTTGACGAGAGAGGCTCTCGCTCCTACGTATCCCCCGAGTACAATGAGGAATTCAAAGCTCACGTAGTTCTTCCTGAAAAGAAAGATTTGTTTGTTGGTTGTTTTTAGTGAACGATGCTTAGGTCGCATTCCACTGATACAACAGTATGCTTGTATGCTCGCTTCGGAGGCTTAAGCGTTTGTCTGTAGCAGGGAATGGATAAAGCACTATTCATTCAAGAAAATAGTTGAAAAGATTCAAAAGTTTGAAAAAGAGTTGACTGCACAAGGGCAGGAAAAACAGTTGAGTGGGTTGAGTGTCTTTTATGATTTTAGAAATTGTTTAAGAATGAGAATGATCCTAAATCACGAGTCGTAAGTCAGGGACCGGATCATCCGAGCAGAAACGAGTCGTACGACAGGCTCCCTCTTTTCATTCAGTTTATTAAATGAACATTCTTAATTAAAGTGAAACGAGCCGAAGACGAGTCGTAAGTCAGGCTCCTTCCCATTTCATTTAATTAAAGAGTGTTCCGTTTTAAATGGCATGCGAATAATTCGAAGCCAGAGTCGTACGACAGAGACTGATTTATTCACATTCCATATTCAAAAACAAGTTCACAACAGATTTTCAGATCAGAAAAGAAAAGAAAAGGGTAGAAGCTGAGAGATGCAAATGCATGATGTATGGTAATGACAGTGTAATAATGCGACAATTAAATAATACTCGAAATAAATATGCGGACACATAAATAAATCAGTAATCAGACATAAAATGAAACTGGCAAACAGAGAGGCAAATCAACGAGCATTTTGGCAAGCAAGCATAAGATAAGCTCAAGACGAGTCGTACGTCAGGCTCTCGCTTATCTTACGTGTCAAACATCAAGTTAAATTTTGAATGAAATAAAAATAAATTCAAAGCGCGAGTCGTAAGACAGGGCCCAATTTATCTCTATTTCACTCAAAATTAAATCTAACAGACAATTGCAATATTATTTAATTATGACGTTATAAGTCGAACATTAAAAAAAAGTGATTAAATTGTTTTTAGGCTATTTTAGTGATCAAGCGACGTAACGAAAAAAGAGAAAAAAAAAGTCGTTTAAACGATATTAATTAAAATAGGGTAAACAGAGACAAGTCGTAAGTCAAGCCCTTTTTACTCTACGTTAATTAAATCGTTTAAAATCTTCGAAATAAAAATAAATCAAAGATGCGAGTCGTACGTCAGGGTCCGATCTATTTTTATTTCAAGTAAAAAAATTAAAAAGCAAAAATAAAATGAATAAACACTTATCCCAAAAGTACTTATGAGAATTGTCACTTTTAAAATAAGCGTATATTTTTCAATAAGCATTTTCATCAATTGTCACAAAAATCAACTAATTTAGCAAGGAGGTACATTAGCAATTGAAGGAGTATGCAGAATTAAAATAAAAAAAACTGGACAAAAAATAAAACAAAGCCCAAAACTAACTTGACCGGACCGGTTCGGTTTAAGCCAAAACAAAAAAAAAAAAAACTCACCGTCCTATCAGAGAGGGACACGTGGCAAGGGAGAGGTTGTCTTCAACCTCAAAGAACTCACGAAGAAAGCTTCCATGAAAACACCACCACACTCGGTCTATCACAACTTCCTCGAACAGTCACCGAATCTCACAAACGGATAGTCGATTTGATAGTACTTCTCGCGTAGATTCCGAATATGTGTTCAGTTTTCTCAATCGATGACTGTACAGAGAGAAACACAAACGCCAATTTCGGAGTCAAAAATTCAAACGCGTGATTCATGCGAAAACAAGCAACAAAGACGATTGGAAAAGGTTCTAATCAGGTCCAGAAGCAAAAACCAGCATCGATACACCTTGTTTTGAGATCGAATCGGTCTAAAATGGAACTTGAATTTTGGACCTGAAATGGAGCTCCGATCTGCTCGTTTCCGGTGGTTTTTTGGTGAAACTGATGGCGGATTTGTGATCAGAAGGGTCGAAATAGTAGGAAATGAGTATTGGATTGTTAATTTTGGATGATTTTTGGTTGGCCGGAAGTTGGTTGGAAAATGGAATTCCGGCGGTGGCGCCGGAAAAGTGTTGGTGGTGGAGGGAGGATGTGATTTTCTGATTTTTCTTGGAGTGGGATGTGTGAAAAATGATTGGTAATGATTGAGTGATGTGAGGTGTGTATTTATAGTGGTAGGATTAGGTGAGTGGTAATTTTGTGATATTGTGTAATTTTGGGTTAATGAGAAAATTAATGGAAAGATAATAATGAAAATGGTTATGAGGTGGAAATGATGAGGTGTCGCAATGTGATTGGCCACAAAAGAAAGAGATTGTCATAAAAAGAAGAAAATGTAAATAAAATAGAAAAAGTGCAAGAAAAATACAAATAAAATATAGAAAAGTATAGAAATAAAAATGTAAATTTAAATAGAAAGGTAAAAACTATTTTTTAATATTTTGCTATTTTTCGTATAAAAAGATAAATTGCGACAATTGAAAGAAACAAAGAAAAATGGATAAATTGTAAAACAAAATTATCGAAAAAACTATTTTTGGGTATTTCTCATAAAAATAAGAAATAATTTTTTAAACAAAATATTTATTTTAAAAAGCTCAAAATTAGGGTATTACAGGTCTATACACTCATAGGGCGAGTAATGATCATTTCTTTCTCAGGTATTCAGTTACTAGTTATTCCAGGTATGTTTCCACCTTCAACTTCCATATGCATTCATTATCATTACATCACATTCACACCACAAAATTAGGACATTTGTATTTAATTATCTTTTACTTCGAACGCATAAAGGCGCACGTCATTTACGCATTCGAGTATAAGACAATTAAATAGGGGCAGCTGTAATACCCTAATTTTGAGCTTTTCAAAATAAATATTTTATTTAAAAATTATTTCTTATTTTTCATAAGAAATACCAAAAAAAAGATTTTCGATATTTTTGTTTAACAATTTATTCTTTTTTCTTTATTTCTTTTAATTTGTCGCAATTTATCTTTTTATACGAAGAACAGCAAAAATAATCAAAAATAGTTTTATCATCTTTATTTAAGTTTATATTTCATTTTTATATTTTTCTACATTTTTATTCATTTTTCTTATTGATTTTTACATTTTTTTTATCATTTTATAAAAATTCTTTATTTTTGACCAATCTCATTGCGACACCTCATCATCTATACATCACCTTCATTTTCATTTACCATTTTCTCATTTAATTATCCCTTAATCTCAAAATTACACAAAATCACAAAAATGCCATATAACCTAATTTTCTTCTATAAATACAAACCTTACATCACTCAATCATTTGGACACAATTCCCAAAAAAATCAGAAACCTCTCTTCCTTCCTCCACCAACACTTTTCCGGCGGCCACTGCCGGAATTCCAAAACCACCACTTCAACCACCACAAACCACCACCACGAAAAACCACCAAAAAATAAAATCAAATACTCATTTCGTAATAATCCGACCCTTCTGAACACGATTCCGGCCTCAGAATCTTGAAAATCGCACCGGGAAATAGTCAAATCTGAGCCCGAAAACAACCCAAAAACACAAATTCCATTTCTCATGATTCGAACACCAAACGAAGCGTATTGATAGTGGTTTTGCTTCCTGGAACATGGATAAACCTTTATACATCGTTATTTTCATCGGATTTTGCTTAAATCGCGTTTTTCATTTTTGAGATCCAAACTTGGTGCTCGCGTTTCTCTCTGTACGGTAATCGGTTGAGAAATCTAATGGCATATTCGTAATCTACGCGAGAAATACTATCAAATCGACTATTCGTTTGTGAGATTCGGTGACCGTTTGAGATTAGTGTGTTTGGTGGAAGCTTTGTTCATGGCGGTTCACGCGTGAGCGTGAGGAAGAAGAAGAAGAAAGCTCCTCGCCACGTGGCGAGATCTTAGTGGCCCCCCATCCGGTTCAGTTCTAGTGAACCGATCTGAACCGGCGCGAGCTGGTTTATTTCTAGACCGGACCGGTTTTTGCTTGCTGGATTGGACTGGTTAGATTCTGGGCCTTGGGCCTATCTTTTTTCTGAATCCATTTTCTGCACACACCTCTGTTTGCTAATACACCACTGCATCTTTAATTAATTTTGTTGTGACAACTTAATTTGATAAGTGCTTATTTTATTTTCACTTTTTTTTCTCGACTAATAAAAATTATATTTGGGATAAAAATAAATCGGACCCTGGCGTACGACTCGCGTCCTTGATTTATTTTTATTTCGAATATTTTGAACGATTTAATTAACGTAGAGTAAAAATGGCTTGACTTACGACTTGTCTCTGTTTGCTTTATTTTAATTAATATCGTTTAAATGACATTTTTTACGTTATGTCGACCGATCACTAAAATAGCCTAAAAACAATTTAATCACTTTTTTTTTAATGTTCGACTTATAACGTCATAACTAAATAATATCTCAGTTGTCTGTTAGATTTAATTTTGAGTGAAATAAAGATAAATTGGGCCCTGTCTTACGACTCGCGCTTTGAATTTATTTCTTATTTCATTCAAAATGTAATTTGATGTTCTGAACGTAAGATAAGCGAGAGCCTGACGTACGACTCGTCTTGAGCTTATCTTACGCTTGCTTGCTAAAATGTTCGTTAATTTGCTTCTCTGTTTGCCAGTTTCATTTTATGCCTGATTATCTGATTACTCATTTATTTATGTGTCCACATATTTATATCGAGTATTATTTAATTGTCGCATCATTACACTGTCATTATCATATATCATGCATTTGCATTCTTCGCATCTTCTACCCTTTTTTCTTTTCTTTTCTTTTCTGATCTGAAAATCTGTTGTGAACTTATCTTTGAATATGGAATGTGAATAAATCAGTCTCTGTCGTACGACTCTGGCTTCGAATTATTCGCATGCCATTTAAAACGGAACACTCTTTAATTAAATGAAATGGGAAGGAGCCTGACTTACGACTCGCCTTCGGCTCGTTTCACTTTAATTAAGAATGTTCATTTAATAAACTGAATGAAAAGAGGGAGCCTGTCGTACGACTCGTTTCTGCTCGGATGATCCGGTCCCTGACTTACGACTCGTGATTTAGGATCATTCTCATTCTCCAAACAACTTTTCTAAAATCATAAAAGACACTCAACCCACTCAACTGTTTTTCCTGCCTCTGTGCAGTCAACCTTTCCAACTGCTTTGTGCAGTCAATCTGTTTTTCAACTTTCAAAATCTTTTCAACTGTTTTCTTAAATGAATAGTGCTTTATCCATTCCCTGCTACAGACAAACGCTTAAGCCTCCGAAGCGAGCATACAAGCATACTATTGTATCAGTGGAATGCGACCTAAGCATCGTTCACTAAAAACAACCAACAAACTTTATGGTTGTATCAGTGTCTGCTCGAGATCACTTCAAGTGACTCAAATGTATATCCCCCTAGCAATCCAAATTCACGAAGGTCACCCATTTTCACTTGGACGCCTACTCCTTGGCGTTTTATATGAATCAATGGGGGAATTTTGTGACAACCTTAAGAAATCGATGGATGGATCACCTTTCCGAGTCTCAGGACCATTATGGCTGTTGCAATTATGGCTAAATGCCACTTTTACAAGGGAAATGGAATTGACAATCCCCTCAAAATTCAAGGATGATGTGAACAATCGTTTGATCGAGGGAGTTAGGTTGGCTGTACTAACTCCTAGTTCGAATGAGACTGACCCTCATGAGCTTTTCATTAAGTACATGAAGGTTTTCCTCAATTTCAACCAGTTTCTACCACACCATGCCCCATTTGTTAGAAGGGAGATTGGACCAGCATGGTTACAAGATGAATTCCCAACAACCAATCCAGACAACGCTGATGATGTCAATGAGTTGTGGCAGCATTATCTGCATCCAACCATTCTTTCTTGTAGGATTGGCAGTAAATCGAACCACCGGGTCTTGGTTGGATACCAACCCAACTTGGTTTCGAGACAATTTGGACTGTCCCTAGTTTACCCCAAGTGTATATTCAAAAGTGAAAAGAACATGGTCATATGCAATGAAGTGTCTAAAGATTTATTTGCCAAGTATCTTCATATTCTTGGCAACATTGCCTACCATGTGAACCCAATCGAATTCAACCACCCGTACTATTGCACTGAGAAGTTTTTCAACTAGTAGAGCAATCACTACAACAAGCACAATGTTGGTGATGTTCGAGCTAACATCATCAGGTTGAACAGTGGGTTCATAAGGCAGCAAATCCATGACATACAAGAACAACATAAGAATAAAGGTACATCATTAGCAATAAAAAGCCAATTTTATTTGTTTTTTATGTATTCTTATGATTCGAATTCTAACCTGTTACCTTTTTAGGGAAAGAAGTGACTGCAGAACCATCACAACCTACTGCTCGAACAGTAGTGAAAAAGGTAGCAGTATTCATTTAGCTGATGATGATGACAGAAGGAAAGCTGATGAGGAAGAAAGAAGGAGAGAAGAAAGAAGGACTAAAGCAGTATTCATTCTTGAGTCATGCATCTATATTTACTTGCCATAATTTTCCTTCTGCAATCTTGCTAGATAACGCGAGAAAAACACACTACTAGTATCGTTAGGCCTTCGAAAGAAAACAAACTTCCACACGTTGTAGTGCATGAGGACGAAGTTAGTTGTTCGAATGCCTTATCTGTCAAATTTTGTATCTTTTTCTCACATGTTACTAATCGCGTGTTTTATTCTATGTAGGAAGTTGAGCCTGAAAGACCCTTAAAAAGGAAACATAAGCATATTACCACAGAGGGTGGTAATGCACAAGGCACTACTGTTGCAGCAGATCCTGCACCCCAACAATCCAAAAAATACAAGAAAAGTCAAAACAGCAAGAAGAGCAGCTCTTCGAATGCTAAAGCTAGAAAGAAGAAGGATGAGGAGGAAGAGGCTGGGAAATAAAAGGAAGACCCCACAGTGGTAAAAGACTTGAAGAAAAAGAAGAAGAAGAAAAGACATTCCAAGCCTTCGAGATCTTCCAAGTCTGATACCACTAGTACTGCTCGAGTGGATCATGACCTCACTGTGGAGAATGAGGAAAATACTGAGAGGATCATCAATGATGATACAAATGATCAAGGCAATCCTCCACTTTCCCCAGTGACATAACAAGCTTCCCCAAATCCTATCCTCGAGGAGACAGAAAATAAAAACCAAACTGAGAATGACAAGGTAAGTAATTTATTGGTCTTATACTCGAATGAACATGTTAACCAATTTCTCAACCTTTATATGTTTTTTTTAAGAATAAGACTGTTGTTGAAACTCCTGCTGGAGAGACTCAGCATAAGAGTCCCACCCCAATGGAGAAATACATTGGAGTTAAATATGGCAAGGTATGTATTACTTTAAGTCCTTGCGCACAAATTTACCATTTTAGCAAAGTGTTTTAACTGTGTAAATATTCCAACTCTAGGTGAACTCGAGTGCTCAACCTGACATTGGTCTCCCTGTGTACATGAATCAAGATCAAGCCAATGCTATGTTCGAAAGGGAAAAAAGACCAGGTGATTGGATGAGCACAACTGAAACAAAGTTACCAACTCCCACCCCTAGTGAAGGTGCTAAAGACTCGAGTGACTCGATTGAGACTGAGTCAGTTGAAGAAAGTGAAGATGTCAATGGAGATGAAGATGATGCCACCATGAAGGAAGCAAAGGCTGGTGGGCCAGAAATCTTGTCAGTTTCTTCTACCTCAAGACTTTCAGCTAGTATTGGGGTCCCAGAAGAAGATTTTGTTAAAATTCATAAGACTGACCCAACAGCTGCACTGAATCTTCTTCTACAGTCTAAGTCTCAGTCTCAATCCTCGAGCGATAGGACTGATGGTACAACTTATCCCTCTACTGCTGAGGTCAATGCTAATGTAAGGCAAGACTCTTTACTCAACAGGCTCAAAATTGAGTATGCCTCGCAAAATGTCTTGGATGTACTCGAAACTAATCCTTCGAGGGCATTTGAATACTTAGCATTTTTGAGGAAGTTGCACAATCCCTCGACTGATACCTTAACCTTGTGCAAAGTGATGCAACTGGAAATCTTGATCGATCAATACGCCAAGGTGGCGCAGAAAGAGTGAGAGACTGAAGGCAGGCTGAATGTTCAGAGAAATGCTCATGCTGCTTTGTTGTCTAAGGCTGAAGAGGCAAACCTCGAAGTCACTGGGATTCGAGAGAAAGCTGCTGAAGCCCAGACACCTAGACTCACTTCTTGCAAGAATAATATTGCTGCTTGGGAAGCAATTGTTGAAGACCTTCAACGTCAAATCGACGAATATAAATTGAGAATTGCTGAAGAAAAGAAGACCCAAGTAGCAATAAAGGCTGAAATGATTCAATCTTTCCAAACAGAAATTGATGCTAAGGGTAGAGAAGGAATTCAAGCCTTTGATGACTCTGAAGTCATTGCAGCTGAGGTTCGAGTCCTTGAGGACAACCAGCGAGTCATCAGAGCAGAAAAATATCCCTGCAATCCTTATAAAACAATGTAGCTGAAGCCTTGTAGTTTTATTATCTAGGCTCTTATTATCTTTTTTGAACACTTTTCTATGTTATGTTCGAACCATTTTGGATGTAATTTAACAATGCCCTTATGTGGCAATTTATTATTTTCTGCCACATTACTTGTTCTAAGTCTTTATTCTGCGCTTATGTTGACCTCAAGTAATGCTGGTTTATATTTTTTTCAAATACTTACCATTCATCCCTAAAACATGTTTTTCAGGACTTAACTCTTCAATCTCATAAGCACC
This sequence comes from Trifolium dubium, assembly GCA_951804385.1. Taxonomy (NCBI): domain Eukaryota; kingdom Viridiplantae; phylum Streptophyta; class Magnoliopsida; order Fabales; family Fabaceae; genus Trifolium; species Trifolium dubium. The sequence goes on from OX638065.1 coordinate 28,027,216, forward strand.
ATTCGAAAATACTTGAACAATTTTAAATGGAGCTTCCTAATGAGGAAACCACTTGCCTAAAATTCTATCTTTTTTGTCCATAGGCAGGATGACTTTCCAAACTAAATCCCCTAAGTTAAAAGCTTTTGACTTTACCCTTTTAATATAGGCCTCTTTCTTTTTGCCTAGTCATGCATTCTAAAGCTTGTAACCTTTCTTCATTTAGATCAACCAATTCATCTAACATTATTTCCCAATATTGGTCAGTTGGTATTTCCATCTGCCTTTGCACTCGAAATGATTGCATGTGAATTTCTACAGGCAGAACATCATCATGACCATATGTTAATCGAAATGGTGTAGTGTTAGTTGATTCCTTAGGGGAATTTCACTAGCAAACCCTTGCATTTTTCTTCCAGTGAAGACTGATCCTTGATCAGTGGTGATTGTTTCTAGAATACCATATCTATAAATAATGTAATTTTGAATGAAATTAATTACTGCCTCTTGGTCTACATTAGGTAGAGGCACTGCTTCTATCCATTTTGTAAAGTAGTCAATACCAACTAAAATGTAGCGTTGATTTTTAGAAGAAGCAGGTTTAATTTCACCAATCAAATCTAATGCCCAGCCTCTGAATGGCCATGGCTTTATCATAGAATGTAATTCACTTGCAGATACATGTTGTATTCCTGCATGTCTTTGGCATTCTTGACATCCTTTGGCAAAATCTATGCAATTTTTTAACATAGAGGGCCAATATAAACCTTGTCTTAACAATAACCACTTCATCTTATGGCCTGCTTGGTGAGAACAACATGCTCCACTATGTATGTCAGAAATAGCTATTAAAGCTTCAGAATCACTTAGGCATTTTAATAAAACACCTTCAGTTGTCTTTTTAAATAGTTCATTTCCAACTATGACATAACTTAAGGCCCTATACTTGGTCTTTCTATCAGTCTGACCATTAGGATCTTGTATATATTCAACTATTGGTTTTCTCCAATCACCATCTAGCAAGTTATCAATGGTAAAAATGTCAAAATCTTCAACATCTTCTTGCTTGTTCGAGTCATTTTCATCACTATGTGGTGAATCTGCCCCCACAAGTTTTGCCATTGATAACTCTGAAGATAAGGGTTCATTGAAAACCAATTTCTCCCTAATCTCAATTAGTTTGGTTAGATTCTCAGGAGAAATCTTATAACCTGAAGCTATTTGAGCCAAGTCAATGGCTTCTTGATTCTGTAATCTAGGTATGTGCTCGAATTGCACTGATTCGAATCGAGCCAGTAAGGAACTTGCAATGACAAAATACTTAGCCAAATGCTCTTTAATACATTTGTATTCTTTTGTTAATTGCTTAATTACCAACTCTGAATCACCTTTTATTATAATGTTTTTTGCCCCCAGGTCTATTAAAAGTGCAAGACCTGCTATTAAGGCTTCATATTCTGCCTCATTATTGGAACAAAAACCATTAATCTTGTATTTAAACTTAGCTGGAATCTGTATTGGAGAAATTATTAAAATTCCAATTCCAGTTCCATGCTTGTGCTTGGATCTATCGAAATACAATGTCCAAGGCTGAGTGTCCACATAACTTAGTGGCATCTCAACCATTGAATGGTCAACAAGAAAGTCCGCCACTATTTGCCCTTTTTTATCTCTTAAAGGTTTATAAGTTAGTGAATATTCAGTTAAAGCTATAGCCCACTTGCCAATTCTACTATGTAAAAATAGGCTTCGAAAGCATATGTTTAATAATATCATAATGAGAATAAACATAAACTTCAATAGGTTTTATATATTGCTTAAGTTTAATACAAGAAAAATATAAACAAAGACAAAGCTTTTCTATTGCATTATATCTAGTCTCAGCATCATTGAGCACCCTACTTAAATAATAGATATCTCTTTCAACATTATCATCATCCTCTTGGGCAAGCATGCTACCAATTGTTGAATTAGATGCTGCTATGTACAACTTCATACCCTTGTTTCGAATGGGAGGCATTAGCGTTAGTGGATTTGATAAATAGTTTTTAATGTATTCAAACGCTTTTTGCTGATCTTGCTCCCAATGAAATTGATCACCTTTTTGTTTTCTATGCAGTGGAGAAAAAGGATGAGCATTTCCACTTAGGTTCGAAATGAATCTCCTCAAAAAGTTGATCTTTCCCAATAGGGATTGAAGTTGCTTCTTTGTTCTTGGAGGCTGAGTCTCCATAATTGCTTTTGTCTTGTTTTGATTTATTTCAATGCCTTTTTTATGCACTACTAAGCCAAGGAAATCCCCTACATGTACACCAAAAGCACACTTTAGTGGATTCATTTTTAATCCACATTTTCTCATCCTTTCTAATGATTTTCTAAGATGACTTAAATGATCATCACTAGAAGAGGAATTCACTACAATGTCGTCAATATAAACTTGCATAAAGGCATCAATAAAGTCATGAAATATTGAATTCATTGCTCTTTTTTATGTGGCCCCAGCATTTTTAAGACTAAATGGCATTACCACCCATTCATAAGTCCTAATGCCCCTAGGCATCGAAATGCAGTTTTGGCCACATCTTCTTCAAGAATGAAAATTTGGTTATAGCCAGAATAACCATCTAGCATGCTTAAGTACTCGAACCCTGCTGCTGAATCGATTAGCATTTCTGCTACTTGAATTGGATATTCATCTTTAGGTGTAGCATTATTTAAGTCTCTAAAGTCTATGCGTACCCTAAGACTACCATTTTTCTTAATAATAGGTACAATATTAGCTAACCATTCAACATACATTGTAGTTTGAATGAACTTACTTTTCAGCAATCTTTCAATCTCACTTTTGATCTTAGACAGAATCTCAGGGTTGAATCTCCTTGGCAGCTGCTTGATTGGCTTCTTCCCTGGCTTGAGTGGTAGTCTATGTTCCACCATTTCTCTGCTCAATCCTGGCATTTCATTGTAGTCCCAAGCAAAACAATCTCTATATTCTTTGAGCAGATCAACCATTCTATTTTTTAATTCGAGGTCTAGATTGACACTGATGTAGGTTGGCCTTTTCACTAGGTCATCTCCAATATCAACCTCTTGTAATGGGTCTTGGGCTTGCATCTTTGGATTCGAGTTTAATGGGTCTTGTTCGAACCCTAGAGGCTCATCATAATAGATGCAATCCAGCCTTTGATTATTTGGCAAAATGTTGCCATTATTTTCAACTATGGTTTCATTAACCATATTTTGTTCGATAGCAGCCTCTAAGGCCGTTTCGAGCTTCCGTTCGGCAATATATGCCGTAATTTTAGCCCAAGCAGGGGGCTCAGTCATTATCTAGGTAGTCAACATCCCACCCAAATGGTGGAATCACTCCATCTTCAGGAGGGAAATCATCAATTTCTTCCCTCTCCCAACAGAATCCATGAGTTGGATGGAGTCTTACAGAATGGTATACATTATTTGTGGCTCCTCAAAAGCCACTATCTATTTCTCCACATGGTGCAATGGAGACTAAGTGTTTGTCAAAAGTTATTTTAGTTATATGGTCAACTTCTGACATATAGAAGCTTTGATCAGCCTCTATATTTTCCACCATATTATCTTCCCTCCAAAGTATAAGTCTTTGGTGGAGGGTAGAAGGTATAGCACCCACTCCATGGATCCATTATCTTCCTAGGAGTAGATTAAAGCTAGCCTTCGAAGGCACAACTATAAATAGAGTTGGCCTTATGGTGTTGCCTACAACAACATCTATCTGTATGGCTCCCATAGACTGACCACTTTTTCCCTCATAATTTAAGAGAACAATATTGTGGGAATGCATATCAGTGTCATACATTCCTAATTTCCTGAGCATAAAATGGGGCATCAAATTCACAGCAGCACCCCCATCTACCAGGACTTTGTTAACTCCAATACCACCAACTTTAGCCTTAATGTATAAAGGCTTGAGGAGGTTCTTCATTCCCTCATGAGGCCGTTCGAATACAGCTTTCTGTTGTCCTATACACCCATTATTCATCACATAATAGCATACAAGGGTGTAATCTTCTAATTCAGGCTCCACAAACTCCTCTTCAGGGTCAGATGTGGACCTCACATCATATTCACGTGGTAATATGGATACCACATTGACCAAAACATCAAAGTATGGTTCAGAGCCAGACTCGAGTAGGTCCTCATCCTCTATATCATCCCCCATATTATAATCAGGGAGTGATATTCTTTCTTTGGCAGGCCTCTTCGAGGAAGAGCCCTCATCTATAACTAAGGCTTTTTAAACCTCATTTGGGACAACTTGTTTTTCGTCCCTAGTATCAATGTGGTTGCCCCCAGCATGGGCAACTTTGTTATTGCCCCCAGCATGGGCAATTGAATTGGAGTTGCCCCCATCATGGGCACTTTCTCTCTCCAATTTCTTTAGGCGTTGATACCTACGCCATCGGGTTCGAGTCATAGGATTCTTACCCTTATAATTGTTGTTGTAAGAGTATTTCCTATTTTCAGCATTGTTGCTCGAAGCAACTTGACTCGAGCCACCTACATCCATCCTCCTCTTTTGATAGGCCTGGTGTTGGCCAGAGGACCATTGGTTAACAGGAATCATATTTGAAGGTACATAGGTTTGTCTCCTTCCTAACCTGTCATGGATGCTAGGGCCTTGGTTTGTGGCCTTACCTTTGTTTTGTCTCTCAGTAGAGCATTTATTTTTGTTATCCACGTATGGCATAACATTTATAAGGCCTGCAGTAGCCTCTTTATCACACACACCGCTACAACTGGGGCATAGCATAACCTCCTTGTTGCTTAGCTTGCATCTATTCAGAAAATCAATGAGTTCCTCTTCAGCTCGAGGATATACCACTTTGATTTTCTCAACATATTCTCCCTCAGTTACAGCTCGAACTGGGGAAGCCTCCATGGCGTCTATCATCAAGCATTCGAATGGCTCCACATAGGAAGTTTTAGCCACTTGGAGGGGGTCAGTGTCTACCTTCATAGGTTATTTAGCCTTTTCATCGAACTTCAACCTTCCCTCGTTCAATGCTTTTTGCACCAAGTCCCTGAAAACAACACAATGAGAAGTTTTATGACCCAAAAAGTTATGAAATTTGCAATAACCTCTTTTCTTTCTTTGTTCTAAAGCAGAAACCTTAAGTCCCTTTTGAACAATTATCTGGCCATCAATAACCAATAAATCAAAAATTATTACATTTGGTGACATCAAATGTGTAGGTTTTTGCAACGTACTTATCATTTTTGGGTTCTACAGGATTCTTTCCATTCGAGGGTCTCAATAACTTACAAGTTTAGGGAGGTCCTGGCTTTAATTCAGCCAAATCTATTTCATTTTCCTCAACCTCCTCACAATCTAAGTCATAATCATTGTCACTATCATAGTTCCCCACATAAGTTATCTTTTCTTTCTTATGAAATTTAGAGTTTCTGGCTTTCTCACTCTTCAGTCTTTCAACTTGTCTAACCCTATCAGCAAGTTTAGCCATATCTCTAAGGTGTTGGGTATCGAGCTTCTTTCGAATCGAGTAATCCAAACCACCACCAGCCATTTCTACTAGCTCATGTTCAGGAACTTGTGTGAAACATCTGGCTTTGAGAAGCCTAAACCTATTGAGATAATCATCAATAGATTCTGGTGTTTTATGCCTCATACTTGCTAATTCTTTGAGGCTTATTTTGGTTTGACCCATGTAGAACTGTTCATGGAAAAGCCTCTCGAGTTGGGTCCAATTAAACACACAATGTTGGGGTAAGGTTGTAAACCAAGTGAAAGCATTCTTGGTTAGAGAGTTGGGAAAGTATTTCATTCTCAAATTCTCATTGTTTGCTATATCCCCAGCCTCAGTCAAGTACCTAGCAATGTGTTCGGCTGTAGATTCAGTAGTATCACCAGCAAACTTAGTGAATTTTGGGGTCTTCCAACCCCTTGGAATTTCTGTATGCAACACATATTCAGACAATGGTGACACAAAATTAGGCCTATGTAGGCCTACATTCAAACCATTTTGGGCTAGAATAGTTTCAACTAAAATGGCTAAATTATTCTGCCCAAAGTTATTGTGTTGGGCCTCTCTCAAAACCTCATCAGCGTTTTGGTTTCGATTTACCAACACAACTTCTGGTTCTTCATTTCTTGGTACAGGCTGTTAAGCCACTCGAGGCAATTGTTGTTGCCTCTGGTTAGCCTCGACTCGATTCTCTACCACTTGTTCTGGTATCCTAGGTTGGATTGTTCGAAGTGGTGGTTGGTCAGGCGTCTGTGGCCCCCAAAGAAATCAGCAATTCTTCCCATTTGGGTGGCTAAGGCTGCATAACTTCGATTCGTGTCTTGAATCAAAGGGTTAATTACTGTACCTAACTGTGATGTGAGTAAATTGTCCATTTCATGATTACTATCATCCATTTGTTGCCTTATAGACCATAAGGAATCTGTAGTAATGGCTGGTTGGTTTACTCGACCACGATTATTATTAGAAGTCCGTCCCACTTGGTAAGGAGACCTGACTGCTGCCCTTTCAGAAAATGTTGTTGTATGTGTGAACATATTCTGCATCATAGATGTGGGCATCCCATAAGGATAGGTTCGATTCGAGTGGAACAAACCTTCTGATTGATTTCTAAAATCAAATGATGCCCCTGAAAGTTGGGAAGTTATCCCTACTGGCATAGACGTTTGCAAGGGCATGGTTGGTGTGTTCTCAACCATAGTTGTTGCAACTTGAGATGTTGATGAGGGTATAGTGCCAGACACTGGAATGGCTTGTGTTGGCCCCACACTTGTTGCATCTGTGGTTGATGTAGTCATAGGAATGAAACCAACAACTTGACCTAATAATGTATTGCTATCATTAGGATCTTGGTTGTCATTTTTGTTGGCATTGCTATTGTTGTTGTCATTATTATTGTTATTTACGTTAGTGCCTCTGGGTCTCACCATCTCTGGTATTATTTTACCACTTCTCAATTGCATGCACTAAACAAACACAATTTTTTTTGGAAAAACAACAAAGTTTACAATTTCACAAACACACAACCTAATCTTCACAAAAAAAGTTTTTATTAAAACTTAAGAAATTTTGAAAAATAAAATGCACAAAACCAGTCCCACCGGGCGTGCCAATTTGTTTACACTGATTTTTGGTAAACAAGCGTTAGTTTGCAATGCTTGAGAGACCAACTAGAGAATCTCGGGACATGTTTGTGCATTTATTGTTTATGATTGAAAATAGCAATGTTCATTAATGTAAATGAACAAGTTTGATTGAAAAATAAATAAATAAAGTAAAAAGAAACGTAACTTGTTTGACAAGAAATGTAAAAATACTCAAAGTGAGTACGTATTGACAAGAAAAGTAAATGATTCAATGAAATAAAGTGCAAGAAATGTAAATGAAAACATGTAAACTGCATAAAAATATAAATTGCATTGAATTAATAAATGGTGATCACAGAATCATACATTTTGCCTTTTGTATTCCTTTCACTCGAACGCATGGATACTCAGAATTTGTAAGGATTGTTAGTATGAGAATTTGTGATCGAAATTACATAATATGAACCTATATTTATAGCTAAATTCTATAACGTTCTAATAACGCCTATAAAATGTCCATCTGACATGTGTACAACCACTTCATCCTTATCTTTGAATGCCAAAAAAGCCATCAGTCTTGAATGAAGCATTGCAATGGTTTGAATTTTGAATTTGAATCTTCAGATAAACATCAACCATTTACTAAGTTATAAACCAGTACTTGAGTTCGAGATACCTTGGTGTTACTCGAATGGCTAGTAACTCGAATCAAAACTTGAGACTAGAACTTGTGAATATTTTCCATCTTTTGAGAATTACGAATATTCTTCAATTTTGACTTTATATCTCAAAATATATTTAATTTTGACCTTCATAACTCATTAAGAATTGGGAGACATAAATCCCTATGATTAAAGGTAAATTAAATATATTTAGAAAAATATTCAAACTTTATTATAACTTAGCCAAAATATTGGCTAACAGTGTCACAACACTATAAGTTCAAAATTCTGGCTGCAGGCACGAGTTTTCACCCCAAACACATGAGTTTTCTCCTGGGGCAAAAAATTCTGAGAGATGGGCTAATTTTCTTTGTATTTTCGCCCCAGGAACAAGAGTGTTCGCCTGGGCGGAAAATGCTGATAATGTTCTATTTTTTTGTGCATTTTTCTTGAGTGTTCAAGTGATTCAACTTCATGCAATTGCTCCCTTTTAGGTATCAGAATGATTCAAACTAAGCTTAAACTTCTTGGATTTGTATCACTTTAACATGTAATAACCGGGAGTTATCACAACCCCAAACTTAGTCTATTCCTTATCCTTCGGAAAATGAACACTAGCTCAACAAATCTATCCAAAGACCTAGGATTCAATCAAGTTAAAACAACTGCACAACATTTCAACGGTCAATCTTATTATGAACGTACTTCTCACAAATATTGACCACACTTAATCACATCACACTCTCACTTACTCTCCTGTTTGAATGGTAATTACACACTAATCAACACAATCAAAACCATTCTACCACAGGCTTGCAAACATTCTAAAATTCGATCAAGCAACAATATGACGACACACTTATGAGGTCTTTTTCGGTTGTAACGTGGCCAAGGTTAGAGGTTGGATATTTTTGGGAAGTAGGTAGAAAAACTTGGAGTTTAAGATACCTAATTCAAGAAAGTACAACAAATCACAATCCCCTTTTTATAAACTTTATAGTAGAGAACCATTTTCAATTCAATCTATTTTTCTTTTCTATCTTCTTTCACATATTTTTTTTTTTTGAAGAAGTCAAAATATTTTTTTGTTCTTCTTTCTTTACACAACTTTTGACTTCTTAATTTTCTTCACTTTTTTTTTTTCTTTTCAATTTTATGTTCTCTAGTATACCCACCCCAAACTTAGAGAGTTGCTTATTCCAAAGTCAACCTCAAACTTAATGATATGCATTGTGCATAAATCATCAAGAAGGTAATCTAAACTCCAAGAAAATCATCATTTTTTATTTATTTTATTTATTATAAAACACTTGGGTTAGATCACAAACAAAAAAAAAATCTTTTCGGCTCAAAGGGGTTTTAACAAGGGATAATGTACCAACAGGGTGACTTCAAATTAAGGCTCAAGGGACCAAACAACTTGCCTCGTGTGTCATTCATAGCATGCAATCAATCAAGAGAACATAAGCAAGTTCTAGAGAATTAGTAATGAAGTGGAACTCTCATCAAAGGAAAACATGTGTTTGGGCTCAAAATCTCACGGCTAGGTTGGATTAATGAGCGGTCAATATTTGAGAGATTTCCTCTATTTTGCTTAATCATTGAACATATGAGCAAGAAGTACACATAAGTTTCACATATCATGTTATGCAAGTTGTCAACATAATTGAAACTAAGGACAATTGACACATTTATTAACCTAGTGCATAGTTTTCAAAAAGGCAAACACATTCATTTAAGACAAATAACAAACAAGTTTGTTGAATCACATGCTCAAGCAAACAATTCCAATTATTTCAAAAGGCAAAAGTAGAGAGAAAAGATAGAAATACCAAACCCATGGGTTGCCTCCCATGAAGCGCTTCTTTACAGTCATTAGTTTGACACTTCACCTCCATTGTTAGGGAGGATACTTCATCTTTGATTACACCAGGTTCCTCTTGAGCTCCTCTTTCAATAGAATAACATCTTGAGCAACACAAAACACCTTCTCAAGAATCGGGTGACTCATGAACTCCTTCCACTTGTTCTTCCCTTTCTTTCTTGTCTAATTTTCATCTTTTGGAAGAACATTCTTGGGTTTTTTCACACTATCTTCCTTCTTTCGAACAACTAGAACCAGATTCATCACACCGGTTTCAACAAGCTTCATTACCTCTTTCTTCACCAATTCCTCCGCAGTTGGAGTAGGAATCTCTAATGGCACCACACCCGGATTGGGCTTTTCTTTCTGTCATTTTGGGACAACAAATTACCGGAATAATGCCGGCAAAGTCCAATCCTATCGAACCTTGGTATTCCCTTACTTCTTTCAACAAATCCTCTTCTTCCAAAGGAGTTAGAGAGCTACTAATGATGACCGGTGTGATGAGGAGGAAGTTCTTTCAATTCTGGAAAACTTGGCTTAGTTTTATCATCATTAGAGTTATCCTTCACAACACTTTCAATTGCATCAACTTGAAAACATTGAGGCTTCTTCTTTTCATACGACTCTAGGCCTTCAAAGACTTTGAAATTCACACTTTCATCATTGAGCTGCAACATCAAATCACCCATATCCACATTGATTAAGGCTCTACCGGTAGCCAAGAAAGGTCTTCCTAACGAAATTGGTAATTCAGAGTTTTCCTCCATGTCGAGAATCACGAAATCGGCCGGAAAAACAAACTCGGCACATCTCACCAAAACATCTTGTAAAATTCCAAAAGGGTATGTGATGGATCAGTCGACAAGAGATAGTTGCATCTTTGTTGGCTTAGCAACGGCACCGGTGATGACTCACTATTTGTGCGTTATTTAAGCCTTTATTCATGAGTTATTTCCTGCCAATATGGTGATCAAACCATTTTTTAATGCAATTTCATTAGTTTATTTAATTTTGAGTATAGAATTATGTAATAGGAATAATTATGTAATTTTTATGAAAAAAGAGTTAGTTTAGAGGCAACTTATATCAAGACATGTTGTTGGGTCCTGGTTCTTCATCAAAAGCAACTACTGTCAAGACATTATGCTCCGTACAACTCAACAAGTCAAGCGTCACAAACAGACAAAACAGGGAACGTAGTACAGCTTTATGAAAGACATCTTGTTAAGGATAAGGATGACGGTTGGCTTACCAACTGTCAGCATCACCAATGATTGTACTATGATTAAGTGGTCCTTGCAAATGGAATATCCTTTATTTCTTGGGTCTTTAGTCATCATTTAAGGTTGCACCCGATCCAAGAAGGATATGCATATAAATACACGTCCTTAAACCTAAAAGAAGCAGCCAGAAGAGGTTGGTGAGCTTGACTTAGATCTTATAAGAAGATAGTTGTTGCTGCGCCGTTAATTGCAATTCAGTCGCAGGAGGCGACCAGTGATAACGAGAGGCACGACAGTTTCTGTAGGAGTATCTATTGCTTTGTAATGGGTATCACTACTTTACTTGTTATTATTGTTGTTGTTTCCATGCTCACTTTGAGCTAAACTCTTTATAGTTGAGATTATATAAAGTTTAATATAATGAATGAAGTATTTATGTGAATGAATGAATGAATGATTATATAAAGTTTTTTTTAATAGAGTATGATAGCAAAAACTAAAAACTAGGTAAACAATTCAATTGCCTTGTTGAATTAAATCAACAATCCCCGACAACGGCGCCGAAAACTTGATAGATATTTTGCAAGTGTACAAATTATCGCAAGTAATAAAAAAGATACCGATCCACAAGGATTGCTCAATTCTCAACAAGACAATTTATTCTGATACTTAAAGACAAATATTAAAATAGGGGGGTTTAACATAAGATATCAAGAAAATTTAAAATAAAACGAATTAGTTATCGATTGGAAAAAGTGATTGGATCTTTTTGATTCATTCAATTGCAGTTGCTTGATAAAGATGTTTGATTAACAAATTTATTCCGTTAGTATTAAGATGAATTAACTCAAAATTATTCATGATCAATCTCTTGACTCATGAACCTCTCAATTGATTCTCATCTCCAAATCTCTTTGGTGAATTACTAATCAATTGAGGTTTGTGTTAACGTTAATTTCTAAATCACAATTAATAATCTTATATCTCTAAACGATTGATTAATTGAACATTCATGTTAGGTCCGATGTCAAAACCTAATGATCATAGTGAATCAAAACCTAGAATCATCTCACAAATGGCCAATTCATAAGAAGCATTAAGAACAAACATGAATGGATAATACTAACTTCGTAAATTCATAAATCAAATCAAATCCTTACATATATAGGTTCAAGCAATTACAATCAAAATCATCTCAAGACCCAATCAAAAAGGATTTAGCTAAACATTTCAATAAACAAATAACACAAGAAATTAGAGATGAATACATGATTAAAGGATGAATGATTCTTCAATCTTGCATCTAATGATCTTCAATCCTCTGCTTCAATGGTAGAAACATCAGTTTTTGTGCCAAAAATTGTCCCCCTATTCCTTGGATCAAGTACCCTTTTATACTGTTTTAAAATAGGGCTGATGTGTCACAATTATGCATTTTTTGCCTGGGGCAACACAGTTTTCGCCCCAGGCAAAAACACTATAAGTTCAAATTCTTGCTGTAGGCGCGAGTTTTTGCCCGAGGCACACGAGTTTTTGCCTGGGGCGAAAAAGTCTGAGAGCTGGGCTAATTTCCTTTGTATTTTTGCCCCAAGCACAAGAGTGTTCGCTTGGGCGAAAAATGATGATAATGTTCTATTGTTTTGTGCATTTTTCTTAGGTCTTCAAGTGATTCAACTTCATGCAATTGCTCCCTTTTAGGTATCAAAATGACTCAAACTAATCTTAAACTTCTTGGATCTGCATCACTTTAACATGTAATAATCGGGAGTTATCACACTGCATAATGTTCAACCTCTTATCCACTTCTCTCATACATGTAACAACAAAAATGAACTTGGATCTCAAATTTGTGTTTTACAAACAGTATTATTTTTGTATGTTTTGATGAAAAAAATTGTTAAATTATTTTGGAGCTATTGATTTTTTCTACAAATTTGTAGAAAAATAATTTCGAAACTTGTAGATCTAAAATGATATTTACTTTTTGAATGTGTTATTGACATTTTTTTAGAGGTTTGAAAAAATAATTTTAATTTATTTTTTAGATCTGTAAGTTATTTTTGTGTGTAGTAAAATAATTTGTTAGTAAAATAATTTGTGTGATAGTAAAATAATCTGTAAGTGACATTGATTCTTAAGTGTTATAAGTTATTGAGAAGACAAAAGTTATTGAGTGTCTCCATAAGTTATTGAGATGATTTTACCAAATTTTGTTATAGAGATGATTAACTAGAAATTTTTGCAGTGTTAGGGTTCTCTTCTATAGTGGAAGAAATAAAAAAAAGAAAACAGTGACAAAAAATTTAAAGAATGAAAAATGGGATTATTCATGAGAATCCTTTAGAATAACAAAGATAAAGTTATAAATGTTGTTTGAAACTTTGATGAAAACTTTATTTTGATGTCTAAAATCATTTAATTTATACCGTTAAAATATGAACATATCAACTTGAGACATTAATTAAAATTTAGAGTAATGTTTTCTTAAGTTTATACACATTTGTTCTATCTTGTAATGACTATTTTCTCGTGAGTTTTCATTTTGATGGTGTCTATTTCTTTCATGTGTTGGTGGTGGACACCCATACATAATGTGGAGACAAAGAAGACACAAAGAAAATGGAGGGATATATGTCAAAGACAAATAATTTCTCATGTAGCTGATGATTTGGAGAGTGTCTGCAATCTTCTTGTAGTTAAGGTATGCATCTTGATTTCTGTCTTCATTATTTTGTGAATATCTTATTTTTATGAGGACAGTAGATCATTTAGAAATGAAAAACAACATATCTTATTTACCACTCTCAACTCAATAATAAAGGAAACTCATATAGATGACCTTTAAACAAGTTCATTCGCTTTATAACAGTGAGAATTCGAAACGACTGGATAAAATGTTTACAATTACTTTTACATCAACATATTTATATTCGACAACATTTTTCTCCCACCTGTTTTTCTTGTTTTAAAGGGATTTTTTATTGTCCAACACTCCAACTTCATAGTCCATGTTGTCTGCCTTGGCTAATTTCAAAGTGTGTGACTACAGAAAGTATTTTGTAATTATATGTTTTAGTAAACAACAACAAACCAAAGTAAATATCAAACTAAAGTTGATAGAAACACATTTCTGTACCTTTGTGAAACACAAGCAACATCTTTGAAAGAAGTGAGACTCATCTATAAAAAAAAAACAAAGAACAAACATAATCATAAAACATTAATCTCAAACAAAGTATATATTCATGCTTCACTAAAATATTGATTGTTGATAAGATCTAATCAAATGAGTTTTTAATTTACAAGCTCAAGGAATCCATACAAAACAAAGAACCAATGACAAAAGAGAAATGAAGATTGTCTCATGAAAATTGGCTCTTCAATGATGAAGAAAAAGATGGGAGAGAAATGAAAAGTTTTGATGTGTAAAAATTTTGTGCAATCTTGCAGTATTTATAGACAAAAGAATTTAGGGAATATGTTTAAATTAAATTTGGTTATATGCAATTTGTGAGACTTGGAACTAAAGGAAAGTACAGTGAATACATATAGGACAATAACATCCAATCAAATTTTTAATGTACATATGGGACAAAAACGTAAGAAAGTGAAACTCATCAAATCAAACATTAATTAGCTACAAAAAAAAACTCTACAGTAGTGGAGCGTATTGAGTAGAAGCTTGAGAAAGAATTGCTTGAATTGCTATTGCTTAGCCACGTGGCCATAATTTGAGTAACTTTGAGCATCTCATAAAGTAAGAGTTTGTGTGGGGCATTTCTTTGAAAGAGAACTCAATCAATAGAAGGCCACGTGAATGCTCAAAAGACCCAAAAGATCGTGAACAATACTTTGATATGTAAGACCATCGGATTACATTGTTAAGATTATAGATGCTATTATGCATATTGTTCTTTTACAATTGTTTATTGTTTTTTTGTTACATATTTAAAAAAAAAAATTGGTACAGAAATCTACTGTGGATTTCCTTTATTGGTCTCACATAAATTCTTCTTTTTTAATTTTATTTTGTAAACAAAATGCTTTTGTCCAAAGAGCTCAAATGTTTAAAAGTTAATATGTTTAATTGCAGTTTCAGTCTTCCTATTTTCACCATTTTGCGAAATTGGTCCTCTTATTTTAAATTTTGTCAGCTTTGGTCCCCCTATCATATTTTTAACTATAAATTGATGATGTGATATGTTTTTAACGACGTGATATATGATCTAATGATGAGAAAGTACAACCATCGATGAAATTGTAAGAAAAATTATGTACTTATGAATTTCCATCAACTATTTTGTCTGAAATATGGTGATATAACATGTTTTAAATAAAGTTTATAAATTAATTTTCTTACAATTGCATAAGAGAATAAGAAATACACTCTTACAATATAATATGTCATTTTACACTTCTTACTAGTTGTCGGTTATTTCAACTAACAGTGCATATTTTTTAAACTCTATGTATATGACTTTTTAATTAATTAATTAGTTAATTAATATTATTATTACTGATAGTTAAAATTGGATTAATCGATTAAATGGGCCGACCGAATATTAATAGTGAAAAAAAATCCGACAAATAATACCTAGCCAAACAATTGTTAACCGCGTTAGCGTATTAATTACGACATTATAAATTAGCGGCCACCTCATTGACCTCTAATTCGATTCAATACTTCTATGAGTCGTCACTTCCTAAACATAATGTTAAGACGGTCTTAAATAAAAAGATCGGAGGAGATGGAGTTGGAGATGACTAAGACAGTACACAACTCATTGAGGTTTCCCTTCAAAAACATAATTCCGAGACAATCTTGAATAGGAAGACTGAAAGTGAAGACAATGCCCAACTTGCTAAGGTTACTAAAAATCCCTCACGAAGTATCTACAAATACCGGGAGAATGGCAGTTGTGTTCATGGTGATCAATGTCAAAATCTACATTTGTGGTTTTATGGTGATGGGTTTGCCGCAATAGCATAGCTTCAATACATACATACATACATACATACATACATACATACATACATACAATAACCACCCATTTTATATCCTAAGAAATGTTATAAACTAGACTTAGTTTTTGTACAACTTATGACTGGAATGACGATTCCTGATGTCATGGATCAGACAAAACTTATACTAGCAGCACTGATGGGTCACTTCGAACATGGGATTGCCACACTGGTCAATGTGTTAATGTGACAAATTTTGACACTGAAGTTACCTCTTTGTTCAGCAACAGCCCGTGGATTTTTGTTGGTCTTCCAAACACTGTCATGGTAAGCCACTAAGCCTTCATCATCTTACTCCAGTCACTGTTTTGAATCATTCTGTGATCTTCTTGTAAGCTGATTTTGTAATTGTGGTTTTTGTGAAGGCATATAATATTCAAACTGCTTCACAGTATAATCTTGATGGACCCACCAGGCAAGTCCTTGCCATGACTGTTGGCTATTAGTCAGAGTACTCGTGCAATGCACGGGAATAAACTCTATCAAAAATGTGTTTATATAATATTATTTACTGTTTGTTTAACGTAATGAATAATAATCATATAAACATTACTTATAGCCCCGTGTTATAAAGATTAAACAATACTTTTAAACAATTAAGTATAATGAAGTAGGATATAAATTTAAAGAAATTTATATAGGACATAGATGATGATATGTCCTATACATTTATAGTACCAAATCCTAAAACTAAGAGTGAGAAAATCTTCAAAAATATAAATAAGTGTATTATGATTGAATAACAAATTGGAAAAAAAAAAGAATTTAGAGATTTTAAAATAGACAAATGTTTAATAGAAAATTTAAACTATAATAATTGAATTGAAAATATAAACTATTTTCATATAATATAATTTGTATTTATTTAGCTTGAATCTATGAACATGATTCATTATATAAAAAAATGATTCATATATAACTTTTAAGATTGAACAATGTATGCCTCAAATGTACTATGATTTAAAAATTACAATTAATTTACTTAAAAGAACTATAGTCTTATCTAATTTCACATCTCAATTTTTTTTCCTCATCTTTTACTAATGTGCAACATTGACCTCACAATATTTTTCATCTCTCTTCTTCCTCTCCCATCAACAAACAACCAAGTATAGAGAAATAAATACCATGTCTCTCCTTTCAAAATTGGCCTTTTTATACTTTGTATAAAGTTTACAATATATTTCCAATCTACCTATAATAATTTCCATAAATTAAAGTGCTTGTACCTATTATAATTTCCTCAATCTTTCGGTTGCAAAATCTTATTGGCTAAGCATTCTCTTTGGCAATTAGAGAAATTGCTGCTACATAACCTTACAAAAATAGCTAATTGTTAGAAGGATTTTAAAACCAAACTACAATACTATAAAATGACACAAAAGCTCTCCCAAGTCATTAGTTCAAATACCTTATTTGCTAGAATCATAAATTTAGCAGCATCTGTGGTAGAAATATGCTTCATCATCACAGTTCACAACTTTCAATTGTGGAAACATTTGAAATAAAGGCTCCTAAACCATTTTGATAATCATTACAAATGTTGGAAATTTGGGATTGAAAAAATCAGGGATTTGGAATAAGGGAGTCATTAGCACAAACAAAAATACAAACAATAAAACAAAATACAAACAAAATCTGAAGTAAAAAATAAAACACAAATAATAATTAAATCACCAATCACATTTTGAAATAGCAAACAATACCTACTATTAGACTCATTCAAAGTCAAAATTTAAGATTGTGCTTAAGTGTTAAATGTAAGTGCTGATATGGTGTTCAAGTATTACATACCTCAATCAAGTAGTAGAAGAAAAAAAATGGCAAAACTATGTCCCAAATAAATGGGTGTCAAAACTTGCAAATCTTAATCAAGTAGTTGTTCATAGGAAGTTCTTTTTTTCTTTCATCTTGCAAAAAAAAACATGAAGGAATATGTTAAAATATGACATAACAGATTACAATATTTGAGCATATAACAAAGACAAAGGGGAAAACAGTTTCGAGATTGGTGTCAACAGGGAAATTACGGATGCTGGTAGAATCAAAATGACGTGTTAGTCATAAACTTATTAGATATGCATATAACAATCTACATCTACTTCTACCAAAAAAAAAATCTACATCTACAATTAAAGCTCATAACTCAAGTCAGAATCTGAAAATTGAGGTTTGTTTTCTGATTTGTATTTGTATTTATATTTCAAACATATTGGATCATAGTTGCTTAAGGAGAGAAAACAGTTTCGAGATTGGTGTCAACAGGGAAATTACGGATGCTGGTAGAATCAAAATGACGTGTTAGTCATAAACTTATTAGATATGCATATAACAATCTACATCTACTTCTACCAAAAAAAAAATCTACATCTACAATTAAAGCTCATAACTCAAGTCAGAATCTGAAAATTGAGGTTTGTTTTCTGATTTGTATTTGTATTTATATTTCAAACATATTGGATCATAGTTGCTTAAGGAGAGAAAACAGTTTCGAGATTGGTGTCAACAGGGAAATTACGGATGCTGGTAGAATCAAAATGACGTGTTAGTCATAAACTTATTAGATATGCATATAACAATCTACATCTACTTCTACCAAAAAAAAAATCTACATCTACAATTAAAGCTCATAACTCAAGTCAGAATCTGAAAATTGAGGTTTGTTTTCTGATTTGTATTTGTATTTATATTTCAAACATATTGGATCATAGTTGCTTAAGGAGAGAAAAAATTGCATCTCAAAGTGGAATAAAAATAGAATTACAGGGATGTGATGCAATAAAGAAAATCAAAATGAGTGAGAGTGAAGAGAAGGATAAAATTAATTTGTAAGGACGAATCTTTGTTTATCCATTCATTGAAGTTATGAGTTTAGTAGCATAAGAGTATGTTAGTCAATATTAGTCTTAAAATGATTATAAAAAAATTAGAAGAGTTCAAAATGATTAGAAACAAAAATGAGTGATCAAAATGAAATCAGATAAATGCAATAGCTTGAATATGAAATTAGCTGAAGAACCACCTCCAAATATTAAACATAAACATAAAGATAAAGATGTACCTCAAATTTTTCTTCAAGAATTGACATCCATGAATTTTGTAAGAGCTGGAGCCTCACCACTTGGAGAAGTTTTAATATGGCAGCCATCATTCTCTTGAGCATTGGTTCCATACTTCCATTATTAACTGCAATATGGCCAATTTATAGTCAACAAAAAAAAATAGTTTTGTAATCCTTTATTATAAGACAAAATCAAGGTTTCACATTATCTTATATAAAAGACTGAAATTTAGTACTATTATCTTATATAAACACATGTCCAAATTGGTCATAGTTTTGAAATTTTTTGCATAATTGATGATGCTGCCATGTTGCTATGAACACTGCACCCCAATAATGAATCTTTCAAAAGAAAAATAGGGTTTCATTCATATTATCTTTTATTTACATAATTAAGAACAAACATTGAATAATGTATGCTTAAGCAAATTTCTTTAGAATCACCTGAAACATCCGTTGTGAAATGCTTGATGCACAAAATCCCTGGAAGCTCTATTTTCACATGTGTCATCACTTAATCACCAACATGCCAAATCATCAAACAAAGTTCAAATCTATTATCTACAATTAGCTTAACCCCACTAACAAACAAGACATACATCATTCAAATCATCAAACAAAATTCAAATCTTTTATCTACAATTAGCTTAACCCCACTAACAAATAAGAACATGTCACCATTATTCAAATTAAAAAAATTATTTAACATTGACGTTTTTTCAAATTTTTTAATTTTCCCTCTTTTTTAAGTTTATTATAGGGTAAGAATAGCAAAAAAGACAAAACAAATGCTTAGGTCAGGCCCATAAACTTGAGCTCATGTTCTCTTTGATGCAAAAAGTCTATTATTTAGGAAGAAAAAAATATTTAAAAAATTCAAACAATTGTAGCATCGCTTTTCTCTGTCATGTTGCTAGGAACACTTCACCCCGGTAATGAATCTTTTAAAAGAAAAACAGGGTTTCATTCATATTATCTTTATTTACATAAATAAGAACAAACATTGAATAATGTATGCTTAAGCAAATTTCTTTAGAATCACCTGAAACATCCGTTGTGAAATGCTTGATGTGCAAAATACCTAGAATTAGCAAATTTCATATGTGTCATGACCTAACCACCACCATGCCAATTCATCAAACAAAATTTAAATCTTTTATCTACAATTAGCTTAACCCCACTAACAAACAAGAACATGTCACCATTATTCAAATTAAAAAATTATTTAACAATGAAGATTTTTCAAATTTTTTAATTTTCCCTCTTTTTTTTTAGTTTATTATAGGGTAAAATAACAAAAAAGACAAAATAAATGCTTAGGTCAGACCCATAAACTTGAGTCCATGTTTTCTTTGCTGCAAAATGCCTATTATTAAGGAAGAAAAAAATATTTAAAAACTTCAAACAATTGTAGCATCGCTTTCGTTATTCTGATCATCAGAAAAAAAACGTAAACCACTCTCCTTCTTCTTATATGTTTGACGACTATGATTCTGAAATTAATGTACATCTTTATTATAAATAAAAATAATCATCGGTGACGGTAATGTAACATTACATTCACAATATAGATCAACATATATGTTTTGAAAACATGTCGCGGACAACCCTATTTATTTATTTTTCTATCAAAAGCATTCATATTTGCAAAGAAAAGAAATCATGAAATTCAATTCCTAGTATTTTGGTCAAGAATCAGTAACAATGAAATCTTATGGTGGGTGAATTGGAAATAGGAATGGTAAGAGAGCCCGAACCCACAGGCCCCACACGCACCCGAGTCAACGGGTGAAAACCGAGTTAACTGGGTTCGGGTGACACCTGATTTTTCAGGTGTGGGTTTGGGTTCACTGAAACCCACCCCGAAACCACACACATTTAGATATTAAATTACATAATTACCCTTAAGTATATGTTAGAATATTTTCTAATATTTTGTGGACTGCAATCAATTGTGAGTTTTGATTTTGATAAAAACAGGTTGATGTTGTTATGATCCATTTGATGATGCTTAAGCCCGACTCAAGTGATTAATAATAATGAGCTTTGAACATTAATTCTGATTTGTGTAGAAATCAAGTGTAGGCCCAACCTCTAGGGTACATGATGGGTAGTACTGACTAGGGTTGTTCTTATATAAATAGAGAGGCTAGGTCCCCTTTGCCGTCACTTCGATATACACTCATTTGTGGTTTGTCCCATTGAGAACCCAAAGACCGGAGTACGTGAACAGGCAAAGGAAGACTTTGTCTATATATCGATCTTTTCAATATTCTTCCGGTAACAATATGATATTATATTGATTATGATATTGTCAAGTAAGTGTGTTCTAAGTTCATATAATATATCGGTCTATTAATTTCTTAAAATTTCTTACATGTGGTAACAGAGCCAATATTATATGATTTAGAACCCTAATTTAGAGCCGAAATTCATTCTTTTCCCGAAATCATTCTCTTTTGATTCATATAATATATTGAAATTAAAACCTTTTATAATGAATTATGATTTCCCTCTTTTATAAGCATTTGTTAGTGAAACAAAATTATGATTTCCATTTTATTTTTATACGATGAAATCAAATTGGGATTTTGAAGAATAAAACCAAATTAATATACTGTAATGTTGTTGCTGCCTTCAATTTTATCTTTTTCATGATACACTATTGTGTTTAATTTTACGATATACGAGGCTATGCAATTTTAAATCTTTCCCTTTCAATTTCAATTCAAAGTTTGTTGAAATTGTGTTCCTTGTTTTGTTTCATCAAGGCTATTGAAATTTCCATACGGCTTATTGAAATTGTGGTAGCATGCATAAGACCAAACCCATCATATGGCTATAAGGTTATTGTTGTGTCTTGATAATTTATATGTTGTCTTGTTGATATTTATTCCGAAGGCAAATTGAAAATTATATCCTTGCATCTTATTATTTATATAAATTGAGTTGTTTATTATTAGATTCTTTTATTATGATATAAGAGTTTTCCGATGATTTGTGGCTGTTTGAGGTGACACTGTGAAAGATTTTATGATAATTGTTAATTATTAAAGCTCATCGACTCTGTTTGCAAGGATGCAAGTTTCAATCTTAGAGGTTAGTCGTGCAATTATTTTTAATCTCTTGTGACTTATTATATAATTGCATATAAGGAGAAATTTGATTTTAATTTTATGTGCTCCTTTAGAATGAAAAGTGTGCAATTATATAAAAGATGTTATTTTTCAGAATATTCTAAATAAATTAGAAACTCTCTATATAATCATTAAATGATTTCTTGTTAACTACTCCAATTTTGAAAATTTTACTCTATTGAGTGCGAGTATTTGAAGTTGAATACTTTTTGAAAGTTTTATTCTGAATAAAATGCAATCGATAAATTTATTTTAATTGACATGACCATTATGTGATAGAGAAAATAGTTGAATTTTTGCTTAAATATTTTAAGTATAATGGAATGGTCATTCAACTATAATCTCTATCAAGTGGGAGAGTTTTACATGTCAATTATTTTGAAATGCTTTTGGAGACTTATTATTGAGGATATTATATTGTGTTTTCTTAAATATTATTTAATAACTATTTTGCCTCAATAATGTTAAAAATTGAAGTCTTATGTTTCACAGTAACATTTTTCTCCCAAATAATATAATAGCACATAATATATTAATATTTTCTTGTGCTTTTCTTATACCTTTTTTGACTGTGAATGAATCAAAACATATTGGAACTGTGAATTAAAATAATAAGTGATCAGTATAGATGCATTAAAACGATGCATATTTTCTGCTCCAACAAGAAACGATGCATATTTTTTTACTGTATCGTGCTCTAATAAGAGATATTGATTCCTATGCAAGAAATTTTGTACGTTGGTATAAGCCGTTACCATCAAAGTGGGACCGCATATATTGGTTGATGAAATTTTCTTTTGTAGTTTGAGGAATGTTTTTATTTGTGATATGTGATTTTCTGCCTAAAGGTGATTATTATATGTTATAATTAAAAACTAATTTGAGATGAAGTTATTGGAGAATATATTGAATGGAGGAATATGTCTGCCTAAAGGTGACATTTTTCAAATTTTAATATATCCTCATTGATTGACTCTTCTAAGGTTTTGACTGGGGCTTTGACCTTAGTTTGTACACTACTAGAAAAAGTTTAAATACCGACGGAATTTAGAGACGAAATTTATTTCATATCTATTAGAGACGGAATTAGAGACAGAAAAAAGTGTTTAGAGACAAAAATTAAAATATATGTACTAGTGACGGATTTTAGAGACAGATAGATCTGTCTCAAAAATATTTTGTCTCTAAATGTGTCTCTAGTTAATTAGTTTTTTAATTTATAAATAAAAAAGTAGTTGAAAACAGATGTTAGAGACGAATTTTTATTGTGTCTAATAGTTTTCATCTCTATATCTGTCTCTAATTAGTCAACTTGTTATTATAGTAGTCAAACATTTGTCAGAGACGGAATTTATTCCTCTCTGAAATAATCTATCTTTGAAATCCATCTCAAAACGAAATAACATCGAAGATTCATCCCGCCAAAAAATTTCCCGCCAAATTTTTTATCATCCCCAAAAATTTTAGGGTTAAATATGTTTTTGGTCCCTATAAAATGTGGACCTTCTAAGTTTAGTCCTTACTTAATTTTTATTATATTTTAAGTCTCTATAACTTGTTTCTTCCGTATACTTTAAGTCCCTACTAAATAATTATAATTAAACTCTTATATTTTTTAATGATTTGTTATCGGCATATTTAAAATATCATATAAAGTTTATTTATTAAAATTTAGAATTTTTTAACATGATATGAACTAAGTATGAATTTGTCAAATATATAGTAAAAGTTCTAAATAAAGGTCGTTTAAATTAAGTGCGTACTATTTTTTTTTTGGTATGGAAGCTAATAAAAAGAAAAAGGAAAAACTAAAAAGAAAAACTAAGCACGAGAGAAGAAAGTTCCCATTGCGTCATTCCTAAGAAGCTCACGAAGGCCTTCTGGAGGAGATGTATGAGTCAGGAGGTAGACATCTGATGATGCTCCAAGTTTAGCGAAAAGTCTGCACATTGGTTCCCTTCTCTAAGAGTGTGATGGAGAGTACCATTGGTTTGGGATAACAACTCCTTGATATCCTGGATCAACACAGCATAAATATGATACTTAACTTGTGGACCTTTTAGGAGGTTAACACAGAGTAAAGAGTCAGAGTAGCAAACAAGTTCATCAATATTCATGTCTTTGGCCAACAAGAGGCCCCGAGAGATAGCAGTTAGTTCTGCAAGCAAAATCTCAGATGATCCTTGAATGAAGCCTGAAAAGCCTGTAAGATAATGACCAAAGGTGTTTCTAATAAGGCCTCCAAATCCAGCTCGAACAGGAGTACCGAGACAACTTCCGTCCACGTTCAGAATGGTACAAGAGAAATTATTGTTGTTCCACCAGATATGTCTATCGTCTAATTCCTCGTTAAAAGTGGGAGAGAAACACGTTCTTAAAGTTTCGGCCATAGCTCGAATGTTGAAGGAGAGTCGGCTTAAGGACCAAGTTTCATTGTTCAAACAAATCAGATTTCGGTGTCTCCAAGACCACCAAATAGCGGCCTAGAACGTGACAGCGTGTGCCCCTGTGGTACCTTGCTTGAGCCAGTCATACGCATCCATGTTTGAGAAGAAATCTGGATTGTTGAAACCAATGTGGTTCCAGAGGCAATGAGAGAACTCGAAGTCCCGAATACAATGAAGAAAAGTTTCATCTTGAAGACCAAATCGAGAGCAGGTGGCTAAAAGACTCATCTTGCAGTGATTGAGTAAAGAGAGAGTTGGCGTAGAATTGTGACAAGCCAACCAAAGGAAGAATTTGATCTTTTCAGGGAGTTGAAGCTTCCATATCCAAGACCAAGTGTGTAGAGGGTTGTCAGATGGTACCGGATCCCTCCGAGAGACACTACAACATTTTCGATCTACGACAACACCCAAAAACCGTAGCAGTATGTAATAAAACCGTTCTCAAATCCTATCAGAACGGTTTTCAAACTGTGGTGTTCTGAGGCGTTGTCTAATGTTTAGAGAACGGTTTTTCGTATAAAGACAACGCTGATAGAAAACCGTACTATAAAGCATGCTTTTAAGAACAGTTTTATAGTTTTTCAAAAACAACGGTTATTCAGCGTTACCTCATAAAACCGTTCTCTTAGGATGACTATTAGAAAACGGTTTCTGTGAGCTACTTTAGAGAACTCTAAAAAACCGTTGCCGTTGACTGTAGGTTTAAAAAATAAAATTAGAAATTCATTCAGAGCTCCATTGATTTATCCATGCACATGAAGATAGTTATTTTTATTTATAGAGTACATCACTCAGATTCAAAATGACACAAAATTCAATACATATTAGATTAACTTTCTTATTCTTATATGATATATAAAATGGACAAAGAAATAGTATTCTAACACTTAGTTTTGTTCCTTTCATTCTCCCATGACTAGCCTACAATTTCAAATAAGAAGGGCTTATTTTAAACATTGATGATTTAAAATCTATATAAATAGTAGCAAGTTGTAACTTAAAAGCAGTGTATCTAACTTGAAATTATAGAGCACCACACCAAAATTTACAACTTATACATAAGTACACAATAATTCAACCTAAACACTAGCAGACTCACATATACAATGTAAATATTAGAAGAAAGAAATTTAATCTAATAAAGAAATCTATGTTTTGCTAACTCAATAAAACAATTCTATCATGACATTTAATCCTGAAGCATAAAGAAATTAACATATAGATGAGCATCCAATGATATGATTTATTACATATGTACACATAACCATCAGCCCTTCTCTTATTCTCTTTACATAATCCAATCAGCATAACAGAATGTTCTGTTATGAGCAAACTTATGAATCTTTGCAGCATAAGCTTTGAACAGAACAATGTCTACAGGACATGAAGCAAATGTTCTATCAAAACTCTATCTAGATAAATACTTCAACTCAATAACTATCACAACACAAATTCACCATCTGAGCAAATTATTTAAATCTGCTACCTGTTATCAATCGATGCAACCAATGTACAGAAGTGTCATCTCCTCTCTGATACAACCATCACTATCAGCGCTGGAGCAGCAACAGTTCAGTTCAGGATAAGAAAAAGAAAGGAATGAGCTAATATCTCCAAAAGCTAAAAACAACGCAACATACATAGATTTTCATATTCATCCAAAAATTAAAAATCATAATAGAAAAGGGAAATAAATAAACTCACTTGACTCTTAGGTAGGAAGAATATATTTTTGGCAATTGTGCACTTACTTCCTTGCATCAAAAATTCAAATATCATGTATATGAAATTAGTAAGTTTCATGATGCACTCTAGAAGCAACAGAGGAAAACCAGTAAGGAAAAAATCATTTTGATCACCTGCTGCATCAGTTTGGTGGTTAGAAAGCTATTTAACTTCAACCTTGGGAACATTAGAGTCATTGTCACTAGATTCCACATGCACTAGTGCGACATCATTTTGTTTCCTTAAATTAGGCCATGTGTTTGATTGATCCGTGTTCAGCCTTCACTTGATTTACATGTGGTATATCAACAATATAAGTAATTACAATAATGAAAGCATATATTAGAAGTAGAATAGAACAAAGCACAAAATAAAATAAGAAAATTATCCCTTCCACAGTCACACAACATCATAGTATACCATGACTCAAGTCTTGCTTGGCAAATACACATCATATCTCACCTTGCTTTTAATTTTACAGAAAACCAATTTTGAATAGAAAGGGTAAGTTTTCATATTAAACGAAATAAAGAGCATAGGCCTCCATCAAAGAATATTTATCTATTTAAGACTAACACACACAAAATCCCCACTGCATCAAAACCTGCTCTACTTCACGCATTGTTTTAATTAGTAATTTTATATCTCACAAATCACTATGATGAGTCAAGTAACTTAGAATTTTCCTAAGTATCAAATATCAAATTCCTCGGGAAATTACTAGCACTTATTATGTATTATTATAATAATGAAATTTTTATATTCATATAAGCTAGAAGCATAACCAAGCAACATACCTTCTAAACATATCTCCACCCCAAACCTTAAATATAAGCAACAGCTGCAACCATTATCAGTGCACAATTAGGGGTACTTTAACAGAACAAACTGCACAATTTGTTAACTATAACTACAAACCCATAATGGTTAATAAAAAGAAATCATGGTTGTAAACCTATACTAGAGAATAATAATAATCAAGATGAAATCATGATAATCGCTTACAACAACAAATAAGATAAACTTTAGGACAATACAGTACTAAAAGAGCAATTATTTAATTGACAACAAAATAAAATATAAATTGGTGATACAATAGAAAACATTCATTACATGTTAGAAGATGTAAGCAAACAATATACCTTGTGAAGTCATCAATCGCAGCAAACATCGTCGCCTTCGGCAAACACTGTCAAATCCGTTCTTAAAACTTCAATCTTCCTAGTTTCTTCAATTTAGCATTATCATCCATTCTTTCCAAGCCTTCGGCCTCCCGAGCTAAAACTCATACTCCAAACTAATTCATGCAATTCCCTCCACTGAACAGTGCTGCTAACAACTCCAGAACTCGCTAAAATGCAGAATTTGCAACCAAAGTGCTTCAAATCCGTGTCCATATTTTCCTGCATAATTTCAGCATCAGTACCACAGATTCAAACGCGTCTACAGACCTCAATTATAAGCCAAATCTCATGAAACCGGTACGAAAACGACGGGAATTTCGTTAGCTTTCCAGAGGTGTAAAGATCATTCAAAACAGAGTTACGGTTTGGCAAATATGACTCAATTACTGGAGATAGGTCTATACGAATTTATGCAGAAATTCCTTAACTTCCCAACTGTTCAAGTTCTGACTTTCAATTCTTTATCTCCATTCCATTATCATTCCATTACCCCTTTCAAGTACTCCAAATTTCAGAATATGTGCACATGCAATTAACCAAAATGAGTGAAGGCTCTAAGGGTGAGTTTAGGATAAAATTAAGATAAAATTTAGGTCAATATATTACTAAAGATCAATTATTTCAACGATAGCAAAATATAAAAATCTGATGATACAATCACAACATATAAGATGAAAGAAAATCATTTACCCGTTCTTGTGAATCGCGCGTTCCTTCGTCAATCGCAGGAAACATCATTGTTGTCGCCTTCAGCAAACGTGTTGTCTCGTTTCATAATTTTAGGGTTTAAAGAATTAGAGAAGGGTTGTAGGAGTAGAGAAATTTTGAAAACAGTAGAGAAGAAGCGGTTCCTGGATCGTGAGTAGAGAAGAAGCTGACGAATCGAACTATCGAAGGGGTTGATTGAAGAAAGTCGCTACGAATTTTAAATAGAATCGATCAATTAGAGGTTTTGAGAAGGATTGAGGGTATGATCGATTGGAGTATAGAAGGATTGATAGAAGGGGTCGATTGAAGCTAAGTCACGATGGATTGAGGTTTTGAGATTTGATTCTAAAATTTTGCGTACAAGAAAAAAACAAGTAATAAAAAAATTTGGGGAAAAAATTAGAAGGGCTATGTTGAAAATATGGGAACGGTTTTAGTTTTTTTTAATAAGGTAATAAAAGAACGGTTGTATAAATTTTATATTTTATATACAAATAATGAAAATTCCTACCGGAACGGTTTATATGTGTTTCCACAATGAGTAAATAAAAAACCGTTCTCTTTTCTTATACGAGAACGGTTCAGAGCGGTTGTATAAAAGTTGTAAAATTTTCACACTCTACCACAACGCAATTTGAAAACCGTTCTCTATTACACTTTTTCAGAACGGTTTTTTCACCCTCCGAATTTTGGGGGTTGCCGTAGGTCCAAAATGTTGTAGTGAGAGTAACCAATTATAGCCACTTTTAGTAGTGTAAGTGCCATGTTTGTTGTTAGCCCAAATGAGGGCGTCTTCGATTGCGTCGTTGAACTTGAGGTTGGTGTTGTTAATCACTTCAGAGATCAACGGAGGGAGCTGGGTGTAGAGACTACGAGTATGAGGATTTTCTGTAGAGAGCACATCTTTTACCGTGAGTTCTAGATCATGTATATCCACATACGGGACAATTGAACTAAGGCGGCCGAAATTGGTCCAAGGGGTGAACCAAAAGGAGGATGATCCCGAACCTGCACGCCACAAAAATCCGTCTTTGAGGACATTTTTTGCTCTAATAATAGAAGACCAAGTTGGGGAGCTACTAGGAGGGTTATTGGATAGGAGGAGATTTGGTCCTGCAGTATATTTGCTAGAGAGGAGGTCAACCCAAAGCTTGCTCGAAGATTGCACCATATCCCATACAAGTTTTCCTAGTAGAGAGATGTTTGCTTCCCGAGCTGGTCGAACACCCAAACCACCATGTTGTTTGGGGCGGGATATTTTATTCCATTCCACTAAGTGGATACCTTTGTTATTGGAATCCCTCCAGATGAAATTGTGCGTGGTCTTATCTATGCTGTCACAGATGCTTTGAGGGAGCCAAACAATTTGCATGTAGTAGGAGGGGATTGAGGTGAGGACAGATGAAGCCAGCGTCAAGCGACCTGGTTTATTTAACAACTTGTTTTTCCAAGAAGCAAGTCGTGACTGCATCTTGTCGATGATAAAATGGAAATCCCTTCTTGTGGCTCTCCCTTTGAGTATTGGGAAGCCTAGATACTTGTCTAGGGAGGTGGTGCTCCGAATACCAGAGATGGACGTAAGTTTGTTTATCTTGGTCCAGGGAATACCAGCGGAGTAGAAGGCTCTAGACTTTGACAAGTTGATCTTCAGACCTGAAGCACGACCGAAACGGGTAAGAAGGTTAGTAATAGATCGTAGTTGAGAGTTTTTGGCTGTAGTGAAGAGGAGAACATCATCTGCAAATAGGAGGTGGGATAATCGTGGTCCATTGGCGGAGATGTGGATGGGAGCCCATGCACCCTGATGGACTGCATCATTAATGGCAATAGATAGTTTTTCCATACATAATATGAATAAGTATGGGGATAAGGGATCTCCTTGTCTGAGGCCGTGAGAAGGTGTGAAAGGGGGCATTTTGTTGCCGTTCCATAGTAATGAAAAGTTAGAGGAGGTAACACAGTGCATGATAAGCCTAGTTGTTATGTCTGGAAAGCCAAAATCATGGAGGCATGACTTGAGGAAAGCCCAATTAACATTATCAAATGCTTTTTCGAGGTCGAGTTTGAAGGCTACATAGCCTTTCTTCTTTTTAGTCTTCCTCATAAAGTGGATGATTTCTTGTAAGACAATCGCATTATCAGAGGTGCCTCTACCTGGCAGAAAGCTACTTTGGTAGGGTCCAATAATAGAATCCAGGATCGGCCTGAGGCGGAGAACCAAGACTTTTGTAATAATTTTATAAACAATGTTGCACAGACTGATAGGTCTAAATTCTTTAAAGGTGGTGGGTGGGTCAACTTTGGGGATGAGAGATATCAGGGTTTTAGAAATGACAGGGTCGAAATAACCTGTATGGAAGGCAATTTTGACCAGATTGAAGATGTCGTCTCCCACGATGTGCCAATATTGTTTGAAGAAAATGCATTGAAAACCGTCTGGACCCGGGGCCTTATAAGGCTTCATGGATTTGAGGGCTGCAAATACTTCCTCTTTAGTGACCGGTTTAAGTAAAGAATTTTTCTCGTCTTCATCTATGGTTGGGTGTAAGCCATTGTAGAATGAGGGATCGTGGTTGGGTTGATTGCCGCCGAAGAAATTTTTATAGTACAGCTGTGCCACATTTTGAAGAATAGAACTGTCAGATGACCATGTCCCGTTAGGAAATTGGAGTCTATGGACACGATTTCGCTTTCTTCTTATGACTGTTTGAGTGTGGAAGAAAGCGCTGTTTTTGTCACCGAATTTGACCCATTTTTCTCTAGATTTTTTGTACCAAAGCATCTCTTCTTGGAAAAGGATATGGTTGTATTCCTGTTGAAGGTCACGTTCAAGGAGGGTATGGCGGGAGGAGTCAACCCTTTCTAAATAATTTTGAACCCCTTTGAGTCTGCTCTCAATGTGTCTTTTGCGTTTAAAGATGTTGCCGAAAACCTCTTGATTGAACGTGATAGATTCGTGGCGGACATTGTTTAATGCAGTGGTAGGATTGTGGTTAGAAGATGTCCAAGCTCTCTCAACCAAACTGGAGTAGTCTGTATGATCAATCTAGGCGGCCTCAAAACGAAAAGGTCTTGGTCCTCTAGCAATGGGAAGACCACCAAAACGAAGGAGTAAAGGGTTGTGATCAGAGTGAAGTCTGCAAATAACTTCGACATAGGCCTCGAGAAAAGCCATACGCCAGTCCACATTTGCTAAACCTCTGTCAAGTTTCTTAGAGAGAATACGGAGGCCATTGTGATTTTGGTGCCAAGTAAAACGTCCTCCAGTGGTTGTGAGGTCTAGAAGATTACATTGGTCCATGAAATTAGCGAAAATGGTAGCTCTTGCATGTTGAAAGACACCCCCTCGTTGGTCACTAGGGATGAGAGTTTCGTTAAAGTCACCTATAAGCATCCAAGGGCCAATAATAGTGCGGCTGCGGTCTAATAAGTAGTTCCAAAAGTTGGTACGCAATGTCGGGTTTGGGCTGGCGTACACGCAAGTACAGGTAGAAGAGGCATCACCATGTGTTAAAGTGAAAGTAATGGAGTACGGATTAGTGTCAATGATAGTAGTCGTAATAGAAGCAACATAATGTTTGAGGAGCCATATACCTCCAGAGTGGCCATTGGCTTCAATATCATGAGTTGGAATGTAGCCGTTGTTTATCCAAAAGGATAACAATTTAGAATAAGGAACATGAGTTTCAAGAACAGCAAGGAAAGTGGGATGATACTTTCTAATAACTTCCTTCAAATGTCGTTTTGAATTATTATTGTTAGCCCCTCTGATATTCCAAGAGAGGACTGAGATATCATTGAGAGCTTCCATATCAAACAAATGAAGAGGAGGATAAAAGGAAACGACTGGTCTAAGTGACCATGTTTTCTTCATAGTGATCACGGTGAACATGAATTTCTTCACAAATTTCAAGGTCGTCTTTTTCTTCATTAGTGGGGCTTTTATGAGGAGAATGATTATCACCAGGGGGGTCATTTGTGTGTTGTACGACGGCTGCTTGGTCAAGGTTGGGGTTTACGAATGTGGCCGACTTTTGGTGGAAAGAGTCTGAGTTTTTTGGGTCAAACACAAGGTGTGGGATTTTTTCTGATTGGAGTGGGGTAGATAGGACAGGTTTGTTGAGTCTATTGGGAATTTTTGTTGTCGGGTTAGTAGGCAAGCGAGAAGTAGTGGTCACATGATTGTAATCATCGTCATCACGACGGCGGCGTTTTGGGTCAACATTCCCTTTGTTGGGGCGCGCTATGTTTGTAGCATGTGGTCTGGGTGGTAGCTTTTGGGTAGCGGGGTTGTAGTTTGGTTGGTCGGGCAGATTGGACAGAGCATTGAATTTGTTACTTTTGTCGTTGGTGACGGTTTTTGAGCCTGGTAAGGTAGGTTTATTTGGTTGTTTCTTGCGCCTAGTAAATAGGAGTCAATCCCCATGTAGTTCCTTGCCCTCCTCATTATTATTGGTATTTCTTTCTTGATTTGTTACTTTAGTATTTGCATTGAGAACAACATTCCCTTGTGGTTGGCTAAAGTTTGAATGACTGGCCGGTGGGGTGGTTTGAGGCGGGGCGGGGTTGTGATGTTGGTGCACATGTTTTGTCCCTTCAGGTACGGAGGTGGCAATAGGGCAATTCCTACCTAGATGACCATAGCAACCACAATTGGTACAGATTAGATGTAAACCTTCATATTGAACCTTGTACCAGTGTCCATTCACCCAAATTTTTCCTACCACCGGCTTAGTAAGTTCTACTTCTACGCAAACTCTTGCGAATTTACCTCTCTCAACCTTTAGAGTATTGATGTCCACCTTTATAGGTCGACCGATAGCTGAAGCCATGGCCATGAGAAAACTTTCATCATAGTAGACTAGGTTTAATCCAGGGAATCTAACCCAGACAGTTGTGCGTTCCACCTTAGCAATTGGTGAAGCGAACTCAGGGGACCATTGAGAGACAGCAAGACAGTGGTCAAAGATCAACCATGGGCCACAAGTGATGACTTTTTCTTTGTCAGCGGCATGGTCGAACTTCACCATATAGAAACCGTTGTCATTGTCCATGATATCAAAACCGCCTTGTAGCTTCCATATTTTTTGGAGGCGTTCTTTCATGGTAATGTAACTGAGGGTTTTTCCCAATAGTTTGACAACAATAGCATCATTCCATGGTGTGCACAAATCTTGAAAACACTTGGTTCGATATAGACTTTGGGGAGAAGACGGTTTCCATCCTCAAGCTCTATGCGCACGAGATTCTTTTTAATCATATCCACTTTTTCTCTCGGAGGAATATTTTGTGGTGGTCCTAGCAATTTGTCACGGAATGAAAGTTTCGGAGATTCGCCGAAGGCTTTTTGTGGATCAGGAGGTTTTTGGGGCGGTTGATGATGAGCTTCACCATGTGAAGAGAAAACAAATGGGGAACTCATAGTGTCGGTCACTTTAGTACCGCGTGGTTTCAAAACTCAGCAGCAAAGCAGAGCACAATTTTTTATTATTATTATTATTATTTTTTTTTTTAATTGAAAGTCAAGCAGAACACAAATTTTAGGCGGTGTTTCAAAAATCAGAAACAGGTACTCGTTCAAAACCAATAGCAGAGCTCGGTTTCAGAGGAGAACGCGAGTGCAGAACAATAGAACACGATTGCAGAATCACAATTGCAAACGCGATTGCAGAATCACAGTAGAACAATAGAACGGGGATTGCAGGAACTCGGTTTCAGGAGGCGGCGACGATTGCAAAATCGATTGCAGGATACAATTGCAAACGCGCGATGACAGGACAGCGGCGATGTTTGACAGGCGTGGAGAGGAAGGCGGCGAGCTGGTTATGGTCGGAGGCGATGCAGAGCGACTGGCAGGAAGGCGATGAGGGCGATTGCAAAACCTAGCAGAGCTTATCGTACGCGATTGTCG
Source organism: Trifolium dubium (assembly GCA_951804385.1). Lineage (NCBI taxonomy): Eukaryota > Viridiplantae > Streptophyta > Magnoliopsida > Fabales > Fabaceae > Trifolium > Trifolium dubium. The sequence goes on from OX638065.1 coordinate 28,061,250, forward strand.
ACCTTTACCCTTATTAAGTGCGTACTATTCATACAACATACTTTGACCATATAATTTGATTAATATATAAAAATAAATGTCTCGATAAATATTTTCAAAATATAAAGTTTTGGAATTTTTTATAACACATAATTAAAGATATTTGTGATACGTATCTAGTCAATTGTAACAGTTATTTAGGAACGAACGGAGTAATTAATTTGTGGCAATAAATATATAAAAAATGCACCTAAAATAAAAAAAAATTATTAGAAAAAAATCAATATTCACCAAAACTATAATGCGTAAGAGAGAATCCAACTACCTTTTAGAAAACTTAACAAATTAAAATTTTCTAAATATAATAAATAATTAAAGGAAAATAGGTGTTACTCTTTTGATGGTCAATTTTTTTTGTAAAAATAACATGTTAAATATGATGTCTTACACACCTAGTCTCTACACTAGACGCGTTTTGTGAATGTCTTTTTATGTGCGCGCGTTGGAAATTTGTTACGAAATTAAAGGATTCATTTACTTGATTCATGAAAAAGTTATCTATTCAAACTTTATTTCTTTGAGTTGGATTGAATATATTTTGGAGAAATTTTTTTATTTGTTTGGAAGAGAACAAATATATTTTTGTTTAAACAAGATTTGTTGGAAACAAATATTTGTTCATATTTTTGAACAAAATTATTTTTATTCATTTGAAAGTGAACAAATATATTTTTGTAGAATATTTTTATTTGAAAATATATATTTAAAATTAAAATTTTCCAACAAGTAATTTTTTTACTTTTGGGTGCTGTTTTTTTGCCCAACATGATTGTTTTGTTGTTTGTTTGGGGTTGCTTCCTTTGTTAGAAATTTTGGTCCATGTGGCTGTTGTTGTTGTTTTAGTGGCGCTTAGGTGTATGTGTATTTTTTTTTAATTGGCTAAGTATGTGTATTTTGTATTATGCTATTTTTGCCCTTTTTGTTTGAGAGTTTATTTTAATAAAATTTGCCTTTATCAAAAAAAAAAAAACATAATTTTTTAAAGATTGATTTTTATTTCATTTTAAGTATTCTAAATAAATATATTTTTTAAAGATTTTTTTTTTGGAAGCACAAATTGTTTTTGGAAAAGCTTTGTTTTCTTTGAAAAATAAATTTTTAAAAAAGATTTAATGAAAATTTGGTGCTTACAAACTTTATCAAATTGAAGTTAATCCTTTATGGATGACTTGAATATTAACCGATAGTCTATTTTATTATAAATAGAGACTTAAGTCCAACAATAATACTCACCCAAAAATATTGTGAAAGTCTAAGAGTTCTTAGAGTTTTTATGAGTTTTGTTTGTTTTTGTTCATTGTTCATTGTATGCTTTTTCTAGCGTGTTATCTTGATAGAATTTTAATTGTATGTTTTTTTGGAAGGTTTGTGTCTACTATTAATCAAAAATCTCCGGTTCAACTTGAAAGAAAAGGTGACAATGAAAATGATGAGAAGGGTGATGAAGTTTAGCTTTAGTTACTTTCTTTTATGTATTTTTGTTAAATTATTTCAATTTTTTTGTGTGTTTGACAACTTTAAGTTTGATATTGATACTTTGTAAACATGACATACATTTTTATGTTAATGTTTTAAATTTAGTGTAAATCGAAATTTGATTTTCTCACTTAATGCTTCAAATTTAGGGTAGAATTATATGAATTACATTTCGTAAATAAAAATTAATATTTAAAAAATTGTAGAAGTATTTAATTGCTAAATTGACAAAAATAATGACTAATAAGAGATGGAAAATGTGTTTTGAGATAATATTTTATTATTAGAGACAAAATTATTAGAATTCAGAGACAGATAATTCTATCTCCAACAGAGACAAAATTTTATGCTTAGAGACGGAAAATTAGAGACAAAATTATTTGAATTCAGAGACGGATGGTCTCCAACAGAGACAATTTTTTTTGCTTAGAGACGGAATTTTAGAGACAGAATTATTTGAATTCATAGACGGATAATTCTGTCTCCGATAGAGACAGACTTTTATGCTTAGAGACAAAATTTTAGAGACAAAATTATTTGAATTCAGAGACGAATAATTTTGTCTCCAACAGTGACAATTTTTTTTTCTTAGAGACAGAATTATTTGAATTCGGAGACGGATGATTTTGTCTCCAATAGAGATGGATTTATTATGTTTTGAATTCAATATTTAGAGACAGATATTTAAAATCCGGATAAATTTTGTCTCCAATCAGAGATGGAATATAAAATCCGTCTCTAATGGCTTAGAGACGAGAAAATTAACGACCAAATCAAATCCGTCTCTAATTCAGTCTCTAACGTGCTTAGTGACGGAATATTTGCCTTTTAGAGACAAATTTTAGCCGTCGGTATTTAAATTTTTTTTAGTAGTGGTACATTCTGCCCAAAGGTGATTATATTTTTATATTGGCCTTGAAATGATAACGTGTTGATTTTGAGCTATATCTAGTCATATGATACATTCTAATGCATTCAAGTTTTGGTTTTAACAATAAGCTTTTTTTAACTAATAATTGTTGTCTGAGGTTTTGACTTAGGTTTTGACTTTAGTTTGTGCTTTCTGACCAAAAGTGATTGTACAATTATATTGGCCTAATTGTTAAACATTTTCTTTAACTATCAAATTTTGTACATTAAGATGAAATTATTGGAGAACGATTGAGCTGAAGAATTGCCTGCCTAAAGGTGACAATTTCTGAAGTTTAATTTATGCTCATTGATTAATTCAACTTTGATCTTTTGAAATAAGAAGAAATATTTAGATAGAGAACATATTAAATTTATTTCAATTGAGTTCTTTTGAAATGTTTGATTAGTGGGAGCTTAAATTTTAAATTAACTCCTTTATAATATTGAGGCATTATTTATGAAAATTAAAGCTCAGTGTTGTTGGGACCTCTTTGCCGGTGGTCAACACTAGTTTGGAGCTGAGGCATTATGTGTAAACACATATAAATTAAAGCTCAGTGTTGTTGGGACAACTTAGCCGGTGGTCAACACTATTTTGGAGCTGAGGTGTTATGGTATCTTATGAACCATTTGATTTCTTTGGCTGTGAGGCATTTGAGAGAAATTATGTCTTTTTGGAGCTCAATGTTGATTTAATTATTATACTGCAGTAGTCGATATTATTTTGGAGCTTGGACATTGTGGTATCATATGGACCAAATAAATTTCTCTGGCTTTAATGCATTTGAGAGAAATTGAGGACTGACAAAGAGAATGATAGTATGGTCGTTAAATCACAATGACATATCATTTCTTGCTACACTCTACACGAATGACTAGTCGACGGAGTTGGTGATATTTGTAACCATGGAAGGTGTTGTATCAATAAAGATATAATTACCGCCTTGATTCGATAACATTTAATTTTTGTTGGATGGAGTCTTAATTAAGTGTTTGCATCTTAGGATCATTGTGGCCACATTAAAATATGTTATCAACCTGAGAGTCGTTTTCAAAATGTTTTCTTCAAATTAAATATACACAATTGATTTTGTCCAAGTGGGAGAATGTTAGAATATTTTCTAATATTTTGTAGACTGCAATCAATTGTGAGTTTTGATTTTGATAAAAACAAGTTGATGTTGTTATGATCCATTTGATGATGCTTAAGCCCGACTAAAGTGATTAATAATAATGGGCTTTGAACATTAATTCTGATTTGTGTAGAAATCAAGTGTAGGCCCAACCTCTAGGGTACATGATGGGTAGTACTGACTAGGGTTGTTCTTATATAAATAGAGAGGCTAGGTCCCCTTTGCCGTCACCTCGATATACACTCATTTGTGGTTTGTCCCATTGAGAACCCAAAGACCGGAGTACGTGAATAGGCAAAGGAAGACCTTGTCTATATATCGATCTTTTCGATTATGATATTGTCAAGTAAGTGTGTTCTAAGTTCATATAATATATCGGTCTATTAATTTCTTAAAATTTCTTACAGTATATATAAGGGTTTTCAATTTTCCATCCATTCCTTCCGTTCCTGACTTCCTTCACGGCTGCACAGTTCACTGGCCGATCTTCTGCTCTTTTATGTTTCCTCTTTTTCATAGCATTTATATTGTCTTTAATTGTTGATTTGTTACCCTTTGCTTCTTGTGTTAATTTTGATATCTGATTGTTTATCTGTTGAAATTTTTTGCACTAATTTGAGGAAAGTTAATTTCTTTTATGATGAATATGCATATGATTTTCCTCTTTCTTCTATTGGTTTATTGTTTTCATTCAATTTCTGAGTGATTTGCTTTTTGTGATATGTTAGTGTTTTTCAATTTGTTTGAGTGTTACATGATTTGATTCAAAAATATTGAGAGAATCTTGCAATAACGAGTCCATTTAACAATATCTCCACTAATTTCTAATCTGAAACTAGTAGAAATATCTCAATCATTTCGTAAACTATTACTTAATTTCTTTTTTTACTAGTGAAGAAGCTATTTGCTGCGGGTTCGGGTTTGGATGAGAAAAACCTGAATCCAACGGGTGCGGGTGACATTTTGACATCAGAATAGCCTTTGGGTTTGGGTTCGGGATTATCATTTCGGGTGCGGGTTTAGGTAATGTTAAACCCGCACCCGACCCTACCCATTACCATCCCTAATTGAAAACAATGTGACTTTGAATTGCTTGTATTAATTGCCTATATTTTAACCGAAGTATTTTATTTTAACCATCATATACTCATTATGCATAACCACCAAAGTATGTGATCCATCAATCCAATGTGTTTGTTTAACCATCAACTTTCCAATATCCCATATTCCCTAAGTTCTACCCATATATGCTCCATTCTCTGGGGCGGAGCTACCCTTGGGTAAGGTAGGGCTATGGTCCATCCCTTAGCTCAAAAAAATTATTTTTTTATAAGTATATATACATATTTTTATTTAATATTTATATTATATATTAAAACACGCATTAAATTTAACAAATGTACAACGTGCTTCAGTGGTTGAAAAATTTTCTCTTTGTAAAAAAGTTGTGTTCAACTCTCCTTGAAGGTAGTTTTTCATTTTAAACTCTTTTTTTAACATAAAATCCAAGTTTTTATTTTATATTATAAAAAACCCACCAAATTTCAATTTCTTTCATGCAAGTCTTTTTTTTTTAAATAAATTAATAACATTTAAGTAAAAACGTAAAACTAACACGGCCCTCCCTTAAAAAAAATCTAGCTCCGCCACCATTCTTCTGCATAATTGAGTCCATTTACTCTCAATTCAGCCTGCATATATTAAGCATTGCCATTTCATGTACTTTTTTTTTTTATAAAGCCAATTGTGATGGTAAATCTCTAAAACTGGCGTAGGAATGACGGTAAAACCAGTAAAAACAAAGGCCTAAATGCTAGCTTGTCAACCAAGCTATGTAGATCATTCTAGAAATTATGACTCATTATAATTCTTAAACTACTTATAATATTCTATTATTTTAGACTTATCATCATTCATTACAACTTACCTTGGAGAAAATAGTTCAATGATATTGTTGATAAACTTCTAAATAGTTCAATGAATATGCATGCAAATACTTAAGAAACACATCCACACATATATTACTACAAATTACAAAATATTAGTACAAATTACAAAATATTCTACAAAGTGTTTAATCTTATAAAATTCCTACAAAGTGGCTTCAAACACTTTGTAGGCTTCAAACAGTTTGCAGAGACCTTAAGCATGAAGTCAATTTCAAATCTAGTATTCTACTAAGACAAATTCAATTCCAAAAATATTAAGATGTAAACTACAATATTATTTTACCTATATTTACTTTCTCGTTGATTCTTTTTGTATTTTTTTAATTTTCAATAAACTATTAAATCAAAATTTACCCAAATTACTGTATTCTTTTTTTGTTTTATATAATCTCCTATATACATTGGACAACAAACATTGAGGCAATCATTAATTAACCATTGATAACTAATTACTAATTCGTATCCATTAGAAAAACACTTGTGGCACCTAATTAATGGGTCTGGGAGGATGGGAACATGATTCTTGCTCATGGAGGTTTGATTGGATTGAACATCTAGATTCTGCACAACAAATGGCAGCTGCTGATCTGCAGAGTATGTTGGTTCAACTTCAGCCTTGCAGGGACTCGGTAGACCAGGGGCGATTTTAAGGCCCAGCATGCCTGGGTACTTGCCCGGGCTTGGCCGAAAATAATTTTTTTTTGTCAAGAAAAAACTAAAATAAAAACGAAAAAAAGAAGAAAAGAAAGGGCAAAAATACGAACGTAGAACTCGTACTCGCCGAGAGGAGTGGAAAAAAGCTTGTTTGCTGGAAAAAAGCTTCTAGCCATACATGAATTAGAAGCTTGTTTGCTGGAAAAAAGTTACAAAGCTGCTGTTAACAATTTTGCATATGAGCGGCAGTGGCTGGGTGAGAAAGAAACATTGCCTATTAGGTTATTAGGTTAGTGGTTTCTTTTTAATGAATTTGGACCAATGATATATTGGGCTTTTAGCCTTTTACTATACACCCTTCCCCTTATACTTTAAAGCCTTGATTATTATGTTAACTAATTAGTGTTATTTATACAAAATTAATATCATTTCAACTTTTAAAAAAAGTATGAGAATTTTTTTAATAGATTTAATTTTTAATAGTGTGAAATATGAATACTATATTATATCTTTTTTTTTTAATAAAAAATACTATATTATATCTTGTGTATTATTATTATTATTATTATTATTATTATTATTATTATTATTATTATTATTATTATTATATATATATATATATAATTAAAAATGGTGTGATCTGGTTGAACTCAAGTTCAACCTATTGAACCTTGAACCGATAAACATATCAGTTCAATGACTGATTTAGTTTTAATTACCTTGTTATTTTTTTTTTGACAAAAAAAAAATTTACAGTTAAATTTTGCCCAGGCTTTACAATAATTCAAACACCGCCATTGCGGTAGACCGACGACGTTGGATTCCAAATACCCTCGGCTTATTTACTGTTAAATCAGCTTATGATTTGTTGCAGACCTTGAATCAGGTCGCACCTTTACAAACTAGTGTGGAGAACGCTTTAAAGAAGCTTTGGAAGAACAACGGTCCGTCAAAGGTGCTCATCTTCGGATGGCGGTTGCTATTATCAAAATTGCCAACCAAAGAAGAATTATTTCGCAAAGGTATTCTAAATACTAATGAGGATAGATTATGTGTGTTGTGTAAACAGGAATATGAAGATTTAGAACATATTTTTCTTCATTGTACTTTCACCAATACGGTGTGGCAACACGTTTACAGATGGCTGCAATGCGCCCCGCTTTCTCCGGTCTCCGTCGTTGATCACTTCATGACTTTTGGCAGCTTGTTTAAAGGACGGTTAGGTAAGGATTTCCGTCATATTATTTGGTTGGCTACTTTATGGTGTGTTTGGGGATATCGGAACAACATACTGTTTAAGGGGAATATACTCAACATGTCCCGTTTGTTAGATCATATTGTGCATGTGTCTTGGTTTTGGTTTATAGGTCGAGGGTGTTCGATTCATGTACAATTTGATGTTTGGTGTAACAATCCGATGGATTGCTTTCGGGGGATTCCTATGTAATTATATCTCTCTTGTATTGTAATGGGTTGAGTACCCCTTGTACGTACTCCTTATAATACAAAGTTGCTTATCGAAAAAAAAAACCTAATTAATGGGTCCGTACCCTACTCTTTTTTCTTTTGATTTATAATGGTAAGAAATTTCCATCATCGTTATCAAATTTTTGGAGAATCTATAGAGTATAATAGTAATTTCTCTTTTCATAACTATCATTTTTTTATATGTATGAGTAAGAAATCAATCCTTTAACTATTTACTTAAATGATCTTATTTTTTTTATCAAGTAACTTAGTAGTTTGAAATTTCTAAATGATCTAATTTTTTTATCGCTTGAATTATTTCATTATTGATGATATATACTATTTTTTTTGTCAAGTTTTTTTTTTTTAATAATTAAACTTGAATTATAAAGGAGTACAAGGGGTACTCAACTCTTACAATTCAAAAAGACCCACTTAGATACAATGAAAACAATCTAAGGGGTTATTACACCAATCTAGGAAGGACAAATCAACGTTGTAATTAGACCGGCCTATAAACCATAACCATGAAATATACCGACCGAATATGTTCTAGTAATGTAGAGCTATTGACGCTTAAGCCTCTAAAGATGAAGTTGTTGCGCATACGCCATATACTCCATGTAGTTTAGTAATGTAGAGCTATAAACCATATTTTTTTTGTAAACTAGTTTAGTGGTTAGAAATTCTAAAATAAATAAGTGGCATATCGAAGATTTAAACTCCGACCGATACATATATAATGCAATGTCTCTACCAATCGAATTAAACTCACGGAATTCATCTCTACCCTACTTATTTATATATATAATAAGAACAAAAAAGTAACTAATATGAGTTTGACTGATTTGTTGATCACATGGTGGCGCGTGAATCACAAAGGCATACTATTTCCATGCAAAAAGAAATTGAAGAGTGGGGAAGGGAACAGACGAGACCAAGAAAAGGTTCACTTGGTCGGGACACACTAAAAGCACAAATAAGACCACCTTTATTTATTTCATTCCAATTCAAATATTTATAAAAATTATTAACATATAATAACCACATTCTTTACCTTAATTTATCATTCATTCACCAACTAATGTTATACTATATATTTTATAGTATATAGAATCATAATTAAAGTTTGTGTTGGCCATTCTACCTCAAATTAGTAGCATAATGTATAGGTTGGTCAGCATACACACATAACCCTATCTTTTCTTTTTTCTCTCTTATTAAAATAAAACATGACATATCAAACTCAATATTTAGCTTTTTTTTCATGCACAATAATAATCTCTTTTTTCAAAGCACACTCTACTTACAAGGCATCAAAAAAGAAGCTTATGGGTTAAGAAACATCACCTTCTCAAAATCCTGAAAAGCAATAAAACAAAAAGAGAGCTATTGGGGAATGGGATGGAAAATAATTAACAAGGAAAAAATACACATAAAATTATATATATAGTACTCAAAAGCATCTTCCTTTATTTTTAGCTTCTCATCACCACCTCCTTAACCCTTTGATCCCTCTCTTCTTTCTTTCTTTCTTTCTTGCTTTCTCCCTTTTCCTTTCTCTCTTCTTTGTTCAACTCAACACCACAAACAAAACACACAAATTCTATCTCTCTCTAACTTGTTGAAGTGATTCACTCCACTATTCTCTCTATCCCTAATTAAAAACCCCTCAACCTTTACAAAAGAGAAAGCTCCAAGAGGAATAACCATGGTTTATACTTCTCTCCCACCATATATGGATCCAGCCAATTGGCATCAACAGGTAAATTGGTTAGGTTTTTCTGAAAAGGAAAAAAGATAAATTCAAAAGATAAATATTCTAGCTTTCCTTTTGTTTATACCCTTTTCTTGAATATACCAAATATTTGTATTTTTTATCTTTAGCTTTAATTTTATTTCCTTTTTTGCAGCAACCAAATCATCAAGGGGCAAATACTAGTGTAAACACTCCTCTTTTTACTCAAGTACCAGCACATCCTCCAGCATCGAATCTTACACCATCACAGCCTCATGGAAGCTCGATCAGGCCAGGTTCGATGGCAGATAGGGCTAGGATGGCCAACATACCTATGCAAGAACCATCACAAAAATGTCCAAGGTGTGATTCCACCAACACAAAGTTTTGCTACTTCAACAACTACAGCCTCTCACAGCCGCGCCACTTTTGCAAGACTTGTAGAAGGTACTGGACAAGGGGTGGTGCCCTAAGAAGTGTTCCGGTCGGTGGTGGCTGCCGAAGAAACAAGAGGACTAAATCAAGTAGCAACAACACCCCAAAGTCTCCAGCTAGCTCCGATCGCCAAACTAGCTCAGCAAATAACTCTCCTGCAGTACTCAGTTCCCCCAATCCACCACCGATGAGATTCATGGCTCCTTTGCATCAACTAGGCAATCACCTCAGTGAAATGGGGTTAAACTATGGTTTTTCTGGACCAATGGGAGGAATAGGAGACTTGAATTTCCATATTGGAAGCTCTTTGGGTGGAGCCGTTGGTAACAACGTTAACGGCGTCAGTGGTGGTGGCGGTGGTGGTTCTGCTTCGATTTTACCTGTTGGCGGTTTTGAGCAATGGAGGATGCCACAACAAACTCATCCATTTCCCTTCTTGACAAGCTTAGAAGCTTCTTCTTCACATGGATTGTTGTATCCATTTGAAGGCGGCGGCGGCGGTGGTAATGATCAAGCACATATATATGGTGGTGTCCCTAAGGTATTATCAACTAATTCTAGTGTGAAAATGGAAGAAAATCAATCTAGACAATTCTTAGGAATGATCAATAGTAATAACAACAACCATAATAATAACCCTAATAGTGAACAATATTGGAGTGCTTCTGGTGGTAATAATGGTGGTGCTACTTCAGCTTGGACAGATCTTGCTTCAGCTACTTCAAATTCCAACTATAGAACTTAAATAATTTATGCTCTCTCTTTTGAAATTTATGTTTTATTTTTGTTCTTTCTCTTTCAATTATTAACTTCTCCAGAAACAGTTTTAATTATCTTCATATATGGTTTTATTTTATTACTTTGATTTCTTTTAAGATAGAATGAAAACCCTAGGGATGTTAATTAGTTAGATTCTTATTTTTCCACTTTTGAAATTTTAATCTATATATGTTTAATTATCTCTCTTTTTCTTCCATTTTTTTAAAAAAAACATTCTTTTAAAATTTCCTCCAATTAATAGGTTGAGAATTGAGATATGGTTTGTATGAGAATGTTTACTATAAGGAATTTTATTGATATTGTGAGATCAAAAGTATGAATATTATTGTAGTACATGAAAAAAATGGTGTATGTTCATTGGTTACCACTTATCACAAATCTTTGGCAAATTATAAAAAAGAAATAAATGTGGAAACTCTTTTTAATTTCTAATGATGAAAAATGTATAAAATTGTTTGAAGGGGTTTCATTTTCAAGAAGATTTAGAGGATATAATATGCTACACTGAAAACCGCAAACACCAAAATGATAGAGATATTCTGAATTTTGATTTCAACGCTTGTTATTATCAAACGAATTTTTGACTGGTCTTAATGAATCATTGGCTGGTTTAGTTTTCTTAGTCAAATTAAGCACATTATATACTGTTGTTGTTGTTCTTTTCAAGATTCAGGAATTTCCTTGTGAACAAATAGTAATAAAGCAATTGTCAAAACAAAAAATATACTACTACCTCCGTCTCAAAATATAAGATATCATTGACCACTGCACGTTTGCTAATACATGATTTTGATTGCGAATGTCTTTAATTATTTATCAGTAAAAATTATAAAATGTTGATATTTTAAAAATATGTATGAAAACAAATCAAGCAAAATCTTATATGATAATATTTACATGCATTATATACTCTTAGAAAAATACGGTCAAAACATATAAATAATGCATTTAGTAAAACTGAGTCTTATTAAATGGAACGGAGATAGTTCTAGTAAAAAAGCAAGAGTGGTTGTTAAAGAACATTTATTAAATATTATAAACACTTTTTTTTTTGTCTTTCATATTGTTTGTGTGCATTGGTTATGTATATAGTGGAAAAGTGTTGTTTTATGTCGTTAAAATTTAAATTTTCGGTTAATATTTTTTCTTTTAGAAAGTTTTAGAAACGAGTACATGAACTTTTTCTTTATGTAAAAACCGTTTGTTATTTATTATATTTCTCTAAAAAGATTGATTTTTCAACTTAGTATGTTGTTTTTATTCGAAATAATAATTGTAGAACCACTTTTTTTAAGGTTGTTTTGGTTGTTGTTGTTTCTTTTGCCTCTTACTTTACTAATTATCCACACTACTATATTAGTTTCTGGATTACTATAAATATTATAGTACAAAATTTAAACTGTTGAGATTAGTCTTTGTTAAAAAATTTATAGGATATACAAGATGTGTTCTCCTTCTCAATCAAATTTTAATCATACGCAGGAATTAGAAATCGAATATCTAACAACTAAAATTGATACCCTTAAAAAACTAGTTACTCTCTTCGTTCTAAAATAATTGACTTAGTCTATATATGTCCAATTGTGGACAATTAACTTTTTTCAAATCGGCAAAAATTAGGCTTTTTTTTTCATAATCAATTGAGGGTTGATTTGATGTCCACCAAAATTAGGGTTGATTTGGTTATAATTAATGATTACTTCAAACTCAATTAAGTTGAGCAATTATTTGACCAATCAGTGGAAAAATTATTGAGAGACAAACTCCAACAAACTTCTCATCAAAAGGTTATGTTTGTCATGTTATTGTAGTAAATGTTAATCCAATTTGTTATTTTCATGAACATATATAGATAATATTCTAGGGAGAAATTCTTATTCTCCAAAATTCAGATGTTGGTTTTACTATATAATAAAGAAAAATGATTGTGATGTTTTATCTTGTCCAGCCAAAACTAGCTAGCTCGATTTTATAACATTGTTGAAGAAGAAGAAAACAGTACTTCAAGAAATTGCAGATGTTACATAATTCATGAATGATTAAATATATATATTCCCAATAGAGATTCAAATCTCAGTTTCCAATTTTATATATATAAAATATTGTATTTGAAAACCGTAACTTAACAAATCTTTCTTGAGTTTAGTGACTTCAAACACTACAGAGAATATTTATAGTATAATTAAAAATTGAACATGCACAATTTTGCATGAGAGCAAGCCTTTCCATTAATTTATTATAATAAGTTGTGTCTTTAAAAGAGATAATGAGTGTTTTTTGGTCGTTACAAAGTGGGAGGAAGCTTGTTAACTTCCTTTCACCACTATGTGGGAAGAAGTTAGCAAACCTATATATATATATATATATATATTAATAAAATCAAATTTCTGTATAAGACAAACAAAGATCGATAATCTAATGGATATTAGTATCCTTTTGAATATTGCAGAATATAAGATATTTAAAAACAAAAATCAAAATTTTGAAGATAACTGTTTTCAAAATGTTCAAAAGTTTTTTAATCAAATTTATATGATTAAAGGATAGTTATTAGCAAGTGGAACAACTAAAACAACTAGTATTTAATATGTATTTAGTATCACGTTGGTTATATCAAAATTACAATGAATCTTCATAATTATATTACTAAATTAAATATCATTGTAATTCTAATATATCTACCGTGATACGATACTAAATATGTATCTATTAATTTTTTTTCCTAAAATAAAAGGTGATAACTGTTTTGTCAGTATATGTGAGTTGGACTTGGACCACAAAAAGTTAGAAAAAGAACCTTGGTGGCTGTAATTGGATCTGCTTGCATACGCTTCCATGCAGCTATAGCATGGATATTTGTGACTTTCAACATTCATGATAAAAGATGGTCTAAAGGTCCATATAAGGAAAAAAAATTAATTAACAACTAAAAAACATCCTAATCCTAATAAAATTAGGGAATGAGATTCCATTAGCATCATCATAACTACGATGAGAATCTTCAACTCATCTAGAGGAAAACTATTGAAGATGAGTGAATCCATATTATATTGTTCAAGATAAGAGTGAAGTTTACAAAGTTAATCTGCACAACAATTTCCTCGTTTTAAATTAAATATGGTTGAATTTAACGTGTCAAATATTCTTCCCTAATTTCGTAATTCTTTGAACCAAAGTTGGCAAATTGTGATTTGTGTGGTCTTGTGAGTAATTATGTTAATTAAGGTTCTAGAGACCACACGCAATGGAGTTTGATCCCGTTTTTGTGAGGATGTGTCCAATGAAATATGAACATGAATAATCTCTAATATGTGATGTGTTTTCTTCTTCAAAACAATACTTATAATCTTCAATTTCTCAAGCTGACTTTAAAAATAGTCAAATTTCGTCACTTCCACAATTATCAACAAGATATTTCATGGAATGAGCACAATTAAATACTAGGATGATTAATTATAAGGTTATTAAGAATTCAATTATTGAAAAAGTTTGGCGGCGCAACTTGTTGCCCGTCTACCTTTCTGTTCATGTGTACTTGTTATATATGAAGGGGTAGGTATTTTATTTTCAAAAAAAAAAAAAAAGAAAATAAATTATTGAAAGAATAAGAATAAAATTGAGTCTTATGGTTTATAAGGGAATAAGCCTAATCCATACATGAGTTGCATACCAAACATTCACATTTGAAACATGTACCTCATTCAGACACCAAGTGTATAAGAGAAGCTTTCGAACCAACATCTTTAAATGGACGCCAAGTATAACCCATATATGAGGCTTATTTATGGGCTGAAACAAGATTAGGGAAACAAGTCACAATAGCAAAAGCGGAAAATTTGTCCTTCCACCCCTGCAGTTAACTTTTCACCCCTACAAAATAATTTATAATCCTATTTTACCCTTTTGATAATTAGGTTCAACTTTTTCCTATACATTATTCACCCCACAATTTATTGAACCGGAAATGTCTATATCTATTCCGGTTTGGTATAATTTACCGGAACAGTTTTTACAACTTTTTCGGTTTGATAAATTAAAGCTTTTTTCAAATTATTGCTACCGGAATACTTGATACATTCTTTTCAATTTGGTAAATGATTCCAAAACATATTAAATTGTTCCGGTTTGGTCACTGTGATAAATTGGGACACTTAATTTCAGTAAGCAGGAGTTAGAAACCGGACAACTCCAAAATGAATTCCGGTAAGTTAACAATGATTTAACCAGGCTAAATCACAAAATCTAGAAATTCCATCAAAACGTATTCATCCATAAATCTGGAAACTCCATCAAAACGAAATAGGTGCAAATTAGTGAGAATTCCGGTAAGCACTATTTCAATTGGTAGGTAACACAGACAAAAATTAATTCAATTTCTACCTATTTTGTTGGATCTTCAATTTATTATTGTATTATCATTAAATTCAATTTGAAGTTTAGGTGAAAAACTAGGTCGATGGTGGCGGCATGACTGCAAGATTAATTTGGTTTATCATTCCAATAAAATGCAAACAATAATAGTGTGCTAACTCATGCTCTTTGTTTCTAATTTCACCAGAATCTAGTTGTGGCTACAACGGGCACTTACCTACACCGATGTAGAGATCCAAAATGAACAAATCTTGAAAAATTTCAGCACTTCAATTTCGGTAGATATGTAACTCATTTTTCGGAACACATTTTCAAGGAGTCCGGTTTGCAACTCATGGTGTGACTTGTGAAGAATAATTGTAGGGGTGAAGTAAAAAATGATAAAAAGGGTAAAGTTGGAAGAGAAAATTATTTGTAGGGGTAAAAGGTTAATTGTAAGGGTGGAAGGGCAAATTTTCGCAAAAGCGAGTTCTCATATCTCAATAACCACTTGATACATAGACTCATTACCCACACAAACAATATTATTCGCCCTCCAACTCCACCATAAATTAGCAAGAAAAAATTGGCATTAGTGTCACAAGAATGATTTTTTAACAAACTCTCCAAATTATTGGAATTAAAGAAGCTAATATTTGAGGAACCCTAAGCATCCCAAAGTCTCTCAGCAGTAGCACAATCTCTAGGGTAGGGAAGTGCGGATATTCCTCACTAGTATAAACACCAGGGGCAGGTGCTAGAAGATGCCATGTATGATGCAACATATTCATGCATGGTAGGTATGTAATGGTGACAAGCACACCAGATAAATAATTTTTAGTTTCTAAATCCAATTCCAAAACTGAAATGGTTCGGATTTAACATCCATTTGTTACTTGAAGAAGTAATATACATGCCATCTAAATTACCTCACCAAATGAAACATTCTATCATACCATTATTAAAAATATTTCATATAGTTGGTAATGTGCTTCATCACATAAAATAATGTAGTATAAAGAAAATTCAGGTGCCAAATTGATTCCAATTTTATTGTCTCAAATTTCAACATAATCCACTTCAATGCAAAACAAATCATGAGAGATCCACACACAGAATACCAGAATAAGGATCTTAGCTTCCATCACTAACGTACGATATTTAAATCCATCAATTAGGGCCATTTTTGCCTTAGAAATAAAAGTTCTAAATGGGAGAAACCAGAGTGAAAAGGAGCATTGATCAAGTGTTGTTGCTGGAGATATTTCGCTTGAAGCATGAGAACCCACAACCTAGAAGAATTAAGATGAATGTCCCAACCAAGTTTCCCATGCATGCGGCATGCCTGTGATAGTTTCCTAGCAAGGCGAATTCCAAGTCCTCCATCGCTCTTAGTTCAAATGATTGAGTTCCAACAAACAAGTTTTTTATTTTTTGAAGGCAAACAAGTACCTTTGTTGAACAATGCTTTCCATATAAAATTTCTAGTGCTTAAGGCGTTAAATACAAAATTTTAAATAATAATTATAATTTATGCACAATTTCTAAGTATTTAATTATAATATGCAAAATGATTTTTTTTAAAATAGTTAAAAGTGATTTTATGAGCGACCAAAGCGGTGGTTTAGTTCTGCGTCAAAAAAAAAAAGCGGTGGTTTAGTTCATTCTTAGTTTTCCTTCAAATATATATTTTTTAGGTGATATCTGGTGTACTCCTTCATGAGTTTAGGGGTATTTAACCTTGAGTGATTCAATAATATTATAACAAATAGTAATTGACCTAAATTTTACTTTTGAGTTAGGCTAATTAGAGTGTTGCTAAACAATAAGTTTGAAGTTGCTATTGGAATTGCAACTAACTAAGTTTGGGGTGGGGGTACTAGAGATTCATTAAAAAAAATGCATGAAAATCATGAAAAATGCACAAATAGGTGTATTCAAAAAATGAAAATGAAAAAGAAAAAAAAAGAGAGAAAACAAAAAGAAGGGACTCAAAATGTATATCAAAATTACAACGGTTTGATTGTCCCAATAATGATCTCTAGTACCTTTATAAATTGATGAATGAAAGGTGAATGTGGGAACGGGTTGATGGTTAAAAATACGTAGGAATGCCTAACTCAAAAACTTTGTGTAGCCTATTTATCCAAATATTATCCCACTTATACCTAAGCCCCATTATAACCTTTGAAAAAGACCTTAAAGTGTGAAATGACATGGACTTTGATTGATGTTTAGAAAATTTTCAAACTTATGGTAATATGTAGATTTGCATGTCGACTGAGTGAACCCTTATCATATTCACTACAACAAAACTGCGCTGGAGCGTCGGCCAAAAGCAGACGCTACATGCTAAATAACAGACTCTACGCTGTTTCTAGCGTCAGTTTAGAGTCTATGTCGAGATGGACGCTTCAAAGCTTGATGCTAAGCATTGCGTCGAGGGAGACGCTATTGGAGTCCGCTGGAATAGAGGCTAAACCGAAGCTACTAACATACATAATAGGCAGACGCTAGTAGCTTCGGTTTTATGGTGACGCTTTTGTTCTCTTAATTGCCGTTTAAAGCGTCTCTTGAGCAGACGCTAATTATAGCGTCTATCAAAAATGGATGCTATAGTGAGTGGGTAGCGTCCGCTAAAAGCCGACGCTGTTGTACTATTTTTTTAAAAAAAAATATATAAAATTTATTGGCTTTTCTTGCTATCAAAAAATACCAAAAATACATATAAATCATGTCTGATAGCCTACAAACTACAACCATATAATATAGTTACAAGCATGAAAAGGAAGCTCAAAGGCTTTCATCATTGCATAGTGTTAAAAACAAACATCTCTTCATTTATGCCTACAAATATAGTTAATTACAAGCATAAAAAAGAAAGTACAAAAGCTTTCATCATAGCATAGTTACAGGAAACAAACACATCTCTATTTATGTTACCAACCAGGGCTCAACTTACATGTGATGTACCACTTCTAAAAAACAATTACATGAACTTCCTCACCATTTGGATGAATCTCCGGATGCATTAGTAAGAAAAAAATTGTTAAGTTCTTGTGAATGTCACAATTTATCCAAACCAAATTAACACTTATACCAAAGTGTACTTAGTTACAATAATGGACGGTGAAGGCACCTCAGCCCTTATAGTCATAGATTAAAGACTCTCATTCAGTGACAATCATAAGTCCTAACTAACATGAAGTAATTCTCAGTCAATTATTCCAATGATTATTAATATGTTTTCATATCAATAGTTTATGGTCTTACTTTATCAATTTATCCAACTTGGTGAAAAGTTATTTCAGTACAATCAAATACAAGTATTACATTGTGGAATTAAACAAAATAGAAATCAAAACAAAAAATCATTCAAAATTAGTTGCACATGAACCGCATGTGAATATCTTATCACTAAAATAATGTTACGCTAGAAACCAAAACAACTGCTCATTAAATACTAACCTTACACTTATATCATGTCACCTAATGTTGCTCCTTTCTTTCCAGTCAACGCGTATATATGCACATCACCTTTTTTGCCCCAGAATTGTCCACAACTTTCAGAACAGTTCTTATTTGTATGAAGGTTCGTTGTTGCTGCAAAAAGGCAACATGTTTTATTCAAGAAGGAATCATACAATTAAGATATCAAACTAACAAATCAAAAAACAAACAAAACATACATTCAATATAGTGAATTTCGGAGGTCTTGGAGACACGGTGTGTACAACTTTTCCTTTGTCAACTGAATGACCACCATAAACCTTTGTTGGCAATTCTCCCACTGAACACAATAAAAAATAAAATAATTTCATCATGATAAAGCACAAACTGACCCATTATCAAATAGCTATGCATAGTTCAAAATAAAAGTACATTTATACTTAGCCTAAAAATGGATTGAACCGTAATCATTTGGATGAAAAGTGAAGAGTGCGGTTGAGAGAACCTGAAGAGGAGGGAACTGAGCAGAAGGAGCAGCTTGTTGGAAAAAAACATATATTCAGCGAGAGCAAGATTTGTGACACGGATTGAGCATCACACGATGTTCTTCCTGCTGAAAAGTCCGCGGATTCTGAGACAACAAGCAAAAGAGAGAACAAATAAACTAAGCACAAAATCATACCTTGATGAAAAGTCACATTAAACCATATACATTGTAATGGCACATGAAACAAAGGAAGTGGAGAATTTAGCAACAGTGAGAGACAAGAACAAGTGAAATGAATGAGGGCCACAATGAAGAATTTATGCAATAGTATGTGTCTAACCTAGTTTTATCTTGTCCTTAATGATTAAGAACCACAAATGCAAATAAATAGGAGTCTAACCTCATTTTGATAAGCACAAACAAACAAGTTGAGCACAACGGAATCAGCGATAGAGAAACAAGCTAATCTATTTGACATAAAGGAAATAATAATTAACATAGAGGAAACACTTCAAAGGATATACTCAATATTAGCATGTTTTAATTCCAAATTATCAAGTAACTCAAAAGAAATGTATTGACAGCATAAAACAAAGCTGACAATTAACCTCTACAATTACAATGATTTTTTCATTGATTAAGAGTGAGTGTAAGACAAGATAAATAACCATTCCTTAACCATTGATACAAATGATAAATTTACCTTGCAAAAAGCTAACTAGCATTCTTTAAACATGCCTTGAAAAAGCAAATGACACCAAATCCAGTAGAAAGAAACAATACTACCAGTCCCAAGATATAAAGCTTTAGGGATCACACCAAAGCTTTTGCAAACACTATAGAAAAAGAACTTAGCACCAGAAAAACAGAAAAACAAACCTTACAATGCATACCATACACCCAAAAAAGCATTACACTACACACCCAAAAATGCACAATAGCAACATTCAATAAAACCTATTGGTAAGTTATGACAAAAATCACAAACAACTAGAGTCCAAACCATACATGAAAGACGAAGTAAAATCAACACGACTAAAGATGATTTCCACACACATAAAAAATTCAAATAAGTTTAGCCATTAAGTAAGAAACTCAGACTAAATTATGCAAGAATGTAAGTTAACAGAGAAATTAGTAACAAAGTTTTCAACTAATCAAAATAAGGTTTGGACAAATGAAGTAAAAAAAAAAAGGTTTGGACAAGATAAACTAGTTTTTCAATATCTAACAAAGTTTAAAATAAAGTTTTCAACTCATATATGCTAATTTCTTGTTGAATCTAAGGTAAGATTCCAAGATAGTTAACAATATAGTTTCAAGTTATTTCCTCATAATAGTTGTCTATTGACATTTAATAATGAAACAAAGCTTAAAATCAACACATAGAGATTAAAGCCTCATATATCCAAGGGAAATAAAAAATACATTACAGCCAAAGAAACAAGGAATAAATTGAGATTGAAGCAAAAAGAAAGGGACTTCTAAAGGGAAATCGAAATGCAAAAAAAGAAATAAAAAAACAGGCATAAAATAAGAGCAGAATAACAACTCACAAAGGGGGTTTATTCGATTTACAAAGAGAAGGAATTGAATTGATACCTAACAACAAAACAACAAGCTAATCAGAAACAAGCTAAAGAGAAACAACAAGCATGCAATCAATCAACACATATACATTGGAACGACAAAGAGATGAAGTTATTATACCTTGGAACCGCGGAGAACGGCGGAGGGATTGAAGGAGAACGGCGGAGTAATCGTTGTTCTCCGAGGAGGAGGGATTGAAGGAGAGTCCGACAGAGAGATTGAGGGATTGTGGTTATTCGACGGCGGAGGGATTGGTGTTCTTCGAGTTCGAGACGGAGGATTAGGGTTGTGGTTCACTCAGTGTTTACTTTTTGCCTATGAAGGAAAACAAAATAAATTTAAGAATTAAAAATTAAAAAATAAAATGTAATATTGTGAGTGGGATCAAAATTATGAGGGGAGACATGAAATTTATTGTTTATTTAATTTAATGATATATAGAGTCCGCCCCATTAGAAGCTAATAAATTTTTAAAAAATATAAAGTATTTGAGTCTAATGAAACAGACGCTAAGCTGAAGAGTTTTTTTTATTTTTTACATATTGTCCCAATAGCGTCTCATAAAATGGACGCCACATATAATAATACGATTAAAATAAAAAATTAATATATAAAAATTGTAGCGTCTGCTAAGCAGACTCAAACGAGATGCTAGTAGTGTCTATATCGTGGCTGACGCTAATATTTTGAAGCTACAAAGCAATTTTGTTGTAGTGATTGTTGCGTGGAGTTGTGAATGGTGGATGTAGACAAGTCAAATTAGCTCATCTTTAGCAAGTAAGGAGATGAACTTTTGAGTACTATCACTTGGTAATTTTATTGTTAGTTTACTGTTAATTATCATTTGTGCAAGTTGATTCCTCGAGGACAAGGAAAGACTCAAATTTAGGGTTGTGATGACACTTTGTCATTACGTAATTTTTATTGTAATTGCATGAATTTTTGGAGTTCTTAGTCGTTAACACTGATCTGAACCACTTAGTTAATTCATTGTGATATTAGGGATGCAATTGTAGCATAAAACTACATCTACCAATTTGTGACAAGAAAATGATTCGAATGACCTAATAATCCTCATAATTATGAAATCAATTTATCTTTCTCAATTTTATCAATTGAAACCTATATGCAAACAATTCCCCCCTAACCCTTATAAATTAAATATCATTGTTTTGTCGAGTTTAAAACAATACCTGTGGAGATGAATCTTTATAAATATTATTACTTGACGACAGTTTAGTACACTTGCTAAATTATCCATAATGGATTAACTTAGCCCACTTATAACTTAATATACATACTAATATACCGTTGGAGTGAATAATTCAAATTTTATAATTGGTATAATAACTAATAAACACTCTTTGTTAAAGTAGCAAAATATTATGATGTTACAAACAATAATTATGATGTTACAAACATTAAAATTAAAATGTTTAAACAATAATTAAACCATAACCAATAACCAATAAAAAAGTGTTTATACATCT
Source organism: Trifolium dubium (assembly GCA_951804385.1). Taxonomy (NCBI): domain Eukaryota; kingdom Viridiplantae; phylum Streptophyta; class Magnoliopsida; order Fabales; family Fabaceae; genus Trifolium; species Trifolium dubium. The sequence continues at coordinate 28,083,200 of OX638065.1, forward strand.
TTCCATGCAATATTATTACCAAAAAACTTATTTCCAATCATTATGTTCTACTTTTTATTTATAAGTGTGATTTTATTTTTTTTCTCAAATAATATAGGAGGGAGTAAATTAGTACAATTACTCTCATTTTGCTGGACTAGTTCTTTCATTGTTTCTTCTCTCTCGGCAATGAGTTTAGCTCTTTCAATTAGTGTTTTGTTGGTTCTTTCATTTTAATCTTTTGTTGATTCTTGTAAAATTTTTGTCTTCTACTTTTGCTTGTTTCTCTAATCAATTTCACTTCTTTCAAATTTCACCCTCATATATATCTTATCATAATCTATCAAATTTCGTCATTTAGAAGAAAAACTTTTTACAATTTAGTATCAAACTGAGGAAAAATTAATTAGATGCAGAGTTAGTGGATATGTGAATGTGATGGGATATGTCACGGATTAATTTTTTACATTGGTGATGGATCATAGGGTTAATTTTAGTTTCACTTACTGTAAGCAATGTTATATTGTAATGTAGCTCAAAACTTTCACAACCCCTATAAAAGGGGTCCTGTAGAAGTATCACAAGAAAAAACATACCCACAAAGTAAAAACAAGCTAAGTAACAATGAGCAACAACATCACTAATGATAGTATATTGAGTCTTATTAGAAGAATCACCATTTAAATTCACAATATTCTGAAAAAAAATTTGATTGCCATGTTTATTCAACACGTATTTGATGATCCTCCTATTGCTGAAGAATTAAAACGAAGATTAGAGGTTGTGAAATATGATATTTCAAATTTGGAAATACTCTGTGACGCTTGTGTCATGGCAAGGCTTGATCTCTTGGACCAAGAAGCCTCCGTAAGCCGCAACAGTGGCAACTGTGGAGGCAGTGGCAGTGGTGGATGTGGAGGCAGTGGCGGCAATGGCGAATATATATGGATGATACTAATAGGATTATAGTACTATCTTACGGTCCTAAATTCTAATGTATGATTTGTACTCTTTATCTAGTTAAAATATTATTATTATTATTATTATTATTATTATTATTATTATTATTAATATTATTTTGATATTGACTTGTGCCTTCTCTATATCTCCCTCTTCTTAATATTATACTAATATATTTAAAGTAGTAAAATAGAATTAGAGATATGAGTCCTAAATAAGATATAAGGCTTGGTTAGTTTCCCAAAGTTACACTCAAAAGGAAGGGGTGGATTATTTCCACACTTTCTCGCTGGTTGCTAAAATTACCTCTGTTCGTGTATTGTTATCTCTGGCTGCCATTAAAGGTTGGCATCTTGAGCAGTTGGATGTCAACAACGCTTTTTTACATGGTGACCTCAATGAAGAGGTATATATATCTCTTCCTTCTGGCTATGATCATTCTCCCTCTAAGGTTTGTAAACTTAATAATTCCTTATACGGTTTGAAACAAACCGGTCATCAATAGTATGCCAAGTTTTCTTCTACTCTAATTTCTTTAGGATATGTGCAGTCACAAGCTGACCACTCTCTTTATGTTAAATCAACTGACCTTTATTTTACTGTTCTACTAGTTTATGTTGATGATATAGTACTAGCTGGTACCTCTATGGCTGAAATCAATCAGTAAAACAATTTTAGACTAGCAATTTTACATTAAAGATCTTGGTCTACTTCGTTATTTTTGGGCATAGAGATTGCAAGGTCTTCTTCAGGTATTTTTCTTAATCAAAGAAAATACACCCTTGAGTTACTAGAGGATACTGGGAATACACCCTTGAGTTACTAGATGATAATGGGTTCTTAGGTGCCAATCCTGCTTCTACTCCCTTTGATCCTCATACCAAGTTATCCATTAAAGATGAACCTCCTCTAGATGACCCGTCTTCTTACAGGAGATTGATTGGCCGACTGTTGTATCTGACTAATACCCGACCTGACATCTCTTTTTCAGTTCAGCATCTTAGCCAATATGTCTCAAATACCCTTGTTCCTTATTACCAGGCTGCTCCTAGAATTTTGAGGTATTTGAAATCCTGTCCAGCAAAAATGATTATGTTTTCTAGTTCTAGTCCTTTGAAGTTTTACTGGTTATTGTGTACTCTTAGGTACTTCTCTCATTTCTTTGAAGTCCAAGAAGCAAAATTTTGTGTCAAGATCTTCTACTAAGGCAGAGTACAAGGCATTAGCCTCCTTGACTTGTGACTTGCAGTGGCTACAATACATTTTTTAGGATCTACATATCAAGTTTCCTCAAGCAGCTTATGTGTATTGTGACAGAAAGTCAACCATTTACCTTGCTCATAATCCCACCTTTCATGAACTCAGCAAACACATCGAATTGAATTGTCATTTTATTCGTGAGAAGTTGCAACCCAAGCTCTTTCACTTTCTTTCGGTCCCTTCGCGTTCTCAAGTTAGTACCCAAGCTCATAATCCTACCTTTCATGAGTGTTTACTAAACCTTTACACTCACCTTTTTTTCCCTCTTTGTTGTCCAAGTTGGAATTATGTAGCATACATAATCCAACTTGAGGGGAGCTATCAACATAAGTAGTATTAGTTTAACTTAACTAGAGTTATAATATTGGTTTAGTCTTGTCCATAGTTAGTTACAAGATATAATACAACCACTCCCTTTTCATCTTTTTATAAATTGAGAATTATTATACATTCATTATTCAGATATTTTCTATATTGAATGACATTTTTCTATTTGAATCCTTTCATAAACATCAATCTATCAAAATTATCTATTATCTACTTCAACGATGTATTAATAGAAAATAATTATGACGTTACAAACAATAATTATAATGTTACAAACATTAAAAACTAAAATGTTTAAACAATAGTTAAACAATAACAATAACCAATAAATTTATTTTATAAATGTAGTTTTTATTTTTCTTACAAAAAACTTCACTTCAAATCATTATGTTTTATTTTTTTAATAAGTGCGATTTTTATTTTTTCTCTTATAATGTGTTTTTTTATTTGTAATTTACATAGGATAAATATTTATATTCATATCCTATAATACAAGTGCAAATTTTTAATCTACACTGAAGTTATATTTATATTCATATATCAATACAATATATTGTTTTATAATTTCTACGAACAGGAGATAAAATATCATATACAGAAAGTGGGAGATCACTCTCGAAAGTGTTTTACCGTTTTTAAATTTGTATTATTTTTCAATTTGAATAAAATAAACGTCTATGTAATATAATATAAAAATATCGAAATGATAAAAAATGTCAAAAAATGTCCATGACGGAGTTCAAGCCTCGATCTCTCCATTTTATATGTGTGTGAGCTGACTTTGTCATTTCGTATTTTTAAACCATTGAAATACCATAAAATTAATTTATACCCCCTAGTGATTGATTATTATATTGCACTGTTTTATGGTATGTAGGCAAAATGACTAAAGCATTGAAAACTCACACACACAAAATAGATGGATTGTAGTTTGAACTCAGATCATGAATATCCTACTTATTAATTTCGGCATTTTTTTTAATATAAAATTTTGACATTTTTTATTGTTTATTAGTAGAGTTATGAATTCTAATTTGATTTATTGCCATTTTAATGTACGGAACTTTCTTTTTTTTTGGTACATCGGAAATTTAAATTACTTCCGCCAAGAATCGAACCATAGACCTCCCCTACCCAACCCACATGTCCCCCAACTCTTACCACTTAAACTATCTTACGGGGACTTAATGTACGGAACATTGAATAAACATACCTCGCCAACAAATTAATTCATATTTAGTGCTTGCTCATGCAAGCATCCATTGACATATCCCATGCAAAAAGCATATAAAATCATACAAAATTTACAACCTACAAAATCCACATAAAACATTATTAAAACAAAAATAATGTTCTCTTGTTTATTTAATGAAAGGGACGAAAATAATTGAGAGGTCTATTTGTTTTTTTAGGAGGAACACGACAAAGCACTTTGCAAAAGGCTTATGCACACATATACATGCTAGGAAATTGCTATCTCATGTGAACCACATTTTGTAGATTAAAAGTTAGTCAATCAACATATTAATTTGAGTCTATGACGGAACAACTTTATTTGATTAGATGCATCTAATTTTGTTTTTTCCATCTTTATGATGCCTTGATGAAAGGGTTTGTTTAGCTAAAATATGTATCGATTTTTTTAACCTATTTTTCCTTTTTGTTTTTCTTGTTCTTTTTGTGCTCTTCTCAATCATGTTGTGACGACACTAGTACAAAAGTAAGAATATAATTAGATATTTTACACCTCTTTAATTAAAAATGGGTGTAATAGAGTTATGTTGTAATATTAAACACTATGTTTAAAGAAAATAGGTGTAATAATAAAAGATTAGTCATCTAAAATTTATAATACACTTGTTATATAAAAAAAGGTGAGAAAAACTATACTTTAGACACTGTGTTTAAAGAAAATATGTGTTATAGTGAATGACTAATCACCTAAAATTTATAATACACTTGTTATATAAAAGAGGTGAGAAAAATTATATTTTAGACACTATGTTTAAAGAAAATAGGTGTAATAGTGAAAGACTAGTCACTTAAAATTTATAATAATACACTTGTTATATAAAAAAGGTGAGAAAAATTAGACTTATTGCACATTATTCTTTAAAAATAGAAACAAACTTTTATATTGTACAAAAAAAACTTTTATATATTTTTTTTTTTGTAAGTCACTTTTTAAATATTGTGAACATAAACAAACAAATCTTTTTTTTTTTTGACTAACAAATCTTTATAAATAGAAAAAAAGGAAACAAATTCTAAACTTCAAAAACACTTTCTCTCTATCAACCTTTTCTATATATCTTACTTAAACCCTTCTCTCCCACCACCGTCACCCTCTACCTCACCAATCATCCCACCGGGGTTGCCGTTTCTCTCCGTCCGCTCTCATCCACTAACGTCACCTCTTATCTCTTCTCGTTTCTTGCTCTAATATATTGGTGAACTTCTTCCTTAATCTTTATTTTTATCTCTTCATCCATGTATCTACAATAAGAAGGGTTCTTCTACGTTGAACCTTAGGTTTTCTCTTATATGCGTTATTTCTCTTATATGTGTTACGCGCCGCTATCCGAGAATAACTACATAAGATTCATGTATTATAAGTTTTTTGATGGCTTGTGAATTATTAGGTGTAAGTCTCTCCCAATCATCTTCTCCATCTTCTGAAGCACTAGGACAACAACATAATCGGCAACCGCACTGATCGACAAGAACCCAACATCTTTTCCTTAGGATCTTTCTTGTTTATTTATCTAAATTTTTATGTCTATGAGTCATGTCTAGTTCCATTTAGAGATTAGGAAGATTATATGAAGAATTATTTGGAATTTTGATGTTTTCAATTTGTATGTGATATGATAATAGTTTTCCCAAGGTTACATGTAATTGAATAATTTAGCGTATTTTTGTTTATTTTGATAATAGTTTTGTTTGATTAATGTAAAAGATAATATATTTTTTTAATATTTCACATCACTATTTTGGGAAAAACAGTTTCGAAGCTCTAAATTTTAGCGTGAAATACTAGTATTTTACACCCATTATTCATATATACAATAAGGTGTAAATTTATTGAAAATAGTCTAAATAACAAATAATTTACACCTAATATAATTAAAAACCGGTGTAAAATAGTTGTAATTCAATGTATATAAATAAAAAATGGTGTAATATATATTTTTTAACACTTTTTTTTTATTGGTGTAAATTCTTCATACATAACTCACCGATTGAATTTACACCGAATCTAAACGGTGTAATATCTCCAAAAAAAATGGGTTTTAAAAACCTTTTTTACACTAGTGCGAATTACAATCATGCACGAAGCATTAGTTTTCACTCTTAATTAAAATGGATTTTTCAATGTAAGATACTAAACATATAATATTAATTATTCAAACAATCATTTAATATAAGCATTAGTTTTCACTCTTAATTAGTTGATTTATGTACTTTATGGTCGTAATGATCTAGACTTAAAAAATGTGAAATTTAATTTGAAAATTCGATCTCAATCATAAGCTTTTTGCAGGGAATATAAACAACTTGATTCCAAATTAATTTTAAATGAGTAATGACCTTCTTACTTTTTCTTCACTTACACGTGCTTGTAAGTATACTTAATTAACAACGTATATTAGTTTTAATATATTGTAATAAAAAAACTCATTAAATTTTTAAAAAGTATAACAACCATATATGATATATAATCAAGAAACAACGGTTTAATGTATGATACATACCATATATTTATTAGATTGTACATAAATAATGAATTATAATTACAAATATATATTGGTTAATTGGAGAACATTTCATATATGCAGCTTTTTTTTTGTTTGTGACAAGGTGTATTTTTTGAGTTTATAAAAGAAGTATTTGAATATTAGTCTGCAAGATGCTTCATAGGATGCTATTGCCATATGCTAACTTAAAAGGAGAAATGTGACAAAGAATCTCTTTGTTCAATAACATTTCCTTTTTGTTACCTGTCATTTTCTATTATATTGCTAAAGGGGCTATTCACAAAATGAAATTAATTAACATAATTATTTGATATTTCTGTAACTAAGTAATTACTTAATTAATTTAACCCAAGAATTAGATGAGATGTTCCATGTCTTTTTCAAGTTGAATTGATTATAAATATATGAGGAGTTGTGATCCAAAATTTTATCTCATTCGAGTGATTAGTATGATCTTTGTGTCAAAATTGTTATACAATAAAATTGATTCTAGAGGTAACATTGACATCCTATTACGCCGTCCTAAAAAGACAAATTTAAAACTGACGTTATTTTTAAAAACAAAATGCACTAAAAAATTAATAAAAAATAGTTTTTTTTTGTAATTTTTCCCTTCATGATTTTGGGGTATTTATCCTGATTAATCAATAATGTTTTAATCGATATAAATTTTTATAAATACATCGTTGGATTAAAAGTTTATACTACCTCCGTTCTTATTTATAAGAGACAATTCATGTTTTAGATTCATCAAAAAAACTAATGTATTTGATCTATTTAATGACCAGATACATTAAATTTTCAATGAATCAAAAAAGTATATTTTCGCTTATAAATAGGAACAGAGGTAGTATCATATAGACCATTTGTGTAAAATTTCAGACAAATCTAAAATTGTTTGATATGTTATTGACAAACATAAAGGTTATAAATCTAAGAGTTGGGGGACATGTGGGTTGGGTAGGGGAGGTCTATGGTTCGATTCTTGGCGGAAGTAATTTAAATTTCCGATGTACCAAAAAAAAAGAAAGTTCCGTACATTAAAATGGCAATAAATCAAATTAGAATTCATAACTCTACTAATAAACAATAAAAAATGTCAAAATTTTATATTAAAAAAAATACCGAAATTAATAAGTAGGATATTCATGATCTGAGTTCAAACTACAATCCATCTATTTTGTGTGTGTGAGTTTTCAATGCTTTAGTCATTTTGCCTACATACCATAAAACAGTGCAATATAATAATCAATCACTAGGGGGTATAAATTAATTTTATGGTATTTCAATGGTTTAAAAATACGAAATGACAAAGTCAGCTCACACACATATAAAATGGAGAGATCGAGGCTTGAACTCCGTCATGGACATTTTTTGACATTTTTTATCATTTCGATATTTTTATATTATATTACATAGACGTTTATTTTATTCAAATTGAAAAATAATACAAATTTAAAAACGGTAAAACACTTTCGAGAGTGATCTCCCACTTTCTGTATATGATATTTTATCTCCTGTTCGTAGAAATTATAAAACAATATATTGTATTGATATATGAATATAAATATAACTTCAGTGTAGATTAAAAATTTGCACTTGTATTATAGGATATGAATATAAATATTTATCCTATGTAAATTACAAATAAAAAAACACATTATAAGAGAAAAAATAAAAATCGCACTTATTAAAAAAAATAAAACATAATGATTTGAAGTGAAGTTTTTTGTAAGAAAAATAAAAACTACATTTATAAAATAAATTTATTGGTTATTGTTATTGTTTAACTATTGTTTAAACATTTTAGTTTTTAATGTTTGTAACATTATAATTATTGTTTGTAACGTCATAATTATTTTCTATTGATACATCGTTGAAGTAGATAATAGATAATTTTGATAGATTGATGTTTATGAAAGGATTCAAATAGAAAAATGTCATTCAATATAGAAAATATCTGAATAATGAATGTATAATAATTCTCAATTTATAAAAAGATGAAAAGGGAGTGGTTGTATTATATCTTGTAACTAACTATGGACAAGACTAAACCAATATTATAACTCTAGTTAAGTTAAACTAATACTACTTATGTTGATAGCTCCCCTCAAGTTGGATTATGTATGCTACATAATTCCAACTTGGACAACAAAGAGGGAAAAAAAGGTGAGTGTAAAGGTTTAGTAAACACTCATGAAAGGTAGGATTATGAGCTTGGGTACTAACTTGAGAACGCGAAGGGACCGAAAGAAAGTGAAAGAGCTTGGGTTGCAACTTCTCACGAATAAAATGACAATTCAATTCGATGTGTTTGCTGAGTTCATGAAAGGTGGGATTATGAGCAAGGTAAATGGTTGACTTTCTGTCACAATACACATAAGCTGCTTGAGGAAACTTGATATGTAGATCCTAAAAAATGTATTGTAGCCACTGCAAGTCACAAGTCAAGGAGGCTAATGCCTTGTACTCTGCCTTAGTAGAAGATCTTGACACAAAATTTTGCTTCTTGGACTTCAAAGAAATGAGAGAAGTACCTAAGAGTACACAATAACCAGTAAAACTTCAAAGGACTAGAACTAGAAAACATAATCATTTTTGCTGGACAGGATTTCAAATACCTCAAAATTCTAGGAGCAGCCTGGTAATAAGGAACAAGGGTATTTGAGACATATTGGCTAAGATGCTGAACTGAAAAAGAGATGTCAGGTCGGGTATTAGTCAGATACAACAGTCGGCCAATCAATCTCCTGTAAGAAGACGGGTCATCTAGAGGAGGTTCATCTTTAATGGATAACTTGGTATGAGGATCAAAGGGAGTAGAAGCAGGATTGGCACCTAAGAACCCATTATCATCTAGTAACTCAAGGGTGTATTCCCAGTATCCTCTAGTAACTCAAGGGTGTATTTTCTTTGATTAAGAAAAATACCTGAAGAAGACCTTGCAATCTCTATGCCCAAAAATAACGAAGTAGACCAAGATCTTTAATGTAAAATTGCTAGTCTAAAATTGTTTTACTGATTGATTTCAGCCATAGAGGTACCAGCTAGTACTATATCATCAACATAAACTAGTAGAACAGTAAAATAAAGGTCAGTTGATTTAACATAAAGAGAGTGGTCAGCTTGTGACTGCACATATCCTAAAGAAATTAGAGTAGAAGAAAACTTGGCATACTATTGATGACCGGTTTGTTTCAAACCGTATAAGGAATTATTAAGTTTACAAACCTTAGAGGGAGAATGATCATAGCCAGAAGGAAGAGATATATATACCTCTTCATTGAGGTCACCATGTAAAAAAGCGTTGTTGACATCCAACTGCTCAAGATGCCAACCTTTAATGGCAGCCAGAGATAACAATACACGAACAGAGGTAATTTTAGCAACCAGCGAGAAAGTGTGGAAATAATCCACCCCTTCCTTTTGAGTGTAACTTTGGGAAACTAACCAAGCCTTATATCTTATTTAGGACTCATATCTCTAATTCTATTTTACTACTTTAAATATATTAGTATAATATTAAGAAGAGGGAGATATAGAGAAGGCACAAGTCAATATCAAAATAATATTAATAATAATAATAATAATAATAATAATAATAATAATAATAATATTTTAACTAGATAAAGAGTACAAATCATACATTAGAATTTAGGACCGTAAGATAGTACTATAATCCTATTAGTATCATCCATATATATTCGCCATTGCCGCCACTGCCTCCACATCCACCACTGCCACTGCCTCCACAGTTGCCACTGTTGCGGCTTACGGAGGCTTCTTGGTCCAAGAGATCAAGCCTTGCCATGACACAAGCGTCACAGAGTATTTCCAAATTTGAAATATCATATTTCACAACCTCTAATCTTCGTTTTAATTCTTCAGCAATAGGAGGATCATCAAATACGTGTTGAATAAACATGGCAATCAAATTTTTTTTCAGAATATTGTGAATTTAAATGGTGATTCTTCTAATAAGACTCAATATACTATCATTAGTGATGTTGTTGCTCATTGTTACTTAGCTTGTTTTTACTTTGTGGGTATGTTTTTTCTTGTGATACTTCTACAGGACCCCTTTTATAGGGGTTGTGAAAGTTTTGAGCTACATTACAATATAACATTGCTTACAGTAAGTGAAACTAAAATTAACCCTATGATCCATCACCAATGTAAAAAATTAATCCGTGACATATCCCATCACATTCACATATCCACTAACTCTGCATCTAATTAATTTTTCCTCAGTTTGATACTAAATTGTAAAAAGTTTTTCTTCTAAATGACGAAATTTGATAGATTATGATAAGATATATATGAGGGTGAAATTTGAAAGAAGTGAAATTGATTAGAGAAACAAGCAAAAGTAGAAGACAAAAATTTTACAAGAATCAACAAAAGATTAAAATGAAAGAACCAACAAAACACTAATTGAAAGAGCTAAACTCATTGCCGAGAGAGAAGAAACAATGAAAGAACTAGTCCAGCAAAATGAGAGTAATTGTACTAATTTACTCCCTCCTATATTATTTGAGAAAAAAAATAAAATCACACTTATAAATAAAAAGTAGAACATAATGATTGGAAATAAGTTTTTTGGTAATAATATTGCATGGAAAGATGTATAAACACTTTTTTATTGGTTATTGGTTATGGTTTAATTATTGTTTAAACATTTTAATTTTAATGTTTGTAACATCATAATTATTGTTTGTAACATCATAATATTTTGCTACTTTAACAAAGAGTGTTTATTAGTTATTATACCAATTATAAAATTTGAATTATTCACTCCAACGGTATATTAGTATGTATATTAAGTTATAAGTGGGCTAAGTTAATCCATTATGGATAATTTAGCAAGTGTACTAAACTGTCGTCAAGTAATAATATTTATAAAGATTCATCTCCACAGGTATTGTTTTAAACTCGACAAAACAATGATATTTAATTTATAAGGGTTAGGGGGGAATTGTTTGCATATAGGTTTCAATTGATAAAATTGAGAAAGATAAATTGATTTCATAATTATGAGGATTATTAGGTCATTCGAATCATTTTCTTGTCACAAATTGGTAGATGTAGTTTTATGCTACAATTGCATCCCTAATATCACAATGAATTAACTAAGTGGTTCAGATCAGTGTTAACGACTAAGAACTCCAAAAATTCATGCAATTACAATAAAAATTACGTAATGACAAAGTGTCATCACAACCCTAAATTTGAGTCTTTCCTTGTCCTCGAGGAATCAACTTGCACAAATGATAATTAACAGTAAACTAACAATAAAATTACCAAGTGATAGTACTCAAAAGTTCATCTCCTTACTTGCTAAAGATGAGCTAATTTGACTTGTCTACATCCACCATTCACAACTCCACGCAACAATCACTACAACAAAATTGCTTTGTAGCTTCAAAATATTAGCGTCAGCCACGATATAGACACTACTAGCATCTCGTTTGAGTCTGCTTAGCAGACGCTACAATTTTTATATATTAATTTTTTATTTTAATCGTATTATTATATGTGGCGTCCATTTTATGAGACGCTATTGGGACAATATGTAAAAAATAAAAAAAACTCTTCAGCTTAGCGTCTGTTTCATTAGACTCAAATACTTTATATTTTTTAAAAATTTATTAGCTTCTAATGGGGCGGACTCTATATATCATTAAATTAAATAAACAATAAATTTCATGTCTCCCCTCATAATTTTGATCCCACTCACAATATTACATTTTATTTTTTAATTTTTAATTCTTAAATTTATTTTGTTTTCCTTCATAGGCAAAAAGTAAACACTGAGTGAACCACAACCCTAATCCTCCGTCTCGAACTCGAAGAACACCAATCCCTCCGCCGTCGAAGAACCACAATCCCTCAATCTCTCTGTCGGACTCTCCTTCAATCCCTCCTCCTCGGAGAACAACGATTACTCCGCCGTTCTCCTTCAATCCCTCCGCCGTTCTCCGCGGTTCCAAGGTATAATAACTTCATCTCTTTGTCGTTCCAATGTATATGTGTTGATTGATTGCATGCTTGTTGTTTCTCTTTAGCTTGTTTCTGATTAGCTTGTTGTTTTGTTGTTAGGTATCAATTCAATTCCTTCTCTTTGTAAATCGAATAAACCCCCTTTGTGAGTTGTTATTCTGCTCTTATTTTATGCCTGTTTTTTTATTTCTTTTTTTGCATTTCGATTTCCCTTTAGAAGTCCCTTTCTTTTTGCTTCAATCTCAATTTATTCCTTGTTTCTTTGGCTGTAATGTATTTTTTATTTCCCTTGGATATATGAGGCTTTAATCTCTATGTGTTGATTTTAAGCTTTGTTTCATTATTAAATGTCAATAGACAACTATTATGAGGAAATAACTTGAAACTATATTGTTAACTATCTTGGAATCTTACCTTAGATTCAACAAGAAATTAGCATATATGAGTTGAAAACTTTATTTTAAACTTTGTTAGATATTGAAAAACTAGTTTATCTTGTCCAAACCTTTTTTTTTTTACTTCATTTGTCCAAACCTTATTTTGATTAGTTGAAAACTTTGTTACTAATTTCTCTGTTAACTTACATTCTTGCATAATTTAGTCTGAGTTTCTTACTTAATGGCTAAACTTATTTGAATTTTTTATGTGTGTGGAAATCATCTTTAGTCGTGTTGATTTTACTTCGTCTTTCATGTATGGTTTGGACTCTAGTTGTTTGTGATTTTTGTCATAACTTACCAATAGGTTTTATTGAATGTTGCTATTGTGCATTTTTGGGTGTGTAGTGTAATGCTTTTTTGGGTGTATGGTATGCATTGTAAGGTTTGTTTTTCTGTTTTTCTGGTGCTAAGTTCTTTTTCTATAGTGTTTGCAAAAGCTTTGGTGTGATCCCTAAAGCTTTATATCTTGGGACTGGTAGTATTGTTTCTTTCTACTGGATTTGGTGTCATTTGCTTTTTCAAGGCATGTTTAAAGAATGCTAGTTAGCTTTTTGCAAGGTAAATTTATCATTTGTATCAATGGTTAAGGAATGGTTATTTATCTTGTCTTACACTCACTCTTAATCAATGAAAAAATCATTGTAATTGTAGAGGTTAATTGTCAGCTTTGTTTTATGCTGTCAATACATTTCTTTTGAGTTACTTGATAATTTGGAATTAAAACATGCTAATATTGAGTATATCCTTTGAAGTGTTTCCTCTATGTTAATTATTATTTCCTTTATGTCAAATAGATTAGCTTGTTTCTCTATCGCTGATTCCGTTGTGCTCAACTTGTTTGTTTGTGCTTATCAAAATGAGGTTAGACTCCTATTTATTTGCATTTGTGGTTCTTAATCATTAAGGACAAGATAAAACTAGGTTAGACACATACTATTGCATAAATTCTTCATTGTGGCCCTCATTCATTTCACTTGTTCTTGTCTCTCACTGTTGCTAAATTCTCCACTTCCTTTGTTTCATGTGCCATTACAATGTATATGGTTTAATGTGACTTTTCATCAAGGTATGATTTTGTGCTTAGTTTATTTGTTCTCTCTTTTGCTTGTTGTCTCAGAATCCGCGGACTTTTCAGCAGGAAGAACATCGTGTGATGCTCAATCCGTGTCACAAATCTTGCTCTCGCTGAATATATGTTTTTTTCCAACAAGCTGCTCCTTCTGCTCAGTTCCCTCCTCTTCAGGTTCTCTCAACCGCACTCTTCACTTTTCATCCAAATGATTACGGTTCAATCCATTTTTAGGCTAAGTATAAATGTACTTTTATTTTGAACTATGCATAGCTATTTGATAATGGGTCAGTTTGTGCTTTATCATGATGAAATTATTTTATTTTTTATTGTGTTCAGTGGGAGAATTGCCAACAAAGGTTTATGGTGGTCATTCAGTTGACAAAGGAAAAGTTGTACACACCGTGTCTCCAAGACCTCCGAAATTCACTATATTGAATGTATGTTTTGTTTGTTTTTTGATTTGTTAGTTTGATATCTTAATTGTATGATTCCTTCTTGAATAAAACATGTTGCCTTTTTGCAGGAACAACGAACCTTCATACAAATAAGAACTGTTCTGAAAGTTGTGGACAATTCTGGGGCAAAAAAGGTGATGTGCATATATACGCGTTGACTGGAAAGAAAGGAGCAACATTAGGTGACATGATATAAGTGTAAGGTTAGTATTTAATGAGCAGTTGTTTTGGTTTCTAGCGTAACATTATTTTAGTGATAAGATATTCACATGCGGTTCATGTGCAACTAATTTTGAATGATTTTTTGTTTTGATTTCTATTTTGTTTAATTCCATAATGTAATACTTGTATTTGATTGTACTGAAATAACTTTTCACCAAGTTGGATAAATTGATAAAGTAAGACCATAAACTATTGATATGAAAACATATTAATAATCATTGGAATAATTGACTGAGAATTACTTCATGTTAGTTAGGACTTATGATTGTCACTGAATGAGAGTCTTTAATCTATGACTATAAGGGCTGAGGTGCCTTCACCGTCCATTGTTGTAACTAAGTACACTTTGGTATAAGTGTTAATTTGGTTTGGATAAATTGTGACATTCACAAGATGATTTATATGTATTTTTGGTATTTTTTGATAGCAAGAAAAGCCAATAAATTTTATATATTTTTTTTTTAAAAAATAGTACAACAGCGTCGGCTTTTAGCGGACGCTACCCACTCACTATAGCATCCATTTTTGATAGACGCTATAATTAGCGTCTGCTCAAGAGACGCTTTAAACGGCAATTAAGAGAACAAAAGCGTCACCATAAAACCGAAGCTACTAGCGTCTGCCTATTATGTATGTTAGTAGCTTCGGTTTAGCCTCTATTCCAGCGGACTCCAATAGCGTCTCCCTCGACGCAATGCTTAGCATCAAGCTTTGAAGCGTCCATCTCGACATAGACTCTAAACTGACGCTAGAAACAGCGTAGAGTCTGTTATTTAGCATGTAGCGTCTGCTTTTGGCCGACGCTCCAGCGCAGTTTTGTTGTAGTGAATATGATAAGGGTTCACTCAGTCGACATGCAAATCTACATATTACCATAAGTTTGAAAATTTTCTAAACATCAATCAAAGTCCATGTCATTTCACACTTTAAGGTCTTTTTCAAAGGTTATAATGGGGCTTAGGTATAAGTGGGATAATATTTGGATAAATAGGCTACACAAAGTTTTTGAGTTAGGCATTCCTACGTATTTTTAACCATCAACCCGTTCCCACATTCACCTTTCATTCATCAATTTATAAAGGTACTAGAGATCATTATTGGGACAATCAAACCGTTGTAATTTTGATATACATTTTGAGTCCCTTCTTTTTGTTTTCTCTCTTTTTTTTTCTTTTTCATTTTCATTTTTTGAATACACCTATTTGTGCATTTTTCATGATTTTCATGCATTTTTTTTAATGAATCTCTAGTACCCCCACCCCAAACTTAGTTAGTTGCAATTCCAATAGCAACTTCAAACTTATTGTTTAGCAACACTCTAATTAGCCTAACTCAAAAGTAAAATTTAGGTCAATTACTAACAGTCTCTAGGCTTATCATGTAGTTTGTCACTGAACAAAAGTTCTAAACCTACCGGCTCAAAGTGGTTTTCAATAAGGAAAATTTTCACATAACATTAGGGTAGGCTACAAAAGCTTAGAGGATCAAGCAGAGTGCCTCAGTGTGTAAATGACAAGGACCAATCAACAATAAAGAAATTATGCAAGTTCTAGAAATGTAGTTGCACAGAACACTCATTATAATTAAATTAAAAAATAAAGATTTGGCCATGAACCTTGCAGTTGAGATTTCTGGGAGTTGTGACTACCTAGCACATGCCTAACACTTCGCCTTTGAAATCCAAGTCACTCCTCCATATGAACTTTCAGAATATCACTTGGTAATAAAATTGCTACTAGACTGGTAAACATCAAATGACAAGGAGATTCATCAATAATAAACAAGTTTCAATCTAGTACAAAATAAGGGAAAATCTTAAATATTACGAACCAAGATAAATTGTTCCAATTGTTCAAATATGACTGAAAATAAAATAAAAGGCAATAATTAGACAGAAAATAAATGTTGAACCATCAGTACTCCAACTCAATCCATGTTGATGTACTCTTGGTCAATCCAAGTGCTGGGATTATCTGCTGCCATCTCCCGAGGATCAATATTGGGCCCTATAGGGAATTCAAACCAGTGAAACGCCTCTCCTGCATTAAAATCACAAATAATCTCATGCCTTTTGAGTTAGGCATTCCTACGTATTTTTAACCATCAACTCGTTCCCACATTCACCTTTCATTCATCAATTTATAAAGGTACTAGAGATCATTATTGGGACAATCAAACCGTTGTAATTTTGATATACATTTTGAGTCCCTTCTTTTTCTTTTCTCTCTTTTTTTTTCTTTTTCATTTTCATTTTTTGAATACACCTATTTGTGCATTTTTCATGATTTTCATGCATTTTTTTTTAATGAATCTCTAGTACCCCCACCCCAAACTTAGTTAGTTGCAATTCCAATAGCAACTCCAAACATATTGTTTAACAACACTCTAATTAGCCTAACTCAAAAGTAAAATTTAGATCAATTACTAACAGTCTCTAGGCTTATCATGTAGTTTGTCACTGAACAAAAGTTCTAAACCTACCGGCTCAAAGTGGTTTTCAAGATGGAAAATTTTCACATAACATTAGGGTAGGCTAAAAAAGCTTAGAGGACCAAGCAGAGTGCCTCAGTGTGTAAATGACAAGGACCAATCAACAATAAAGAAATTATGCAAGTTCTAGAAATGTAGTTGCACAGAACACTCATTATAATTAAATTAAAAAATAAAGATTTGGCCATGAACCTTGCAGTTGAGATTTCTGGGAGTTGTGACTACCTAGCACATGCCTAACACTTCGCCTTAGAAATCCAAGTCACTCCTCCATATGAACTTTCAGAATATCACTTGGTAATAAAATTGCTACTAGACTGGTAAACATCAAATGACAAGGAGATTCATCAATAATAAACAAGTTCCAATCTAGTACAAAATAGGGGAAAATCTTAAATATTACAAACCAAGATAAATTGTTCCAATTGTTCAAATATGACTGAAAATAAAATAAAAGGCAATAAATAGACAGAAAATAAATGTTGAACCATCAGTACTCCAACTCAATCCATGTTGATGTACTCCTGGTCAATCCAAGTGCTGGGATTATCTGCTGCCATCTCCCGAGGATCAATATTGGTCATTGGCTTTGGTCATTGGCTTTGCCCCTCCACCGCTCAAAGTACTCATCCATCTCCCCTCTGGACCCATGAAACCTGTTATAATAATCTGTTACCAGGCGCCTATTTGCCTCCACTGCAGTAGTCAACTCTGGTCCAAATCTAGGACGGGCCCAGAAATGTTGGTCAAATGCCGCATTCATCCAATTGGCAGTACCAACCATGTAATCGAGCATCATGGGATGAATGGGTGGGTAGGCTCCGCTACTACTACCCTCGCCTTGGAACACTTGTGGCTATGGTGGGGGCTGAGCTGGCAGAGGCTGTTTTGGTTGAGCCAATCCCTCTGCACCCCGAACCAAGTCTAGCATGTATTTATCATAGTCCTCCACAAACTTTTTCATGACAAAATCCGTAATAGCCCACATACATTTAGCCTCCAAATCAGTAAGGTGCTCGGGACACCCCGCATCCTCACATAACCAACAGATAATATTAATATGAGGAAGTGCCTTGTGGCCTACAGAAACAAATTCATAAATGTTGTTGGCAATCAGGGCACCAACATCTATAGGGGAACCATCCAAAATCGGGGCGACCATAAGGACTCGCCTCAATGGAATATCAATGGCACTAGATGTACACTTAAAAGTTTGCAAAACCAAAGATGCCCAAGCTTTAGGGAAAAATTTGAAACAAGCTTTTACTAACCCTCGTGAATTCCGCCATTCAGTCCCCTCTCTGCACAATGTGTTCTTCAATTCCTCCCATCCCTGCCGGTGGTGTCAAATTCAGCAAATGATTAATAGACTTAGGACTATAATCAATGTCCTTACCCCTCACATAAAATTTGTACTTCTCACATTTTTTAGCATTTGCAAAGAACTCTAAAACCAAAGATTTATTGGTGACAGGATGCACCATGTTATTGAGATATTCCCAACCCCTTTGAGTAATTACTGCTTGGAAGTCAGGGTTGGCACCAAGTTTGTCACAATCAAATACTCTTTTCGGGACTACCCTGTTGGGCTGCGCATTAAGAAATATTTCGGGTTTAGTGGTGGTGTCTATTTTTGTGGGGTTCTCGTGGGGCTTTCTCTGGGGTTGGGTTTGGTTTTTTTAGTGGTGTGTTTAGTCTTTGTTTTTATTTTGGGGGCCATGGGTCAATTTGGGTAAGAATGAGTAGAGGAGAAAAGTTAAGATTTTTATGGTGAAAGGGGGTGATTGAAGTTGAGGGAAGTTATTGGTATAGATGGGGTTGAAGATTTTGTAGTTTAGAAAATAATTGAGATGAAAAGGGAAAAGATTTTTGACGGGGAAGAGAGAAATCGTGCGGCCGCAAAAAATTTGGCAGAGTTTGGGGAGGTTTTCAATTTCTAAGTTTAAGGTTTTGGAATTGGGTATATATAGGCAAGGGACATCGTGACACGATGGGACTAATCGTGTCATGATGCTATTGTTTTGTAACGTTTCTACGCTTTTGAAACTGCCCAGATCGTGCCACGATAAAGCCCATCGTGTCACAATTTGGAATTTTTTAAGACTTACTGAAAAAGATATCGTGACACGATGGGGGTATCGTGTCACGAATCGTGATTTTTAGCCTCCTTCTGGAAAAACGATATCGTGATACGACGGCCTATATCATGTCACGATCTGTAATTTTTGTCCACTTTCTAGAAAAATGATTTTTTTAGCCTCATCGTGTCACGATACCCCAATCGTGACACGATTGAGAGGCAAAAATGTTTGGTATTTTAATTTTGTAATTTTTTTGATTTTTTTTGAAAATTTTGTTTTTATAGGAAAGAAAAGAAAATCATACCTAAGATAAAAATGGTGGGTTGCCTCCCACCCAGCGCTTCTTTACTATCACTAGCTTGACTCGTGCCGACCTTAGAGGTCAGTCAGCACCAACGAGATCCTTTGAGTAGGAATCTCGCCCCCTTAGTAAGGTTTCAACCTTTGCCCATTCACCTTGAACGTCATAGAGGAGCCGGTTCTTGCAATTCAATTGCTCCATGAGGTGAAACCTCCTTAATCACAAACGGTCCTGACCACTTAGACTTAAGTTTCCCAGGGAACAATTTCAATCTTGAATTGTATAAAAGAACATAAGATTATTACTAATATAATATGTATATCCAAGAAAAGAAAAAAAAAAACAACAACAAACTAGAAAATTTATGTTAAAATAAAAAAGCAACAAACTACCAAAAAACTACAATTTATATTCGGAAAACAAAAAGAACAATAACTTATTGAATATCTGATAAAATTCAAAATATATAGAATCCAGAAATATACTTGTTTATAGTTTATTTTGATAAGCTAATTCAATTATAGCAACTTATTAATTTATTTCAATTTTACCCACCCAAGTTTCCCTTAGGATCCCCGTACCTTGTTAGCCATACCCATATTATCTTACTTGAAAAAATTAAATATTAATTAAATATAGTACTTTATGTCATTTCATATTTATATGTTAGTTTAATTGCTAATTTTATCCGATCAAAAAATTGTTAATTTTACTCTATATTACAAATTTAATTATTTATCCACTATTTTTTTATGAACAAAGTGAAAATTGATCATTATAAACTTAAACTATATAACTCTACAAATATGATAACAAAAATTATATTACATATAACAAAAGACTTAAATCATCTTTAATAGGCTAGGAACTAATATTTGCATTAATACTTAAACTAATAAGTGTACCGAGAGACTTATAATCATCAATAATAAACTTTAAACTAATATTTATATTAATATTTGTATAAATATGTATACAAAATGTTTTAAAATTATTTATAAAATATATTATTATTATTTCTAGAAAAAAATTTGGATTGAGCTATAGTCACACCATGCCTCAAAGTCCGCCCATGAATGAGAATGAGTATTTTAACATTGATTTTATTTGTTCATTTGGAAATTCAGAGGTTCAAGGTGAGTGTTAACAATTTTTTTAAATGATATTATTATTTAAGACTTTGGGAATTTCCAAACACAAATTCAAACTAAAAGTAAGACATCGCGTTATGCTTATAAGAAACATTATTTTTTTTGTCGAAATCAGGGTGTCTACCGCTGGCTGCAGTGACTATTCCCTTCGTTAGATTGGAGGCATCTCAAAGGGGGAGTGGTTATGGTGCATAAGTTTTTTCCTTATGCACCGTGTATAAATAATGAAAATTTCTTAGTGCACTCCCAAATTTCTAGCGCACCCCCCAAATTGGAGGGTGCGCTATAAATTTCAGGGGTGCACTAAGCAATATGAGGTATTTATGCACCGTAACTTGTGCCCCTCAAAGGATGGGATAGCTGACTCAGAGATTTAAAGTTGCTCCGTACTCAAGGCAAAGATTGAACCATCGACCATTGGTTAAGAAAGGATGAGTCCCAACCACTCATCTAGAGACGTCAAAATGGGCTGGGCTGCATGGGTCGGGCCATCAAGACCGAAAAAATGCCGGGATTGGGCTGTATAAATGCTAGCTAAATTGGCATCCAGGCTTTTTAGCCCGGCCCGTATTTACCCGTTGAAAATATGGGCTTACCCGAATGGCCCATGGGTCGCCCGAAAGCCCGCATATATGTTTTTTATTTTATTTTAGACACAACTCAAGTCCAAATCTTACTGTCGTACCCCAAATTTTACCCTTTCAAATTTTGGCATATATCCTGTTACAATCAATCTTGTTTCAAAAAGTAAAGATAGTTCAATTGGTAAAATAGGGAAAACGGTTTTTTCTTAGCTGATCACCCTACGGGGAAACGGTTGTCTTTCACAAAAAAATTAGGCACCCTACGGGACAATGCCTATTTTTGGTTTAAGCATCCTTCAGGATAGGAACTATCCTTAAGATCTAAACATCGTCGAGGCGATATCTGATCTTTTACTTTAGTAAGGCAAAATTCTGGGTATTTCTTATATTTAACTATCTTTCAAAGGCCTTTAAAGATATTTAAATAGGGGCAGCTGTCATACCCCAAATTTTACCCTTTCAAATTTTGGCATATATCCTGTTACAATCAATCTTGTTTCAAAAAGTCAAGACAGTTCAATTGGTAAAATAGGGAAAAGGGTGTGTTTAGTGAGCTAGGGGGCAGGGGTTCGACGCCACCTTGACTCTTTTAGTGTTTTATTTTATTTTGTGAGCTCTTTGATTATTTTTGTCAGATTTTTTGTTTCTTTTTATTTTTGTCCAAGAAGTAAAAATATAAATTGTATTTTTATTTGAACTGTGACCGAAAAAGGAAGTAAACATATTTTTTGAGCAAATTTTATTTCACCTTGCACACAAAGAAAAGAAAAAGCCCATCAAACATTATTTTTGAACAAAATCTTTGGCCTTGGCAATCAAGTAAACAAATTTACACTGTAAGTTTAATTTCACAGCAAATCATTCATAAAAACACAGAAAATTTCTCAAACTAATTTCAATAACAAATCTGTTACAGATTCTTTACAAATTTAACAACCCTAAATCAACACTATAAATAGAGTGCCAATTTCACACTAATTTTTACCCAAAAAAAACTTCAGAACACACAAAGAATTACAGAGCAAAAAACTCAGAAACAGATACACACTGCCTGAGCACAAAAGCTTCACGCAGCACCCTCCTAAACCCTTCAATTAATTTTTCTACACGCTGTAGAAAAATTAACCCCCATATCAGCCTTCATTCAGAGTACCTTGCACGCATAGAAAAAGGCATCAGTCGGAATCGGATACAACCGGAATCATAACTAAGCAGAAATAGAAAAGGATACGGTACTTACGCATCGAGGAGTTCACGGCACACCGGGTAGGTTAACCGATTCCTTAATCATGTAGAATAGTGCTTGCTTCATGTTTGTACATACTTACTGTAACGTCACTTTGCTTCTGCCCTGCTGTTGTTATTGTGTTTGTACCTTCAGTTTGAAACAAAATACCTTCTGCTGAAAAACTAGAAAATAACAGAATAGAAAAAATAAAAAAATAAAAACAGATCGGAAATCATTATCAAAATTTGGGGTTTTTTTTTTCTGTTTCAGGTTTGTTTTGGATCTGGAAAATTAGATTTAGGGGTTAAAAATAAACAAGAACATAATCGAAAAGAAAAGAAAAGAAATTAGAAAAAACAGAATTTAAAAAAAAAGGGTTAGGGTTTTGATTTGGGCACGCGTTTGGGCCTAATCAGGTGAATTGGGCCCTGCTTCCCTTCATATTTGTTTACTGCTTACACCCCTCTGGACTGCTGTTTGCACCTTCTGTAAATTTGATTTAATGTACATAATCTATTTAGTTAAATTAACTTAATTTATTCTGATTTAATTATTTAAGTCAAATTAAATAATAATCTACATTGTAAAATATATTTAAAAATATTGTGGATTAAAAGGGGCGCCCGAATGCACATTCATCCTCCCCTCGAACAATCGAATATTTAGCGCACGCTTTTTCTATCGATTATTAGTCTTCCACCTAAACCAAAAAGAACATTAAAAAAAAACATCAACCAATCAAAAATCTAATTTTTCGCCTTCGGGTCAATTCTTAAAAATCACCTTAAGAGGTAAAAGGAAATATTTTTCATAAAAAGCACAAACCAACACAATACCCAGAACTACGTAGCTTTGATTTCCTCATCGCACCGGAGGATACGTAGGAGCAAGAGTCATCTTGTCAACCATAATAATAAAAAACTTAATCCCCCCCCCCTTTCTTGTAAATAAAAATTCTAATAAATATAATAATAAAAACATGTAAATAAATTCTTTAAAAAGCCTTAATACCCTGGAATTAATTAGGAGGTTCCCGCTGAGTACAACGGATGTGAGGGGTGCTAATACCTTCCCCTTGCATAACCAACTCCCGAACTTGGAAATGGTTGCGATGACCATCCTTCCATTATTTTTTAGGTTTTATCAATATTTCCCTATTAAAATAAAATTTGGTGGCGACTCTGTGTCATTCCGAGTGTCCTAAACGCTCGGGCGATTTTCGCGGCGCGACAGCTGGCGACTCTGCTGGGGACCTTAGAGAGTTAGGCCTATCCATGTTAGTTTTAGGGTTAAGTGTTTTTTTTGTTTATTTATTTGTTTTTATTTTATTTTTATTTTTATTTTTATTTTCCTACATTTATTTTATTATATATTGTGGGGTCGGGTTTATTTATTGTTAAGGGAAGCTTTAAACACAAGCTTGAGAAAAACCTTAAGTTAAGTTAGGAGTTGCTAGTATGGACCCCCGGGATGCACATCCCTCGGGTGATTTACGAAGACTCCGCTCAGGGTAGATCTATTCGAAACGTCCCTCAGGCATTGGCTAGCCCATCCTGCTGTTGGAATTTCGAACATGGTCAGCGACCCTGGGGACCTTTAGAACCCAATGACTTCATTTGAGGGGAATCCTTCAAGATTCCGCCATGCATCATGGGGAAGGCCTTGAATGTTGTTCCCAACCTCAAGTGTTGCTAAAAAAAAAAAAGCAAAAAAAACAAATAACCATAGAACCATCCTGGTGAGGGGTTGGGTATGCAAAACATAGAACCATCCTATATAGGGAATCCTACCCTTAGGTTGTTTTATTAGCCCAAACTTGAGCATACATGTCATGCATCTGCATTCAAATAAAGGCATGCACTTATATTTTCGGGGAATTTTAAAAATAATAGGTCTATCGTTAAAGCACTTTGAAAAATGAGTTCAAATAAGAGAGGAACACTCCAGATAAAAGCACAGCTACCTGATATGAAGAGTCTAAAGTCCTTCAGTAATAAATTGACCAGTATCAGAAGAGGAAGCTTCAATCTCAAATATGGGGGGATTCTTGGTCTTCACAATACTCCTGTCCAGATAGAAGCTGTGACCGCTCTTGCCCAGTTCTATGACCCTCCTTTAAGGTTCTTTACATTCCGAAATTTTCAACTGGCACCTACAATAGAGGAGTATGCGCAAATCTTGGGGTGTCCTGAAAAAGAAAGAGGTCCTTACAAGGGGATCGGAAAAGTTCCAAGACTTGAAGACTTGGCCTTCGAATTGATGGTTCCCTTATCAGATTTAACTTATCACTACCAGGAAATAAAAAGGACATCTGGTAGCATCCGCGGGTTCAAGAGAGAGTTCTTGGAAGCAAAAGCAAAAGAATTTTGGGACGCTCGAGAATGGGGGTATTTTGAAGACATGTTGGCCTTGCTCATCTTTGGGTTGGTTCTCTTCCCAAATCTTACAAATTTCATTGATGATGTAGCCCTTAGTGCATTCTGGGCCGCCAAAGTCAAAAAGGAAGATATAGTGCCCGCACTCCTTGCTGATGTTTACTATACTCTTCATCTTCGACACGAGAAGAAAGGGGGACTATTGATGTGTTGCATTCCCTTATTGTACACATGGTTCACCTCCTATATATCCAAAAATCCTTCCATGATAAGAACCATGAGTGGCGACGAATGGTCCCAAGAGCTTGTTTCTCTTACGGATAAATCTATTCTTTGGCACGTGAAGAAAATTGATAGAGATGGGGTGATCCTTACCTGTGGAGAATTCACTAATGTGCCCTTAATAGGCACAAGGGGGTGCATCAACTACAACCCTGTATTGGCTTTGAGACAGTTTGGTTACCCATTAAGAGGAGAACCCAGTAATGAAGACTTGAAAGAGCTCGTACTGCACAACATGGGTGCCGGCGACCCTAACATGCTCGTGAGAATCATCCGATCATGGGAGAGGGTGCTCAAGAACAATGATGAGTCAGGAAATAAAAGGAAGACCACAGATAAGCCCTATGCTCCATGGGTCAAAAAACACGCCATGGAGGTCAAGCTTCCTTTTACCGCCTACCCGTCGGCTCATCCCCGATCGCCAAAGCCAACTCCTATCTCTATTGCAGAAATTGATGAGATGAAGGCAACTATTGTTCGCCTTGGAAAAGAAAAAGAAGAGATGGAGCAGAACCTCCACCAAGCCTCTTCGGGATCGGCGAAGGCTCGAAGCTCTCAACCGCGCACACGAACGGTCGCTAGCAGAAACTCGAGGGCGATATGTGGCTGAACAAGAAAATCATGATAAAGTGAGCGAGGCACTCAGAGCATCCACGGAAGAAGCTAAGGCTCGCGAGTTCATATTGAGGAAAACTCAAGAAAAGGGTGGTGAATGGCAGGGAGCATGGGAAGCACTACTCAGAGAAAATGCAGGACTAAAGAATGCCCTCAAGGAACGCGACTGCCAAGTGAAGAAGGCTGAGGATAATTGTTTCAAGGCCCAGGTAGAATAGGAAGAACTCGAAGAAGAAATGGAAAAAAATTACAAATCATATGTCGCGGAACTCAAACGAAGTTTGGAAGAAGCTCAAAATACGATCCTTCATGAGAGTCGCCTTCGCAGCGCCACTAAAGGTGCATATCACAGAACCCCTACTGAGTACGATGCACTGTTGGAAGAATTGAGGAGCTGCAAGGAAAGCGAAATGAAATACAGACATGATTGTGGAAAACTGGAAAGAATGTGTCTATCCCATGAACGTGAGATGGAAGAAATGCAGATGGAGAACGATAGCTATTGGACTCTGCGAGACAAGTATGACACATTTAAGCATGAAGCAGAAGGCTTGGGAAGCAACAACCAAGCCTACGAGCACGAAATTACTCGCCTGAAGGATCAAATAGAAAGCTTGATGGATAGGAACAAAGCCTATCTATACCAGATTAACCGCCTGGAGATTATCAATGGGGAAGATGAAGGGACCATAGGAATGCTGGAAAGAGAGGTTGGCCAATGGATGGATAAGTTCTCAAGATTGGCTGAGTTTGCAAATCACTTGGTACAAGACATTCCAGGACTGTATGAACAGGCTGAAATAGAGATGAACGATCTTTATACGCCCCCTGTTGTTTCCCAGTTTGTTAGAAGATGTGGAGTCATGTTGGAAGGGTTTGCAATCAGCCTAAGATTGGCCCGGCATGCAAATGCAAACCCCTGAGTCTTTAATATTTACTTCCAAAAATAAGGTCATGTGGACCAAAGTCTTTATTTCCTGTTTTTATTTATAGAAAAAGGTCATGTGGACCAAGTCTTGAGTCAAAGTAGCCTACAAGGCAAGTTTTGTTAAGTCTGGAGTCAGTCAAGAGTAGCCTACAAAGCAAGTTTTGTTTTCAATGATTATGTGAACCTACCGCATTAATGAAGGTTTATTCAAATATATCTTGATTGTCTCATGTTTCTAAATGCTTACGATAAACGCTTAACTTTGAAATTCCCCTTAAAATAAAAGTTTCAACTCTTCATTCATATACATACATCCACATGCATTCATTCATGAAAAAAGCTCATTCCTCCCTCTCAAAAACTCCA
Organism: Trifolium dubium; assembly: GCA_951804385.1. NCBI lineage: Eukaryota > Viridiplantae > Streptophyta > Magnoliopsida > Fabales > Fabaceae > Trifolium > Trifolium dubium. The sequence goes on from OX638065.1 coordinate 28,110,074, forward strand.
GGAATTTCAAAAATAATCTGGAAACCAAGGAAACGGTTGCCATCAGCACCTACTCTCCCACACTCTCACGGGACACGTGCTAATTTGAAGAAGATTATGGAAGGACTCGAGGAAAATCAAATAGCCTTGAGCAAGGATGTGGATTCTCTCAAAAAAGGCATGGAGAAGCTCTTCGAAACACTCAAGAAGCAGGCCAATTAGAAAGCGGCAAGAGCCGAGGAGAAGAAGAAGGCCAAAGCGCTGAAGAACAAGCACAAGGAAGAAGAGGACCCATGGCATCCTAAGGATCCTCCAAGCTTCAAACCTCCTAAAAATTCGGGACAAGCCCCATCTGGAGGAGTCTTTGAAATACTAAGGCATGTCGAAGATTTCTCTGACGGCGAACAAGAGTATGTCCAACCTCGCCTTACCAATACCACTCAAGGTGTTATGCCTAACCAGCAAGTGATAGCTGAGAATCATCCAAGTGCTGAATCCACACAGATCCAAGCTCTGGAAGAAAGGCTAAAAGCTGTGGAAGGGTTCAATGCCTATGGTTTCAATGCCTTGGACATGTGTTTGGTCCCAGATGTGGTGCTTCCACCAAAATTCAAGGCACCTGACTTTGAAAAATACAAAGGGATTCACTGCCCCAGAAACCATTTAAGGATGTTCTGTAGAAAGATGGCGGCACACGCTACCAATGAGAAGCTGATGATTCATGTGTTCTAAGACAGTCTGAGTGGAGCATCTTTGGACTGGTATATGCAGCTGGAAAAAGGCCAAATTCAGTCATGGAAGGATCTCACTTATGCTTTCATGAAACAATACAAATACAATCTAGATATGGCTCCCAACCGAATGCAGCTACAAGCCGCTTCGCAGAAGAAGGATGAATCTTTCAAAGAATACGCCCAGAGGTGGAGGGAACTAGCTGCTCGTGTACAACCACCACTCTTAGAAAAGGAGTTGGTAGACACTTTCATGAGCACCTTGTAAGGGCCTTATTACGAGAAGATGGTCGGAAGCGTATCATCTAGCTTCGCTGATGTGGTAACTATTGGTGAGCGAATAGAAGAAGGAATAAAGAATGGTAAGATCCAAGGTGCCCCTAAGTCTCAAATTGGGGCAAAGAAATTCTTTGGCAATAATCCAAGAAAGATGGAAGGAGAAACTAATGCCATAAGGTCATCACAAGCATCCTCTGCTCCGCTGTCATATTATCCTTATTCTCAACCACCACCAGCGGTCCCTCAGGAAAATCATCAACAACAAAGAAGGAAATCAGTCCGGGACATGGAATGGTTATAGACAGGTACCAGTGCAGTTTGATCCTGTTCCCGTACCATACGGTCAAATCTTGCCGTACGTACTGAAACAAGGATGGGTAGAGACCAGACCCCTCAAACCTATGATGCCGCCATATCCATCCGACTACGATGTGAACACTAAATGTGATTTCCATCAAGGGGCACCTGGCCACAGCATTGAAAATTGTAAGACTTTCAAATACATAGTTCAAGAGCTCATGGATAATAAACAGTTGCTCTTTAAAGAAGTGAAGCCCAATGTGACCACCAAGCCACTTCCTGGTCATACAGGCGCTTCAATAAATGCTGTGGAGGAATATCAGGGGTACGATCTAATCAAGGAGGTGCCTCAAATAAAGACCCCTATGTCAGTAATCAGAGAAAAATTGATTGGTTATGATGTATTTGAAGAAATGAATTCCCATTGTGATATCTGCACAACAAACCCGAGCCATTGTCAGAAGATGAAAGCGTGCTTACAACAGATGATGGATCAAGGCTTGGTTCAAATCGGGTACTCAAAGGCCGATACATGTGTTGCCACTTTGGAATCTCAAAGTCCAACACCCATTGAGATCTCTTACATAAGGAAGGAGACACGTGTTGCCACCTTGGAATCTCAAGGTCCAGCACCTATTGAAATCTCTTACCAAAGGAAGGAGACACATATACCTGTAAAATCGGTAGAACCCATAGTATTCCATGTGCCTACACCATTTCCTTTTGAAAACACAAAGGAGGTACCATGGAATTATGAGCACACTGCTTATATGGGAGGAAAATTGCTATCCAAGATAGAACCTGATGTCACCAATATAACAGGTATAGGAGGTATAACAAGAAGTGGCAGAATCTATGCCCTGGAGTTGGCCAAGGGGAATGCAAGCACCTCAACCCCTCCTAAGGAGAAAAGTGCGGTACCTCAGGAAGAAGCTGAAGAATTTCTGAGGATCATCAGAAAAAGTGACTACAAGATAGTTGACCAGCTGGGTCAAACACCTTCCAAGATTTCTATGTTGTCTTTGCTTCTTAGCTCTGAAGCTCACCGAGAAGCATTGTTGAAGGTATTAAACGACTTTCATGTGGCAAAAGACATCCCTGTTGATCAATTTGATGGGGTGGTTGGTAATATCACTGCAAGCAGGTGTCTCGGGTTCACGGATGATGAGTTAACCCCGGGTGCAAAATATCACAACAAAGCCTTGCACATCTCGGTGAAATGTTTGGATACTACTCTGTCCAAAGTACGGATAGATACAGGTTCATCTCTGAATGTGATGCCCAAAAGAACCTTACTGCAATTGACAAAAGATGATGCATCAATGAGGCCAGGTACCTTTGTGGTAAAAGCCTTCGACGGATCCAGAAGGGCAGTATTAGAAGAGGTCGACTTACCTATGTTAATCGGCCCTAAGCTCTTCACTATCACTTTTCAAGTCATGGACATCAACCCAACTTACAGTTGTCTTCTCGGACGACCTTGGATCCATGCTGCTGGTGCTGTCACTTCCACACTGCATCAGAAACTCAAGTTCATAGCCGACGATACACTGGTCATTGTTTGTGGCCAAGAGGACCTAATGGTGAGCCACCTCTCATCATTCCGATACATAGATGGAGGCGAAGGAGGCGAGGAAACTTCTTTCCAAGCACTAGAGATTGCTATTGTCACAACCATGGGCTTAGAAAATGCTTGTGTTAAAAAGACAAGCCTACCCTTGAATTCTTGGAAAGCTATGAAGGAAGCCTTGGAAGGGTGTAATCCGGAAGGATGGGGCAAGCTGCCGGACATTCCGGAAAAGAAAGACCGCTTCGGCCTTGGGTATCAACCATCAGAGACCATGGTTCAGAAGAAGGGCAAAGGGAGAATCCCGACCATCAATGAGACATTCAGCAGTGCCGGGTTCAATCGAGATGAAGAAGTGGTCGCTATTGAAGATGCTGATGAAGGAATACAAGATTTGGTCTATCACTGCAACCCAGACGAGACTCTCAACAACTGGAAGGCCATAGAGATTCCGGAGATATTTTCTATTTCTAAGTAATGTTCTGTTTTGAAATAAAATCCTATGCTCTGCCCAAGGCATAAGGATAATATTTATAGGGCCCCCTTATGTTTCAATTATTTATCTATCAATAATAAAGATGCATTTTGTGTTCATTAAAAAGCTCCTTTTCTTTCATGTCTTTTTAAAAAATGGCAACACTGTCTTCATTCATAAAGTCTTCAATCATGTCCATCATCCTAAATAAAAAAAATCATCTTCATGCAGATCAATAAATAAATTCACTGAAAATAATGCTGTTACAATCCCCTGCGACCTTGAATTCTCAATTAACCAAGCCGAAGAAGGTGATAAGGACGATTGTGAACTTCCTGAAGGGTTAACACGCCTCCTAGAGCAAGAGGAGAAAGTAATCCAACCCCACGAAGAATTAATAGAAATTATCAACTTGGGGACTGATGAAGACAAAAAAGAAATCAAAGTGGGCGCCTCCTTGAAAGAAGATGTGAAAGCAAAGTTGATCGAGCTGTTGCGTGAATATGCAGATGTGTTCGCTTGGTCATATCAAGACATGCCCGGATTAGATACTGACATCGTTGTCCACAAATTGCCGTTTAAGCCAGAATGCCCGCCTGTGAAGCAAAAGTTGAGAAGGACTAAACTTGAGATGGCTCTCAAAATCAGAGATGAGGTCAAAAAACAATTCGATGCCGGTTTCCTAGCGGTTGCTAAATACCCTGAATGGGTCGCCAACATCGTACCCGCGCCGAAGAAAGATGGCAAGGTCCGAATGTGTGTAGATTACCGGGATCGGAATAGAGCAAGTCCAAAAGATGATTTCCCACTACCTCACATCGACATACTGGTGGATAACACAGCCCAGTTCTCAGTCTTCTCCTTTATGGACGGATTCTCCGGTTATAATCAAATCAAGATGCCTCTAGAAGACATGGAGAAAACAACATTCATCACTCCATGGGGAACTTTCTGCTACAAAGTCATGCCTTTCGGATTAAAGAATGCCGGGGCAACATATCAAAGGGCCATGGTAACTCTCTTTCACGATATGATACACAAAGAGATAGAAGTCTATGTCGATGATATGATTGCTAAATCCCAAACAGAAGAAGAGCACCTGATTCATTTACAAAAGTTGTTCGATCGATTGAGGAAATTCAGACTACGGTTGAATCCTAACAAATGCACTTTCGGCGTTCGATCAGGGAAACTGCTAGGGTTTATAGTCAGCCAAAAGGGAATTGAAGTCGATCCAGACAAGCTAAAGGCTATACAAAATATGCCTGCACCAAAAACCGAGAAGGAAGTTCGTGGATTTCTGGGAAGGTTGAATTACATTGCCCGATTCATATCACACCTCACAGCAACGTGTGAACCTATATTCAAGTTACTGAGGAAAAATCAAATCATTCAGTGGAATGAGGAATGCCAAGAGACTTTATATCAAATCAAAAAATATCTACAAGAGCCGCCAATCTTGGTACCTCCAGTTCATTGGAGACCTCTCATTATGTATCTGACAGTACTTGAAGGATCAATGGGTTGTGTACTGGGGCAGCATGATGAAACAGGAAGAAAAGAGCACACCGTCTACTTCTTGAGCAAAAAGTTTACTGATTGTGAATCAAGGTACACACCGCTTGAGAAGACTTGTTGCGCTCTAGCATGGGCAGCCCGGCGCCTAAGGCAGTATATGTTGACTCACACTACTTGGTTGATATCAAAAATGGATCCCATCAAGTACATGTTTGAGAAGCCCGCTCTAACTGGGAAGATTGCACGCTGGCAGATGCTGTTATCTGAGTACGACATCCAATATCTCACACAAAAGGCGATAAAAGGGAGTGTTCTCTCCGAGCATCTTGCTCACCAACCTTTGGAGGAATACCAACCTATACAGTTTGACTTCCCGGATGAAAATATTGTGGTTATAGACAGTGAAAAATTCATAAGTGACGATGAAGGGCCAGAACCAGGAGCTCGGTGGAAACTAGCCTTCGATGGCGCATCAAATGCCATGGGGCACGGGATTGGAGTTGTCTTAATATCACCAAGAGATGGGTACAAGCCTTTCACAGCCAGGTTATGCTTTGATTGCACAAATAACATGGCAGAATATGAAGCATGCATATTAGGTCTGGAAGCTGCAATTGATTTAAGGATCAAGATCCTTGAGGTGTATGGAGACTCTGCACTAGTCATCTACCAAGTGAAAGGAGAATGGGAGACCCGACATCCCAACCTAATCCCATATCGGGATCATGTCCTAAAACTGGCGAAATATTTCGATGACATCACCTTTCACCACATTCCTAGAGAAGAGAATCAAGTAGCTGATGCTTTGGCTACTCTGTCATCCATGTACAAAGTGAACTATTATAATGAAGCACCAGCAATAAGGGTACATCGTAAAGATGAGCCTACGGTGAGTACACTCGAAGGAGAAATGGATGATAAACCTTGGTTCCATGACATCAAACAATATCTTGAGAAACAAGTTTATCCAGAAAATGCATCAGCTATAGACAGGAAAACCCTGAGAAGATTATCATCGCAGTTCTTTCTAGATGGAGATGTTCTTTACAAAAGGAATCATGATATGGTCCTGCTCAGATGTGTGGACAAACAGGAGGCCGACACGATCATCAATGAAGTTCATGAGGGATCCTTTGGGACCCATGCCAATGGGCATACAATGGCAAGAAAGATCTTAAGGGCAGGCTACTACTGCTTGACTATGGAAGCCGATTGTTTCCGCCACGTTAAAACTTGCCACAAATGCCAAATATACGCCGACAAGGTGCACGTACCACCGACTCCATTGAAATCGGAATTGATGAAGCCCCATGGCCATTCTCCATGTGGGGAATTGATGAAATCGGAATGATCGAGCCAAAAGCGTCCAATGGACACCGTTTCATCTTGGTTGCCATCGACTATTTCACTAAATGGGTCGAAGCTGCATCTTATGCTAATGTGACAAAGCAAGTGGTTACCCGCTTCATCAAGAAAGAAATCATCTGCCGATATGGTATACCCAACAAAATTATCACAGATAATGGGTTGAATTTAAACAACAAAATGATGAAGGAGTTATGCGGGGAATTCAAAATTGAACATCACAATTCCTCGCCGTATCGACCCAAAATGAACGGTGCTGTAGAGGCGGCTAACAAGAATATCAAGAAGATCGTTCAGAAAATGGTAAAGACTTACAAAGATTGGCACGAGATGCTACCCTTTGCACTACATGGCTACAGAACGACAATCCGTACCTCTACAGGGGCAACTCCCTTCTCCTTGGTATATGGCATGGACGCAGTGCTTCCTATTGAAGTTGAAATCCCTTCGCTAAGAGTCCTAATGGAGACCAAGCTAGAAGAGGCTGAATGGGTCCGGGCAAGATATGATCAACTGAATCTCATAGAAGAAAAACGACTGACAGCTTTATGTCACGGGCAGCTCTATCAAAGAAGACTGAAGAAAGCATTCGTAAAAAGGTTCGTCCTCGAGTGTTCAAGGAGGGGGATCTAGTGCTGAAAAAGATATTACCCATCCACAAGGATCCACGCGGAAAATGGACACCTAACTATAAAGAAAGCCTTTTTCGGTGGAGCCTTGATTATCACTACTATGGATGGAGAGGAGCTTCCACCCTCAGTGAACTCCGATGCAGTTAAAAAATATTATGCCTAAAATAAAAAAAAAACTCGCTAGATCGAAAACCTGAAAAGGCGGTCTAGGCAATAGAGAGCGTCCCGGTAGACTGAAAACCTGAAAAGGCGGTCTAGGCAAAAATTAGGGACATCAAAAAAGGAAAAATCCCGGTGGGCTGAAAACTCGAAAGAGCGGTCCAGGCAAAAGTTAGGGATATATAAATAAAGGCAAAAAAACTGCAGCATATAGACCCACAAGAGAAATCCAAACGGAACAGAGTGATCCAATTGTCATCTTCGGAGCAACGGATCGCGAGTCCAAAGTCAAAGGGGAAAGTAGCATGTGTTGTATTTCAGTGAATCTCAAATAAATTTTGTTGCCATTTTATCTTTTCTAGTGACTTCCTCTTATAGGAGTTGCATCCTCAATGTACTGTCTACCCGTTTACGGGCCTGAATTCATCAATAAAAATTGTCTTGTTGCTTTCTAGTACTCATTCTCTCTTATTTGATCACAAAATGCTAATTTGTTTTTGATAAATAATGCATTGTAAGCACTAAAAATGATAAAAAGAAGTTTTTCAAAGCATATTTTACTTCGAATTATGAAATGTTGAAAGAGTGTCTATGGCTCAAAGGTTACATAAGATGCTCGAAACCAGATATTTCTCGTCAGCATCACAATTCAAACTGTACACAATAAGGACTGACCTTCCAAAGGCACTTCAAGTATACAGGTTTCCCGTTATGCCTAAATGGTCTCTCAAGAATAGGCATTCCGTTTCTTTGGTAAAGGGCTAGAGTTCGAGGGGGCTATTAGACACTGCCATGAACAAAATCTTGTCTCCCCAGCATTTTATCTCACGCATCCATAAGCATATCATGCATTACACATGCATCGAGAATAAGAACAAAAATTCAGTTTCCAATTGACAAAGCCAAATCAAGCTCAGCTTTGCATCATGCATCATTCACGATTAACATCATCATGCACAAAACCATGTGCAACATAACCAGAAATAAATCTAGAGTTTCCTCAGCATGGAATGTTAGGCGGGTACTTCATATCCCCAACAAATCAGATTAGCCCGACCACGGGCTGATAGGAACCACTCACACTTATTCTTAGGATCTAAGCACCCTGAGGGGAGATGGTCTAATTATGTTAGCACCCTGCGGGGCAATAACCAGTTATTTTTAGGATCTAAGCACCCTGAGGGGAGATGGTCTAATTATGCTAGCACCCTGCGGGGCAATAACCAGTTATTTTTAGGATCTAAGCACCCTGAGGGGAGATGGTCTAATTATGCTAACACCCTGCGGGGCAATAACCAGTTATCTTTAGGATATAAGCACCCTGAGGGGAGAAGATCTAATTATGTTAGCACCCTGCGGGGCAGCAACCATTTATCTTTAGGCTCTAAGCACCCTGAGGGGAGATGACCTAACGCTGTTGGCACCCTGAGGGGCGACGACTATCCTTTAGCGGAAACACTCTGCGGAGTGACGATTTCCTTTTAGTTTAAGCACCCTGAGGGGCGACAACTATCCTTTAGCAGAAACACTCTGCGGAGCGACGATTTCCTTTCGATTTAGCACCTTGTGAGGTGACGACTACCTATTTAACTTAAGAATCCTGCGGGGCAGCGTTAGTTGAAGTACCCTACGGAGCGACGACTTCTTCTTGGTTTAGTTACCCTACGGGGAATGGTTATCTTTCAAAGTTAGGCATCATTCGAGACCATGCCTACTTTTAGTCAGAATACCCTCCAGGGCAATGACTTATTCTTAGCTGATCACCCTACGGGGAAACGGTTGTCTTTCACAAAAAAATTAGGCACCCTACGGGACAATGCTTATTTTTGGTTTAAGCATCCTTCAGGATAGGAACTATCCTTAAGATCTAAACATCGTCGAGGCGATATCTGATCTTTTACTTTAGTAAGGCAAAATTCTGGGTATTTCTTATATTTAACTATCTTTCAAAGGCCTTTAAAGATATTTAAATAGGGGCAGCTGTCATACCCCAAATTTTACCCTTTCAAATTTTGGCATATATCCTGTTACAATCAATCTTGTTTCAAAAAGTCAAGACAGTTCAATTGGTAAAATAGGGAAAAGGGTGTGTTTAGTGAGCTAGGGGGCAGGGGTTCGACCCCACCTTGACTCTTTTAGTGTTTTATTTTATTTTGTGAGCTCTTTGATTATTTTTGTCAGATTTTTTGTTTCTTTTTATTTTTGTCCAAGAAGTAAAAATATAAATTGTATTTTTATTTGAACTGTGACCGAAAAAGGAAGTAAACATATTTTTTGAGCAAATTTTATTTCACCTTGCACACAAAGAAAAGAAAAAGCCCATCAAACATTATTTTTGAACAAAATCTTTGGCCTTGGCAATCAAGTAAACAAATTTACACTGTAAGTTTAATTTCACAGCAAATCATTCATAAAAACACAGAAAATTTCTCAAACTAATTTCAATAACAAATCTGTTACAGATTCTTTACAAATTTAACAACCCTAAATCAACACTATAAATAGAGTGCCAATTTCACACTAATTTTTACCCAAAAAAAACTTCAGAACACACAAAGAATTACAGAGCAAAAAACTCTGAAACAGATACACACAGCCTGAGCACAAAAGCTTCACGCAACACCCTCCTAAACCCTTCAATTAATTTTTCTACACGCTGTAGAAAAATTAACCCGCATATCAGCCTTCATTCACAGTACCTTGCACGCATAGAAAAAGGCATCAGTCGGAATCTGATACAACCGGAATCATAACTAATCAGAAAGCAGAAACAGAAAAGGATACGGTACTTACGCATTGAGGAGTTCACGGCACACCAGGTAGGTTAACCGATTCCTTAATCATGTAGAATAGTGCTTGCTTCATGTTTGTACATACTTACTGTAACGTCACTTTGCTTCTGCCCTGCTGTTGTTATTGTGTTTGTACCTTCAGTTTGAAACAAAATACCTTCTGCTGAAAAACTAGAAAATAACAGAATAGAAAAAATAAAAAAATAAAAACAGATCGGAAATCATTATCAAAATTTGGGGGTTTGTTTTTTCTGTTTCAGGTTTGTTTTGGGTCTGGAAAATTAGATTTAGGGGTTAAAAATAAACAAGAACAGAATCGAAAAGAAAAGAAATTAGAAAAAACAGAATTTAAAAAAAAAGGTTAGGGTTTTGATTTGGGGATTTTATTTTTGATTTGGTGTTTTTGATAACCAATTCGGGTTTAATTCGTGATTAATCGGTTAAAATAGTGTTAAAAAACAATTTTTGTGTTAATTTTGGGGTTGGGAACGAATCTGGAAAAATCTGGAAAATTGATGAAGGTATGAGTTTTCCGGTTGAAACTCAACCGGAAAACTCATCGGTTTCTGAAAAACGCGGTGGCGGGTGCGACGGCGCGCCTGCAGAGTCGTCGGAAAACTGGGTCGGCGCGGTGGCTGTTCTTCATTCATGAAGAACACTCAAGAACAATGTATGAATATGGAGAGAGAGAAGAGAGAGACCGGTTGAATGAGAGAAAGAAGAGAGAGAAATTTTTTGGTAAAATGAGAAAATTTCTGAAGAACAACAAATATATACTGCCTTCTTTTAATCCGGTGTACGCGCGCGCACGACAGTTCCCATGCACCCCCTCTGCTTGATCAAGATCAAGCGGATTCTGTCTGCTGCACGCGTTTGGGCCTAATCAGGTGAATTGGGCCCTGCTTCCCTTCATATTTGTTTACTGCTTACACCCCTCTGGACTGCTGTTTGCACCTTCTGTAAATTTGATTTAATGTACATAATCTATTTAGTTAAATTAACTTAATTTATTCTGATTTAATTATTTAAGTCAAATTAAATAATAATCTACATTGTAAAATATATTTAAAAATATTGTGGATTAAAAGGGGCGCCCGTATGCACATTCATCCTCCCCTCAAACAATCGAATATTTAGCGCACGCTTTTTCTATCGATTATTAGTCTTCCACCTAAACCAAAAAGAACATTAAAAAAAAACATCAACCAATCTAAAATCTAATTTTTCGCCTTCGGGTCAATTCCTAAAAATCATCTTAAGAAGTAAAAGGAAATATTTTTCATAAAAATCACAAACCAACACAATACCCAGAACTACATAGCTTTGATTTCCTCATCGCACCAGAGGATACGTAGGAGCAAGAGTCATCTTGTCAAGCATAATAATAAAAAACTTAATTCCCCCCCCCCCCCCCCCCCCCCCTTTCTTGTAAATATATCTTGTAAATAAAAATTCTAATAAATATAATAATAAAAACATGTAAATAAATTCTTTAAAAAGCCTTAATACCCTGGAACTAATTAGGAGGTTCCCGTTGAGTACAACGGATGTGAGGGGTGCTAATACCTTCCCCCTGCATAACCAACTCCCGAACTTGGAAATGATTGCGATGACCATCCTTCCATTATTTTTTAGGTTTTATCAATATTTCCCTATTAAAATAAAATTTGGTGGCGACTCTGTGTCATTCCGAGTGTCCTAAACGCTCGGGCGATTTTCGCGGCGCGACACTTACAAAATAATCATAAAATTTTAATTATGTTTGATTATGCTCATTTGTGTGAATATTTAATTGTAAATTATAATTGTGTTGTTTGATTATGCATGAACTTAATTTGTTTTGAAAAATTATTTGAATTTATTTTATGTTATTTGGTTGATTGGTAACTTATTTTGAATGATGTAAACTTATTTGTATCATATTTGGAATGTTTAATTTTTTTTCCTCCAACAAATTGTTTTTTTGATAGTGGAAAAAAAAAAAAAAAAATAAGCAATTCGGGCCGGACTTATCCGAAAGCCCACTAGCCCGCAAAGGGCCAGACTCGGGCACTAATTTTTTAACATATATATTTTATCCCGGGCTTTCTAATCCGGTCCGATAAAACCCTCAACTCATCCGGACCGGGCTAAAATAGGCTGGGCCGCCCGTTTTGACAACTCTACACTCATCCACATCCTCTAAATTTTTTAAGAAACATTGATTATGATAATGGTTTAACAATGACTTATTTTTTTAGTTTCTTCAAAAAAAAAAAACAATGACTTATTTTAGGAAGAACACTGTAATATAAGTGGTATTGTCATTACATGAAAATATATGGGTTATAAAATATTCAGACATTAAAAGGGACCCTAATCTATCTTTTAAATTAAGACATTAAAAGGTAAAATCTATTGTGATTAGTTATATTTTTAAAAAATTTGTGACTTATGATTTCTTAATGGCAATTTATAACGTTGGTGAAAAATTGAATTTCTTAAGTTGTTTTTGTAATTTAAATAAGCTTAACTATTGTATATTTTGTCTTTATATTGTCTTAAATAATAAACATGGTCCTCTTATTATTTTTTGTTGCTGATAAAACATGTGAGTTTAACTCAGTTGATAGAGATATTGCACAAAATATTCAGAGGTTGGAGTTCAAATCCTGGTACACCAACTTATTCACGGTGAAATTCTAACTACCGGATTACTTGATAAAGAAAATGTCCTCTTATTCTTTCTTTTTTTAATTGATAAAACATGGTCATCTTATTCTTTTTTGTTTTGGTCAAAATCTCTATTATATACATTAAGATAGGTTCACGGAGCTCTCTCGTGCATTCTCAAGAAAATTTACTTACGTGGCATTCAATTAGAACTTCTGATTTTTTTTTTTATATTTTTTTTTAGATATTTTTTTTAGCATAATTTTGTTGCATTCTTAGAAAAATTTGCTTAGGTGTTATTCAATTAGAGCTTCACTAATTTTTTTTTGTAAAGATCTTTTTAATTAACTTAAGCAATTAAAATAAAAACTATGGATAATAACAAAAAATAATATTTTTAGATAACAACAACTTAATTTGTTTCCACTCTAGCATAATAAGTCCGAATATAATTTAACTATATATAGAAAACACATTCATCGTGAGAAACATATTACATTCATGGTCAAAGAATTTGAACATCAATTTAGACTGTTTGTGGCTCATGTTTAATCCAGATATTCCCGAAACTGGCGACGTTAAAATTGATGTATGATTCTATTCTTATATCAATTATAAATTATATTTAAGAAATTTTCAGTTATGCGTATATGTAATTGTTTATTAATTTTTCCTTTCAATTTTTTTAGAACTTATGAAAAGAATGTTTCTCTTATACAAGTTTTAGTTCATCTCCAAGGTTTTCCATCACGATCTACTTAAAATCACACCTATGAGAAATATTGAGACACTTTTAGAATGTCAACAAGTAAGACAATTTTCTTTTACAATTTATGGGTATTTTATTATTATTATTATTATTATTATTTGTTCAAAAAATTATTATTATTATTATTGTTGTTGTTGTTGTTGTTCTTATTATTATTATTATTATTATTATTATTATTATTATTATTATTATTATTATTATTATTTCTTTTACTAAAACACTTTGACAAATATCACTGTGAATAAATTGTATGAATCAATATTTATAATCATGGTGGGAATCAAATATATTGATGATGATGTTTGGTCGTATCATTCATGTCAAAAACATAATATATAAGAAGATCATGACACAAAGTACTAATGCAAGAGAGTCAAAGACATACATCAAAATTAGTTCTATGGTAAGCACCTAAAATTTTCATTTAAAAAACCAATTTTTATAGATTAATGATTTTATCTTAACTTATTAAATCTATAGATTAACTTTTTCTTCTTGACTTATTACTCTCAATAATTTTGTGTATTAATAAGTTTCATACTCTATATTTTTTAATTTTTTATCATTGCAAATCATATTTTATATTTTTCTAATTTTTATCTCTGCAATTCATACTTTATATGTTCTAATATTTTATCAATGTGATTCACAAGATCTTATAACAAAGTTTGATGAAACAGTAAAGGAGAAGGTCGAAGATAGAACTGCTTTAGATGTCGTACATTTATGCTCACATAAAGTTGATGGCATATCAGTTAAGAGAGCTTACCCTGATGAAGCTGATCTATCCACAACAAAATATATGAAGACCAATATAAAAATTAAGAAAGATTAGACAAATTTATAATCGTCAAACAACAGATTTTCATTGTTTAATTTTAATGCATTATTATGCACTTTTTTTATTGACAATTTTATTCATTTTTATCATTTAGTTTAATAGACCGTTGTTTTCAGTCATTGATTATTATGCATTATTACTCACATTGATAGAATTAATCATAAATTTGTTTGGTGACATATATTGTTTTCGGTAATACATTTTGATTATTTTTAAATATGCTTTAATACTATCTCCATTCCTTTTTATTTGTCGTTTTTTTAAAAATATTTGTTTCTAATTATTTGTTATTTTAACAATTTAGGTTATATTTCACATATTATACCTTTCTTTCTAATTTTTTGTAACAATAAAGTTTGTTATAAATTTTGTACCAAAAAATAAAAGTTTGTTACAATTTTTTATTTGGTGGTTTTTGTTTTTTTGAAAGAGAAAGTGTGTATCTTCCGATGTACCAAAAAAAAGGAAAGAGAAAGTGTGTGTGCAAAAAAAAAAAGGAATTTATTGGTGGATTAAAATTAGGATATATATTCTAAAAGGAAGGGTACAATAGTAAAATAAGGTGCAAAAATACACCTTCCTAATTTGATCTTTTTTCTTTCTTTCTAAAATGACAAATAAAAAGGAACGGAGGGAATATTAATTAAGAGACATATTTTTTTTGGTAAGGAACGATTTTTGACACTTCATTCTAATAAAAAAAACAGTGGCGAATTAGTTTATTGAAACACAAGTGATACACCAAACTTATCAATGAATAAAAATATGTAGTCTTATGAGATTCAGTTGAATAAATCTATAATAAATGTAGGAACATTACTGAATATGAAAGTGTGTTTGACAAAAAAAAGTATTTTGTACTATTCAAGGTTGTCTATTTTTTATTTTGTTTTAGAAATATATATGTGGATTACTATGAAACAAGTTGACACATGGTTAGAGAACGATGGGAAAAGAGATATTTTAAATTTAACATAAAAAGTAGTTTGATCATATTCAGATGAATAAATCTATAATAAATGTAGGAAGATAACTAAATGTGATTTTTTTTTGATAAAAAAATGTGGGAGTTTTGTGATATGCAAAGTTGTCTATTTATTTGTATTTTTTTCTTGAAATTTATATGTAGATTATTACGAAACAAGTTGAAAAAAAATAAGGTGAGATAAGGATGAAAAAATTAAGGTGAGATAAGTTGAAATTTTGTTTCTTGAAATTTATATGTAGATTATTTGTGATATCTTAATTTATATTGTATTTAAAAAATATAGTTTGATTGGATTAATATTAATCCAAGAAAAAAGCTTATTTGACAGGGGCACAACTCCTGGGAAAATGCAAAAAAACCCTTGGGAAACGCACATTTGACAGGGGTTTTGCCAGGAGCATAATTCCCTCGGAAAAACGCTCGTCGCAAATAGTTTCACAGGAGTTTCGCTCCTGTCAAATTTGTGAGGAGCACGTCCCTGTCAAATTTGCGAGGGGTAGCCCCTGTGAAAAGCGTTCAGTAGACTGACACAATTTGACAGTGTACAGTATACTATTTTGACTTTTGAGATTATTATTTATAAAAGAAAATCAGAATTTATCTTTTAAATTATTTTAAAAACTATATTTTTTTGGACAAAATTATAATTTTATTTTAATTTCTTTTATAGTAATTAATTTTATTTTACTCTAATGCAAATTAAAAACATAATTTTTTGTACCCTACATACCCACTCATCTTCTCCATTGACGTTCTAAATTTTTTGTTAGAATTCTTTTCCTCTACAAGGAAAAATACAACAAACAATCACTCCCACAATCCTCAACAAGCACACAAAAACACGGCAATTTGGGATCTCAATTGAACAACACTAACAGCTAGAGAAACACACTTCCAAAATATCAAAGGATCTAAAGTTTTGTAGTGTAAAACTCCACACCAAGAACAAACGGACAGAAAAGCAACAACAACAGTGTCGAACATCATCTTACAAAGCAATATTTTGGGTCCCAATAAGAAGAAGAAGATGAGTAGGGAAGATGATAGAAAACATGTTAGTGCATTAGAGTAGAAAGTTTGTTGATTTAAGAGATTAGAGATGATATATTTGTGTTAAATGGATTGCATATATGAGAAGTAGAAGAATTTCAGAGTATTTTCAGATTTTTTGAGAAGAGTTTTAGTGGATTTAGAAGGGATTAGGTGTGTGAGAGAGTGAGAAGGCGTGAGATACTGATAAAGAAGATAAAGTGAGTTTATGTTGAGAGAAGAAGGGATATGAAAAGTTTGAGGGTTAATTTATATTTATTTTATTTTTTTATGGAAATTAAGTAGGTTATAATTTCTAATGGCAGAGAATCTTTTTGTATTTGACAGGGGCAAACCCCTCGGAAACGCTTCGTAAAATGTGTCCTTCATAATAGTCACAATCAAGCCCATGTGATGCGTCAGATTTCCGAATTTTAAAATAATTACTTTTCCTGCATAGTATTTTGCCAGGGGTAAACCCCCTGTCAAATGTCATGATATTCAAAATTCAGTTTAACAGGAGTTTGCTCCTCACAAATGGAGTAATTTTCTCAAGGGCTCATGCTCCTGTCAAAAGTCCCTGTGAAACCACCATATTTCTTGTAGTATAACTTGAATAAATCTACAATAAACGTAGGAAGATCACTGAATGTGAAAGAGTTATTTTCCGAAGAATAAAATGTGGAAATTTTGTTATATGCAAGGTTGTCTGTTTATTTGTATTTTTTTTTTGAAATTTACATGTGGATTACTATGAAACAAGATGGAATAACAATGTGAGAATATATCTTAATTTACACTATTTTTTTTATTTTTTAAAAAATGTAGTTTGATGAGATTTAGTTGAATAAATCTACAATAAATGAAGGAAGATGATTGAATGTGAGAGTTTTTTTTTTACAATAAAATGTGGAAGTTCTGTAATATGCATGAATTTCTATTTATTTTTAGTTTTTTTGTTGTTCTTCAAATTTACACGTGAATTTCTGTGAAATATGTTGAAACAAGATGAAAGAATGTTGGGTGTCATCTATGATTTATATTTACGGAGGTTTCTCTCATGAACAAAATTTTACGAAACAATCCCTAATGAATCAAAGTTTATGTGTGTCATCTATGTCTCTCTCACGAACAAAATTTAGTATGAGATACACAGTTCGATTCCACCAACAACTAAAACTATATTTTTATGATTTTTTTGAAGCAATTTTATGATATTTTATTTTATTGCTTATGAAAAATATTTACACTTATATTAATATAACTTTTTTTTTTTGTAATTTACACGGGATATATATTTATACTAATATAATAATACAAGTGCCTATTTTTTTTTATTTAATTTACACGTGATTTATATTTATATTCATATATCATACAAGGTTTATATTTCTTTGAATAATTTTTACGATGACGGGAGAGAAAATATCATATTGTTGAGAACGTAAAGTGAGAGATCACTCTCTAGAGTATTCTTTTTCATATTTAAATATAATCAATATAAAATGAACGTCTACGTAATTTAAAAATAAAAACCATATATTAATACGAGAACGTGGGAGATCACTCTCTAAAAATTTTTGTGTTAATTTTACGAGAACGTATATTTCTATTAGGATTTATATTTTGACCCATATATTAATAAGAGGACTATCTCATGTACGGTTTTTTTTTGTAGTTTTTACGGAATTATATTTCTACGAATGTTTTAATACAAAATTTATTAATACGAGACGAAAGTCTTTTTTTAATAAGAGCTTAGATATTTATACACATATTAATACGGAAAACCTATTTTTTATAATATGACTTAATTTACACGATGATCAATATTTATAACCATATATTAATACACGACCCTATCTTTTTTGTAATTTCAATGATGACTAGAAACAAAAAAATGTGTGAGTTTTGTGATATGCAAGGTTGTCTATTTATTTGAATTTTGTTTTATTCTAAAAATTTACATCTAGATTACTACTAACCAAGTTGAAACAAAGTGAGAGAAAGATGGGAAAATATATCTTAATTTACACTGTATTTATAAAAACATGTAGTTTGATGAGATTCAGTTGACGAAAAAATATGGGTGTTTCGTGATATGCAAGGTTCTCTATTTCTATGTATTTTTTTATTTATATATGGATTACTACGAAACAAGGTGAAAAGATGATAAAAAAATATATTTTATTTTACATTGTATTTAAAAAAAAATGTAGTTTGATTAAATTAAGTTGAATAAATCTATAATAAACGTTAAAATTCGTTGTTTGTGAGTTTTTTTTTTGGCGAAAAAATGTGAGAGTTTTGTGATTTAAAAAAGTATCTATCAAAAAATTTATTTACTCCAACAATTTATATTTAAACAACTCATAAGATATAATATCTCAAATTATTATTGAATAATAAAATGAAATAATCAAATAATAATTTAGAATAAATTAAAAAATAATATTAAAAAAGAAAATAATTCCGTGCACGGCACTGGTTAACATACTAATTATTTTGATTTGGGATTTTGAGTCATACGACATTTGAATTTGAGTTTATAACGTAGCAACAATTATTAGACATATTTTAATCAAAATAATTTTTTTCTCATTTTTTTTATTATTTAATGATTATAAAAACTTTAATACTATATTAGTTTAAAAATCCAAGGTCAAAATTGTTAAGTCTACATGACCGGAGTTCAATAATCCGATCACTCCAATAATCTATTTTGTGCGTATGAATTTCTAATGACTTATAATTTCGTTATATCAACAAAACAAAATCTGTAAAATTAAAATGTTAATTTTTGACCAATGCAGATTCACAAGTATACTACTAGTTTTAATAAAGTTAGTTCACACTTTCACAAGCTGTTTCAAAAACAAAAAATCGAACTTTCACAAGCTTATGAATTTCCAAAACATGATCATGCATCAAGCAAAGATATAAAATAGAGATATCAGTATTTAAGTAATCAAGAAAACAAAAACACATAAAAACAACACTTCAGCTCCACAAATTTACCTCGAACGAATATCAATATCATACACATGCAACCTCAATTACTCTCGATACACCATGATTCATACAACAGAAATCTCACAGCAAATAATGAATCTCTAAGCATATAACCCAATCTTTGGGCACTCTATCTGAACAATAAAACAATATTTGAATTTTAACTATAGTCAAACTGTTGCCTAAACACTTGTCACCAGCTTTTCCGACACAAGCGAATCAATTCAACAAAATAATTGGCTAAATAAAATCAAATTTTCCCTTTACCTAAAAATTTAAAAGGAAATATTGCTGACTTTTTCTAGTAATCTACTGTTATATCATATCTTTAACTATCTGTTGCAGCAGCTGCAACAGACAAAGACAACACCAGCACCTAAAACCTAGCTGCAGTTGCCATTGTATATTCACAATGGTTTCCTTTCCCAATTCCTAGCAACTCGAGAAGCTGTTCAGCTTTCCGCTTTCCCCTTTCTGAACCATTTCCTGCCAGTTCCGAAAGAGGATTGATCACTCCAAGTGAAGCGACAATCGACAGGTGATGTGGATCTCCTCTACACAGGTGCACAAGCACTGAAGTTGCATTCTCTTTGTTCTTGGAAGATCCATTACTGATAAATTCCACCAAAGTGGGAATAGCATTCGTCGACCTAAATGCTTCATTTGCATCCGGGTGACTAACTATTAAAGCCATGATTGCCAATGCCCCATCCTTCATCTCCCCACCTGGTTCTGTTAACATTTCTACCAACTTGGGCACAATACCGGCCTTAATGGCACGCCCTTTGTTCCCTTGGTATAAACACAGTTTGAATAGTGCTGTTGCAGCATCAATCTTTCCTCTTTGCCTTCCTTCACAGAAGAGAGTAACTAGTGCCTGGATTGCTCCAGATGCACCAATTGCCACTTTGTTCTCATCGGCTTTAGAGAGGCTGAAAAAGGTGGCTGCTGCATTTTCACGAGCTTGCATACTACCATTTTTGAGAACATGAAGGATTCCCGGCACAGCCTCAGAAGCCATGATGCGCTCTTTGTTTTCGTCTAAGATAGATAGATTGAGAAGAGCAGTAACCGCTTGCTCCTGGGTGCCAGCATCAGGTATGTAGAGGAGATCAACAAGGAGGGGTATAGCACCAGCTTCAGCGATCAAACTTCGATTTTGATTATTGTGTTTGGCAAGAATACGTAGCTCTCCTGCAGTAAAATAAGAATAAAGAGACTCGGTTTTAGTAAAACGTCATTAGGAAATGCAAGGATGACGGTTTGAGAGATCCCAACAAACGTATTATTCTCAAATTACAAACATGAAAGACGTCAAAAGCACAACAAATGAATGACCCATGGGTAAAAATTTGTTCCAAAATGAATGACACTTTAAATTTTCAATACAATAATAATTATTTTTTTCCAATTATACTCCCTAATTAAATATTGTTTTCAATGCAATATTGTTTGCATTGTGGTAATGATATTGATGAGTACATCAATACTTGATAAGGCATTTAATAAAAGCATTATTCTCTCTTTTTTCGTTTATACATTTTTCTTAATTTGAGAAAAATGGTCAAATAAGTCCCTCATTGTGGGACAGAGGGAGTACCAATTTAAGATCCCTTCATTGGAAGAACAGAACACTGTAGACAAGAGGATCCTATTTCATGGGTTATGTTCATTTCACAACAGTAATACGGTAGCACCCACAGAGCCAGCAGTCTTACCGTAATCTAAGACCACAATCTATTGCTTGCAAACCCCTCCTTCCTTTAACTACCCACAATACCATTCAATATGCCTATTTTTAGTATTAATAAATCTAATAAAACCCTAAATTTAATTTAGTAAGTCCAGATCACTATGTTCGCAGACTGCATTAAATTTGTTCAGAATCATATATAACTAGCAAACTGTTTTGCACAAGATTGAGTTGATTATTTTGCTCTAACACTCGGTGAATGTGTGTGTGTATGTGTGAGAGTGTGTGTGAGAGAGAGAGAGATAGGTGTTTGGTACAATCCTTACCTGCTGCAAAACGCTGATCCTCAATGTAACGGGAAGTAAGTTTCCTCATTAAAGTATCAACATCTATTAATTCAGATGAGCCATCAGATGTTTCCTTACAGAGCCAGATATTTCCTAATCTTCTAGTTCTAGGTGGTTCGACTCCATTTGCTTCGCACCAATTTGATATCAAGCTGTATAAAGCATGGTTGGGTATGAGAATAGGACTGGAAAGAATCTGCTGAGTGGTGGGACATGTTCGATGCCCTGCATCAAGCCATTTTTTTATGCAAGCTCGTTCATATGTCTGCAAAATGGGTAAAGATAATAAGATTACAAAGTTCCTAAACATGAAAATTTTCTGAATAATATCATAAAACTCTCTTCATTCATGTATTAAAAAATCTCATTCATAATAAAGCACTGGTATCAACATACCTAAAACTAGCTCCTCTTCTTTTATTATTTTGGTGTTAAATATTTTTCCTAACCAGTGACATGACTGTTCTGCTTACTCTCATTCATGCAGAAAAACGATAGATTTTGAATACAAAACATACCTCTGGCTTTTCAAACAAGGAAAAATATTTAAATAAGTTGAGTAAATCCCAACATTTTACTTATCATTGTTACACCATATTTGCATTGATAGCACCACTCATATAGGCAATATTAGTTTGGAAATCAATATAACTAAAATAATTAATGATAAAAGCCTAGATTACAAATACACCGACAAGCTAATATTATTATAGGCAATATTAGCTTAAAGTACTTGTAAGCTACCATTTAGAAAAATCTCACGCTGTAGCACAAATATGGTTTTTCACATTCAAATACCAATTAACAAGAAGATAATATCTCAGTAAGTAATGACTAATGAGAGATCTAAGCTTTTGCCATATTCAAAGATGATAGAAATAAAAACTAATTACTGACAAAATAAATAAGCAATTAATTCTCAGGTACAAACCTGTCCTGTGGAAATGATAACAGGATCTTTCATTAGCTCAAGAGATATTGGGCAGCGAAACTCCTCCGGCACCACTGGTGACTGACAACATAATTTCTCACATGGCTCATCAGTGTGAGGAGGCAAATCGCCACTCGACAACACCTGTGTGGTTTTCTCAAAACACTGACCTCCATTATTTTCAGATTCCTTCAACAAAAAATCTTCAATTTTTTTCAGCACCATCGACAAACCCTGCGTGCTTTTCTCAAAACAGCCACATCTATCAACAATCATTTTATGTAGGGCAATTGACTCTTGTTTGATATCTTCCACACTCAGAAATTGTAACTTTTCACAGATTAAACGTAGCACAGCAGGTTCAGAATTCACATCACAGCTCTGGTTATAGATAGACAGAAGATGCTCATAAAGCTCAAGACCAGGTGGATCAAAATTCTCTTTGGCCCTTCCAAACTGAGAAGTCACAAGTGCAACCTAGTGACAACAATAGAATCAGAAAACAATACCCTAAAATTACTGAGGAGGCAGCAACAGGAAAGTGTGAAATCATGGACTGATTTGTTTTGACAATTTTTTAATAGTACATTTGTTATTTTTATTTTCATTTTGTTGTATGATGACATTGTTTATAAAATCATTGAATTGTTTATAAAGTCATGAATTGTGGTTCAAGTTTTAACAATATATGAAATGCTTAATTGCATTGTAGTCCCTCTGATATCATGATTGCCAATTTTGGCCCCCAAGTTTCGATTGTGTGAATTGGACCCTCCCCAACTAAGCAAATTGTGAAAATTAGATCTCTACATGTGCGTTTTTCATTCCAACCATTTTAAATAGACGGATGATCTCTAACTAACCCCTCTTTGATTAACTATCTCTACAGTGTAAGGAATCACTAATTGTGCATATAGCCCTAAGTCCTAACCTAATCATGATACCTTTGTGATGTTCATGTGCACTCAAATTGTCGATATGTGTTTTGTAAGTAATATCCTTCTTTGGCCTAGTCAGTATGTCATATTGAACCAAGTCAGCGTACAATGGTCACATACACTCCCAATCCCAACATTAATATTTGAACGGTTAATGTAAAAAGGGACATAATGGTAACAATAGAATCGGTGACTGGATGGACCAAAATTGCACAATCAGAAAACCTAACAGACGACATATGCAATTAAGCCTATATGAAAATAGCAGGCCTCACACACATTTGAATGTAAAAATACACTTAGCAAATAAAATATTCACCTGCTCCTTGAGGTCCTCGGAAATTTTAAGTTTATCACATGAAATCTCAGTTATAGCTTGTTCAAAATGAGAAGCCAGATCACTGAACCTGCACTTAACTTTCTCCCTCTCCAATATCTACAATAAAAACAACAGAACCAATCAGAAGAGAAAATGAACACCATGTATAAGCGCTTATCATTTTTTTTGAAATAGCAAATATTATTACGCAACTCTATAACAAGGAGTAAAAGAGGAGCAACAAGCGAGGGAAAACAGAGGAACAAAGGGAGCTCCCCACCAAGCAACACAAACTGGGAAACAAACAACTCCCTAACAAACGGAGCTACAAACCCCTACCTACACCAAAACCACTCGCCAAACCAAAGAAAAAAGCAAACAACACCAACCACAAAGGCCTCCTCCCCTACCGAGAAAGACAACCCCAACCCCAATCATAATAAGCACTTATGTATAAGCTCACATAAGCTATTTCTATAGCAAAATAAAAAGTAAAGTTAAATTGTTATCTTTTTTTATTCATTGGCAAAATGCTACAAACTATTTTCATATGCTATCTTGAATAACTTATAAAAATAAGCTGAAAAAAGCTTATCAAAATGTTCATAAGCTGTTTTTATAAATTCTCTCAAACAATTTCACAAAACTTATCTCAACATATAAGCTCAAATAAGTCAATCCAAACAGACCCTATATCGTAGTTCTAACTTGCAATCCAAAACGAAAATCGCAACCACAATATAACAGTATCCCAATTCAAAATCACAATTAACCTCATTTTCCTTTATTGCATCACAATTACTAATACTAACTAACCATGCACTACATTATAACAACAAACATGGAATTTTATTTATTTATTTATTTACATCACAAAACATAGAAACAAAACAAAACAAATCAAAACAAAACCCTAATATTAACAAATTAAGTAATTTATCCAACGAAAAATAGTATAAAATATACAACATTGCATACCATGTAGAGCTGACTCGATTGAGAGCAAAACAGAAGCAAATCTTTCGCCGAAAGAAACGCTTGTTGAAGCGAAACGAGAGTTTCAGAACGAACAAAAACGACGTCGTTAACGAGATACTGAAAGAGAGGAACAAGGAAATTGATCCTACGGCTGAGATCGAAGCATTGAGTTTTGATGAGAGGATTGAAGGTTGAGATTTGCGAGATTTCGGTTGCAATGTGGATGAGATTGTGAAGGAGAACAATGAAACCCTTGAGTTCCGCCATTGTCATGATGAAGAAGAGAAGAGAAGAAGTAGCTGTGTTTTGTTTTGAATGAATGTGTTGTTTTTGTGAGAGAAGAGAACAAGAGATTTATATGAAGAATGAGAGAGAAATTTTACAGCTGGTTATTGTGTGGGTCCTAGTAATATATAGCCAGCTATATATGCACTTTGGAGTTTGGATACTATTATAAAGATCAAAAAGATTTTTTTTTTTTTAAAATTCATTTGATAATTAGTGAATTTGGTTCGTATTATATATCAGATACATCTGTTGTTAGATGAATTGAAAAAAGTAGTTTTTGGTTGTAGGAGCGTATAGTGTACAAAAGGTATAAAATTACAACTGTTGATTGTTTAGTCTACAACTGTTGATTGTTTATTCATCATTATCTTTGACTTAAATAAAATAAAACTTTTTTTTTTTTAATTTTGTGAGTCCTTTTTCATACATCCTTATTCTTGAATTGGAAAAAGTGGTTTTTGGTTGTAGGAGCGTATGTTGTACAAAAGGTGTAAAATTACAATAGTTAATTGTTTAGTCTACACTTGTTCATTTTTATCTTTGACTGAAATAAAATAAAAGTTTTTATTTTTAAATTTTGTGAGTTATTTTTCATACATCCTTATCCTTGAATTAAAAAAAGTAATTTTCCATTTGTAATTGTGGTTGGTCAAAAAAAGTTGTTAATAGTGTGAGTTATCACTCTCCTTTGATACATCTTTATCTTTGACTTAAATAAAATTTATTTTGCATCTGTAAATTATGTGAATCTTCATTAATAATTTTTTATCTTTGACTCAAATAAAAGTAATCAAAATAATTTTACAGGTGTTAATTGTGTGAGTCCTCACTTATACATCCTTATCTTCAACTCAAATAATCAAGTAAAAATTAATTTACAATTGTTAATTGTGTGTCTCCCCACTCATTAATCTTTCTTTTTTATTCAGATAAAATCAAATTTTGCATCTATTAATTGTATGAATTCTCACAAATACATCATTATCTTTGACTAAAATAAAAATAAATAAAAAATATTAATTTTGCAGGTATTAATATATTCTTATCTTTGGCTCAAATAAAATCAAAATTTTCATACACGTAGTCATTTATATTATTTTTTTTCTTTTTCTTACTATTTTTATTATTTATTCTCTTTTATGTTTTTTTTCGGTCAGATAGTATAGTGGCCAAAATTTCATCTCTTAAAACTGAATAAGTAGGCATACTAAAATTAAAATTATGATCTCTGCACATTTGCAAATGTCCTATCAATTAGGGTTGGCTCACATGACTTCTCTTTTATGTCATTTGTTTATGTTTTTAACTTACTTTTTTAATTATTTATTTCAATTTTTCAATTTTTTCTCTCTATTTTCTTTCAATTCACATTTAAAATTTAAAGTATATTCTTCTAGTTTAATAGTATATCAGTAACTCTTTTTTAAATAATTTTTTTTGAACCGGCTAAAAAAGATATATATTAAAACACTAAATGAGCACAAGATATGCATCATCTAAAGAAGAAAAGCAAGAGTATTACAAATTAAGGTATACCAGCTCAAAGCATCATGAAACAAAGATAAGTCAAGAGCCAAATACAAAAACACACGGTCAAACAAATAAGCCTACCCACCCCTCCAACCTAAGCAAGCCAAGGAGTTTCTATACGAACAGCTAAACTCCACCTCAAAACCTTTATGACGCGCTCTAAACCACAACCACACTTGAATTTTAATCTGATCTAACACTTGTGGCAGTTCCAAAATTTTGTGGCGGAAAATGCCTTCATTACGACACTTCTAAATCCACCAAATAGTTGCAAGCCAGATAACCTGAAAAACATTTTTTGGTTTGATCGAAAAAAATTGAAGGTCAATAAACTGATGAGCATGCACCGATGCCTCTGACGGCAACACACCTTGTAAGCCTAACAGAAAAAGGACACCACTCCACACCTTTTGGGAAAAAGTACATATGAAAAAAAGATGAGATAAAGATTCTTCAGAGTTACACCCAAAGCTACACAATTGAGAACCCGCAAAAACAACACCCAGGCGAAGAAGATTGTCTCGAGTCGGAATCTTGTTAAGCAAAAAACGCTATGCAAAGAAGGACACCTTCAAGGGAACAACTTTATGCTATTGCAAGGCAAGGGCAGAGCCCGAATCATTGTCAAGAACATCCACTATAATCAAGGATGCATAAGCATCCCTAACTGTCTAAGAATCTGATGTAGCGCCTACCCACTGCCACCTGTCAGGAACAACACCATGCTGCAAAACAAAATTATGAAATAGAGTCCAAAGCCCCTCCAACATCACTTCTTCCCATACGAACAACAGTCGCCGCCACCTCCACCCACCTCCACCTAACCCCCAACCCCGCCCACAACCTGAGGCTCCATGAAAAGCCCCGCCAACCTCAGAAATTGCTTCCGCAACACCACCCCTTTCCCCAGCCACGGATCATCCCAAAACAAAGAGAGATCCACATCTCCCCCACAATGAGATAAAGAAGAATTAAACCACTCAGGATGACCATTAAAAGTGCCCTTCCTAACCTCCACTATATCCTTCCACCATGACGATGGCCGATTCCCTCCATCCTTAATATCCCCTCGATCAACACCATATTTATGTGCTAGAACACGACGCCAAAGCCCACTACTCTCTATTTTCACCCTCCAACACCATTTGCCTAGTAAAGAAATATTAAACTCCTTCACCTTCCGAACCCCCAACCCCCCTTGACTACGGTCTAAAAAAAAATTATCCCAATGTACCCAGTGTATCTTACGAGTCTCCCCATCCCCACCCCACAAAAAAGATTTAAAAATAGATTCAATAGTAAAGATGGTACCTTAGGGAGCCTGGAAAAAAGAAAGAAAGTAAATCGGGATAGACGACAAGGCGGCTTTGAGCAGAACCAAGCGGCCACACATGGACAGATTTCGACGTTTCTAAACAGATAAGTGTGCTTTAATTTTATCAACGACAAGTTTCCAGAAAGAAAGTCTCCTATAATTACCACCAATAGGAAGCCCAAGGTAGTTGAACGGAGTAGTTCCAACACGACAACCTCATTCAATCAGGTTACCGCAACATTCACCCCAATCAACATGCTTTTATGAAAATTAACCTTTAGACTAGACATCAACTCAAAAAGAAGAAGGGTTGCTTTTATAGATCGAATATTCTCCCAGCTCTTCTCCCCTATTAAAAGAGTATCATCGGCAAACTGTAAATGTGAAATGCTTAGGGAATTTGCCACCCTTATAGGAAAACCAGAAAAAAGACTAGCTTGAACTGAAGAGTCATCATCGCACTAAGACCTTCAATAACAATAAGAAAGAGAAACGGAGACAATGGATCCCCTTGACGAAGCCCCCGTTCGAACGTGAACTCATCTGTTGGGCAACCATTCACTAATACAGAGGCTGAAGCGGTACTAATACATTCAGAAATCCACCGACACCATTTAGCCATGACAGATAACAAAAAATCCCACTCCACCGAATCATAAGCTTTCTCAAAATCTACTTTGAACATGAGTAATTCCTTCTTGGTTTTTTTAGCTACGTCCACTAATGCATTTGCAACCAATACACATCCAAAATCTGACGGTCTTTAACAAAAGCCGATTGAAATTCTGAAATCACACTCCTGATTACTTTGCTCAAACGGTTGGCCAGAATTTTCCGAAAAACCTTGTAAAGTGTAAACGCTGCTAATCAAAGAGATGGGCCTGTACTCGGATAACCTTAAAGGAAGTGGCACTTTAGGAATCAGAACAATTAAAGTGCAGTTTAGCCCTTTAAACTATGGAATTCTGCAAAGAAACGAAGCAAATCACCTTTCAAATCTGGCCAAAAGTCCTTTAGGAAACCATTATGCACCTCAATCGGACCCGGACTCTTAAAGCTGTCATAGTCCCACACCGCTTGCTTAATTTCATCCTCCCCAAAGGGAGCCACAAGAAGAGCTGCTTCCATATCACTCAGAAAACTAAAACTCAGATTACCGACCGCTGGCCTACGAAGTCTAGTCGACTTGAATTGATTAGAGAAATGACAATGAATGGACTCACGGATAGGGTGAACTCCCTCTACCTGAGTATCTTCTATATTAAGGATAACAATCATATTTTGTCGTCTTTGAGAATTTGCATCACCTTCACGAAGCCATCTATGTCTAGATTGCTGCCAAGAAATACTACATTCGGTTCGAGCCAAAGAAAACAAACTCACAGACAAATCCCTTCTTTTGGAGATTTCTTGATCACTCAAAGATGACACTTCTCCTTTCAAATCTAGCTCACGCAAACGATCCTTAACCGTAGTAATGCGACTCGGAAGATTTTGCACATGTTGAATATGCCATTCTTTCAGATCATACTTAATCAATTTCAGTTTTTCTTTATTAATAATTATTTAGATTTTTTTAATAATTATTAATAACTCTTTTCTTTATTAATATTACCCATCTCTCTTATTATAATATAATTTCTATTAGCGTTTTTATTAGGAAATAAGGAAATCCTTATAAAAGAGAAGTAAATTATTTGAGTTCTTAATCCCCGGCCATTGATGCGTTCTTATCTTTGACTTAAATAAAAGTAATTTTATATCTGTAAATTGTGTGATTCTCTATTAATATATCTTTATCTTTGACTCAAATAAAAGTAATTTTACAAGTGTTAATTGTGTGAGTGTTCACTAATACATTCTTATCTTCAATTCAAATAAAATAAAATTTTACATAATATATGTTAGTTAGTTGAGTGCTGATTGATGCTAAAATTGGTAGAGAGTACCCTTGTTTGGGAAGGGACTGAAACCACTTGATGTTATAATTCGCCCCGAATTCTGAACTTCTTAGGGCCCTTTTCCCTATGAACCAAGGGTGAATGAATTTTTTTTTTACATAATTGATGTATTTAATTCATATTATATATCCGATACATTTGTTAGTGGATGAAAAATAATTTTTGTTTATACTTTTACAAAAGGTATAAAATTACACTTGATAATAGACCCATTTTTTGTCCCAAATTATAAGGGAAAAAACTACTTTCAAGAATATTTTTCCCTTATTCTCATAAAATTAAAAGTAAATTGTATTTAATTTTTTTCTCTCTCTTATTTTCTCAATAAACTACAACCAATAAAAATGGCTTTTACATCTTTCTATGCAATTTGTTTCAACAAAAATCTCTCAAAACCACATTTGATTTTCTTAATAAATGTAATTTTTTTCCCTTATCTTTGACTCAAATAAAATAAAATTTTACATTTGTTAGTGTGAGTCTTTTTTCATTCTCCCTGCATTTTAAAATAAGTGTCGTTTGAGTTACGTGTGCATTATTCATATAACATACTTTGACCATATATTTTGATTAATATATAAAAGTAAATATTAGCATATATGATGTTGTTCAATTTGTTCGATGAATATTTTCAAAATATAAATATTTTAAAAAAATTATAATACACAATTAAAAATATTTGTGATCAAAGATGTGCATTGATATCCTTATCCTTATCTCTAATTCAAATTTCTATCTCTATATTATAGTTATACGGAGCTATGTCGTGACCAAATTGCCTACCCAAATCCAAGGAGTAGGGACCAAATTTTGGATTTTAAATTCAAAATGTAACTGAAATTTATAAAGAATTTACACATACATCTAATAATGTATTGACACATCATGTATTATGTCTAAAAGTATATGACATGCCAGATTCATTAAATGAGGGATAAAATAACTTTACACCGAGTGCATATCAATTAAACTCAATTTACATATGCTTTCCGAAAATTTTCTTCAAACACAAACTTCACTCTCTCCACCGTAAAATGTTTGAAGAGGGGCTTCTAGCTAGAAGCTAGGTACAAGCTCTTTGATCCTCGTCCTTCCATTGAGATTTTCACGAATCGATTTTGCTTGTTTTTGTTGTTGTCGTTGTCTTTATTTTCCCCCCTAATTGCATGGATTAAGAGTTTGTTGAGAATACTTGAGGGTTTTTACAATTGTTTATATTTCAAAGCTTTTTTTCACTTATTTTTCTTTGGGCTGTTGGTACCATTTATTTAACATATATTAATTGATGTTGTTCTCTCATTAGATGAAGAGTGTGAGTTTTATTTATAAAATGACTGTGTTTAAGAGATATTGAACATGTTTGTCTTGACTTTTTTTAAGCTTATAAAGGTAGTTTAAGAAGAAAAAAAATATATGAAGATACAATTTTCATTGGTGAGAATTTATGAATTAATATAAAGGTGTGTTGACGTTTTTGTGTTGGCTGCATTTTGTTAAAACAATGTTGCAGCAAGATGTTAGACTCAATGCTCCAATATTGTGTGCGTCATCAGCGTGTGCGTGTTTTTTTTGTGTGAGATCCTTATGAAGATTTGATTTAATTATATATCACGCGTTTTTATATTGCTTGGGCACCAAGAAGTGTGTTGTTCTAGAAGGATCAAACACAGGGTTTGATATGCATATTTTTATTTAAGGAAACCCTATATTTGGTTTGGAAATATGTTGCATATTTGATTCAAAAATATGTTATTTGGTCTGAAGCTTGTTCATCAAGAAAAGCCCACATAGCTTAGACTATTTAAAGGAAGACTCCAAACTTAAGAAGTTGCGGACTGAAGCCGTAATGTGCCTAATGATAAATCTAGGGTTTTACTCTTGTCCATTGTGAGTCTTTGCTTGTTTCACCTTGATGCTTGCATAAGGACTGTGTATTGAGTTGTAAACTCCTGTTCTCTGAAGCTTTTAAGTAAGGTGTCTATTGTATCTTACTCTAAGCCTTTAGGTACTCTTATTCACAGGAGTGTGTCTCCTATATTGTATTGAACATAGTATCGGAGCAAAGCTTAGTAAACCAGAAGTTGTTTATGCAAATCTTCAAACTGAGGGGAAGTGAGCAGAGGTTCTCATATCTAGGACTTCTTAGGTAGAAGTCTAGACGGGTAGTGATTAGATGATAAGTCGTAAACGTGGTGATTGCTAAGGACTTTGAACTAATACTATTTAGTAGATTTCCTTTCTGGATTGGTATCCCTCAGATTAGGTATGTTGCACTAAATTGGGTTAACAAACAACTTGTGTATTCTACCTTCCTGTCATTTACTTTTACTTGTTCATTGTGTTTTACTCTAGTACGATGTTGAAACATCCCATACAACATATGTCACCAGTGCGCCAGAAATTCCAAGTTGTGTGAGCCCTCGCGGTTTTGTTAGGTTGAAAAGTATAAGTGTTGCTTTTAAATTATCATGGCTTAAATAATGTTCAGGTCCCCGTAAGTTCGCACTTTTTTGATATAAGTCCCTGTAAGTTTTTTTGTATTAAATAAGTCCATACAATTATATGTTTTTTTTGAAATTAGTCCCTAAAGTCAAAATCTGTAGGAAAATTTGAAGGAAAATCTGCTCGAAAACTGCAGATTTTCCTGCAGATTTTGACTTTAGAGACTAATTTCAAAAAAATATATAATTGCAGGGACTTACTTAAAACAAAAAAACTTACAGGGACTTATAGCAAAAAAACGCGAACTTACAGATACTTGAACAATATTTAAACCAATTATCATTGGTCTTAATTTTGAAACTATGCGGGACTTTTTAGGCGTACTGGAATAAGATCCCTATTGGTTAAGAGGCTAAAGAATCAGTCAGCCCTCGAGTGTGGCATGAACCATGTTTTGACCTAAACTCCATCACGTCGCATTTCCAAAGTATTGTCCACTTGGGTCCATGTTTAAGCCTTCACGGTATGTCCTAGTTGATTGAAGAGTATGAATGTTGTTCATAAACTAATCTTTTTCCTCAATTCCTAAGCAATTTTTGACTTGTTTGTTGCAAGAACAATTAGTATGGAAATAAAAAGGTGAAAAATATATTCCTAAGTAATCTCATTGCGATTAAAATTTTTAAATGATCTTGCAACCCCTCTCAGTCCTAAGTACGATTTGATTTTGACAACATTGTATATATCAAATAGTCGCAGTAAACTAGTTTTTCTTTTTGTCTTTTCATTGTAGTAGTCTTTGTTAAAATTCTCCTCGAGCAGTATAATGTTGGAGGAAATCAATAAATTTTTTCTTACATAACTGTTTTCATTCAACTAATTGAATTTGCTTTTGAATTTTATTTCTGATGAATCACTATAGTATTCTTCTCAATGTAACATAATATTCTGATGAAACTGATTCTGATTATAGAGAATTTCTCAAAAGCAAAACCAGATCAAAAGCAAAACCAGATCAAAACCAGTTCCATTGAGAAGAAGTTATAGAACCAGATCAAAAGCAAAACCACAACCACCAGTTTATATCAATCTTTCATCAGATTCTGATGAAACTGATTCTGATTATAGAGAATTTCTCAAAACATATGATCCTGATCAATGTGAAAATTCTTCAGAAGGATCCTCTTCTGGTTCCGATAAGCCAGACTTGGATTATCTGAGGTACTTGGAAAATTATCAAAACCATTAGAAAACGCTCAAATCTGAGCTCAAAAGTCACAGAAAATTGCAAGCTTCAATCCCGTTGATTTCGACACCAAATGAAGCATATTGATAATGGTTTTGCTTCCTGGAACTTTGATAAACCTTTCTCCATCGTTAGTTTCATCGGATTTGGCTTAAATTGCGATTTCCATTTTTGAGATCCAAACTTGGTGTTCGTTTTTCTCTCTACACAAGCACCGATTGTGAAAACTGAACACATACTCGTGATCTACGCGAGAAATACTATCAAATCGACTATTCGTTTGTGAGATTCGGTGTCCGTTTGAGGAAGTTGTAGTTGACCGAGCTTCATAGAGTTTTCATGGAGGTTTCTTCGTGAGTTTCATGAGGTTGAAGAAAACTTTTCCTTAGCCACGTGTCACTCTTTGAGTGGTGCTTGATTTTTTTGTTTGTTTGTGCTGAACCGGGTCCGGTTCAGTTGAGGTTTGAACCGGTTAGGTCCGGTCAGACTTGGAATTGGGCTTTGGGCCTAATATTTTCTGATCTGCTTTATTATTTGCTGCACCTATTTCAGGTTTTGCACCCTTTCGTTCAATGATGAATTCATTTATTATTCGATAAATTTATTTATCCTTCGATAAGTTTATTTATCCTTCGATAAATCTATTTATCCTTCGATAAATCTATTTATCAATCGATAAATTTATTTATCCTTCGATAAATTTATTTATCATTTGTACAATGTTATATTACTTCTCGGTTAATTAACTGTCTGAATATTGAACTGTGACCTGTTTGGTGCTTTAACATGAAAATTTGTTTTTCTAAATAACTTAAAATGGTTCGTTAATTAAGGTGAAAAAGGGGGAGTCTGACGTACGTCTTTCTCGGCCCGAATAGTACAGTCTCTGACGTACATCTCGTGACGGTGTATTATTCTCATCTTAATCAATGAATATTTATTTAAAATTAAGGCGAAAAAGGGGAGTCTGACGTACATCTTTCTCGGCCTGAATAGTGCAGTCTCTGACGTACGTCTCGTGACGGTGCACTATTCTCATCTTAATTAAGGTTCTTAATTAAACTTGAGTGGTAAAAGGGGGAGTCTGACGTACATCTTTCTCGGCCCGGATGAGCCCGACCCCTGATGTACATCTGGTGGTGGCGTGCAATCCTCATTCACTAAACACTTCTAAAAAACTATAAAAACAACTCAACTCACTTCAAATTCATTTTCCTGCCTTCCGTGCAGTCAACTCTTTTTCAACTGCCCTTGTGCAGTAAAAAATCTTTTTAACTGTTTTCCTAAATGGATGGTGTTTTATCCATTCCCTTGATTCTGACAAACGCTTAAACCTCAGTTGAGTATACAAGCAATACTGTTGTCTCAGTGGAATGCGAATTAAGCATCGTTCACTAAAAACAATCAACACAAAATCTTTCCTTTTTCAGGAAGAACCACGTGAGCTTTGACTTCCTCATTGTACTTGGGGGATACGTAGGAGCGAGAGCCTCTCTCGTCAAGCCAAATAATAAAAAACTCTTTTTTCCCATCTCAGTTTAATATGCGGTAATTTAATTCATTTCATGCGGTTATCTCTGTTTATGCAAACCAAAATTTCTCAAATGGTTCCCGTTGAGTACAACGGATATGAGGGGGTTTTAACGCCTTCCCCTCATGTAACCAACTCCCGAACCCGAATTTTTTCAAGGTTTTATCATTATTTTCTTTTCCCCTCACGGAATAAATAAAATATGGTGGCGGCTTCATTGTTTACATTTGTGCACTGCATTCTGTTATTGCATATCTGTATATTTTTTTGTGCCGGGTACTACAGCTGGCGACTCCACTGGGGACAATGATTTAGAGAGTTAAGCCTAATTTGGGGCTTTTGGTTTGCTTGTTCCAAGTTAGCCGTATCTGTCCTATATTTTACTTTACCGCAAAATATTGAACTGTTTGGATTTGCTGGCTTTGTCTTCTCTTCTACTCTTTTTTTTCTTTTGCCTTTATGGCTTGGTTCTTGGTAACTGTGTGAAGCTCCGTACCAGAGCTTGAGAAAAGCTTAGGGCTAGTTGAGGGGTTTTTATGTTGGGTTCTCTGCCGTACAACTTTGAGCGCCGACATAAAAATTCCGACCAGAGTAGACTCTCTCGAGGTGGTTGGGTTCTCTGACGTACGTCTTTGAGCGCCAGTTCCTTCGTGTTGGGTCCAGGACTCTGGGGACCTTTTATCCAGTCTAGGTGTCCAAACCTTTTGTCTAAGGACCACCGTTTAGAACCCGTGTCGAGGTTATAATGTCGACTCATCCAGTTGGCGTTATAATCTCGCCTAGATGAGGTTGCTTTTGGGAAAAGTAATCAAGGATTTTGGGTAACCGTGTCAACCTAGAACAACATGTGAGAGGGATGGGTAACAGGTAAATTTGAACTTTTGGCCTTAGAGATTCCATTTTGAAAAGAACCAGTTGTTATGAATATGGAAGATTTATGATTTTGAGATCAAGTTCGCCAGACGATACAATGTTACTGTGATCATATGCATGCATTTTGCATTCATACATCCATGCATCCATGAAAATAACCATGCATATTCATCTTTCGTACATTTACAAAAAAAAAAATATATGGGAAAAAGTCTTTGAAAAAAATCATCATGCATTTCAATCATAAAAAATCATGCATTTTTTCAAATCACAAAAAAATCTCATTTTCATCCATCCATTCCAACAGCTACCTTCCCGGCACCGTTACTTTACAAGAAGAGTGCTCATCATATCATGGACAATTGGAGAGAAAAACATGACGTCTTGCAAGGCGAAGTGAATCAGATGGGTGGAAAGTTGGACAGAGTTCTGAAAATGTTGTCCGGTTTGAATTTGCCACCAAGACCGGTTGTGAATGAGGTTCCGACACCTACTGATGAGGTCCCACGAGAGAATGCTTCAATGACTGCTGTGAAATCGCCACCTCATGGTGTACCAATTAGATATGCTCTACCTGAATATGTGTCGTTTGTGTTTGATGTTCCATCCGGTTCCCAAGCTGTCGAGAATCAGAATAGAGTACCTCTAGTTCGTCAAGGACCCAATCTGTCACAAGGGAATTTTGTTGACCCTATGAATGCTCACCAGGGTAATGTGATACATGCTGATGTGTCAAAAGTGGATTCTACTATCCCTCAGCTAGAGGAGACTATGCAGAAATTCCAGGCTCTAGAGGAAAGGTTGAATTTGGTGGAGGGAAGCAGTGATTCATTAGACTTCACTAAGATGTGTTTGGTACCAGACTTGGTGTTCCCACCAAAATTCAAAGTGCCGAATTTTGAAAAATACAAAGGTCTGAGCTGTCCAAAGAACCACTTGACAATGTACTGCAGAAAAATGGCTTCCTACACCAATGATGATAAACTAATGATACAATGTTTCCAAGATAATCTTGCTGAGGTGCCTCTCAACTGGTACATGCAACTCGAGGGTGGTAGTATTCTTTCATGGAGAGATTTGGCTAATGCGTTCCTTAAGCAGTACCGATACAACATGGATATGGGTCCCAGTCGTACTCAACTTCAGA
Organism: Trifolium dubium; assembly: GCA_951804385.1. NCBI lineage: Eukaryota > Viridiplantae > Streptophyta > Magnoliopsida > Fabales > Fabaceae > Trifolium > Trifolium dubium. Next base: position 28,146,701 of record OX638065.1, read on the forward strand.
ATATGACTCAAAATGATAATGAATCCTTCAAGGTCTATGCACAAAGGTGGAGAGCATTGGCATCTCAAGTACGTCCACCACTCCTAGAGACAGAACTTGTGGACATGTTCATCAACACTCTGCAAGGGGCATACTTTGAAAATATGATTAGTAGTACTTCCTCGGACTTCTCTGACTTGGTTCGAATTGGGGAAAAAATTGAAATGGGGATCAAAAGTGGCAAGCTCTAGCTTACTGCTAGTTCTCAAAATGGAAAAAGGAAGGCTAGTAATAACTTCACAGATGAAGAAGAGGAGGAAATTGATGCTGATACTTCTGAAAATGACCAGGCTTCTGTTCAGTTCCCATACTTTTCATATCCATATGTGGCAACAATGCAAAGTCAGCAGTTCCAAGGATATCCTTTTCAAGTGTGCGAGTCATGTACCACAACAAGCTCAACAACCACAACAGGCTCTGCAACGGCCTAGAAAAGTCTTTGATCCGGTCCCTATGTCGTTCAGTCGACTCCTTCCTTATCTTGTACACAATGGATTGGTGGTTCCTAAGGTTCAAAAGCCATTGACTGAACCATTCCCTGATTGGTATGACACAGAGGCTAAGTGCGATTATCATGCCGGAACTGAGGGGCATACTACTGATAACTGCAGATCTTTCAAGTATAAGATACAAGAGCTTCGTGATAAACAATTGTTATGCTTCGAGGATGGTGAACCGGTTATCAAAGATAAGCAGTGAACGGGGCATTCAACAAGTTCCTTGGATCTTGGGTTTTACAAGTGATGAACAAATTGCCATGCCAAAAGATGAAGAGAATAATGGAAATAGTCAAGATAGGCTGCACCTGTGTTTTTCAAACATAGTCTTTGCAAACTAGCTTTTTATTTCTTTCTTTTCAAGCATTTGTTTGCTTTTAAGATTATGTACTTCGTCAAGTATTTTTAATATAATAAACATGCATGTTTTTGGAATCAATCCATTTGTGTTCACCTCTTTTTTTTCCCCTTATTTTATTGCTTACAAACTTGGAGCGAGGATGATGAAAACAAATAACTGATCTTTGCCGATTTATGCTTTCAACGATGAAAAAAACCTAGTTGAATATGTAAGGCATTGTTTCACTTTCTTTCATTATTTCATAAAATAAAAAAAATTGAATTGAGCTGTTCTTGCACATGTTTTGTTGTTATCTGATTCTCCTAGTTTCTTGAGACATATCTTTTTTTTTTAAAAAAAAAAAAAAGTAATTTTGGTTTGATACATGACATGACACTTTAAGAGTATATAGGTTGTTTTTCACATTAGGCTACGTTATGAAGGTTCAGAAATGATTCAATAAAATCGGTACTGTCTTAACATCTTAGACTCTTAAAAGTATGTAAGATCAATTTGAGTACTGATTTTGACGAAGACCTGAACATAAGTTTTTAAGTAACTCTCAGTAGTTTATCTTAGCAGTCGGCACCATCTTGGGCACGAACTAAGTAGAAAATCGATGAACATAAGTGAATGATCCAGAAATGAAAATTTGCATACTTTGGTTAATTTCAAAAGTGGGAATGCACTTATTGAGTTAGATGACCCTCACTCGGTTGTTTAACCCAGCAGTTGTTGAAAAACCATAGTAAATATACCCATTTAGTAGTTGGTTCAGAGGAGTCTGGTTCTGAACTTGGTAGGGCGGGTTGCTATCCGATCCCCCACAACTTCATTTGGAAGAGAAAAGAGGGGTTTACCAAACTGATTTTTACCAGCTCCCCTCGATATATGATCATAATCACTAACAGATTTTTCTACCATGAACGTGTACAAGATAATGGGCTTAATGTGATGCGCTTGAATGAAAAGGGTGAATAAAATTTAAGCAAAAGTTAGAGTCACAATAAAATGCTTCAGATTTGTCTTCATATGATGAGAGTCTCTGACTGCATTATGTTGTTTTGTGTTATTACAGTACCCTTGGTATTGATATTATTACTTGATTTTCTTCTTTAGCCGGCAACCACGTATGATTAGAGTTGTCGTGTCCCGTTTCAAACTTGTGGTAAAAAAAGTCAATGCTTAAGGACAAACAAAGGTTCAAGTATGGGGAATCCGATAACACAAATTCATATCATTTTCTGGCTTGATTTACGTGAATCCTAATTGCATGTTATAACTCTCAAAGGACCTAATTGAAGCTAGGTTCACTTTGAAAGCATTCGGCAATTATATTGTTAAGCTGACTCCTCCAGTTTGTTGAATAATCATCTGTCTTTTCTACACATCATATGTGTTTCAAAAGACTTGCATGTGCAAAACACTTTCAAAAAAAAATGATTTTACTTGCAAATTAGTGCTTGACATTAAAGAAATTTGAACAGTGGTCTGATCAAGGGCAAAGCTGATTTGAGACACTCCTAGCTAGGGGCAACTTATCTATGGATTCTGCCAATCAGGGGCAAACAAGTTGAATGCCCTGCTTATCAAGAGAGAATTGGTTCAACAATTGGATACACTGCAAATATCAGTGGATCAGGGGCATATCCTTCATGGATTCAATTGCTTGGGGCAAACTATGTCAAGATTACATCTTCCTGAAAGTCACATGTGGTGAAATACGGCAGAACTGTGGTTGTCAATACAATGAATGGTAAAGAGTTTCCACTCTCAGTGCACGCTGTTGTAGTCAAAGAAAGTTGTTGTTCCTCTTTGGAAGCCTGTTTGAACACCCGTCCTGCAACAGAAGCTTGCAAGGGTCCTCATCTCAATAATGCCAGAGTTACTCAGATTCTCGGTGCCGGGAAATTCAAATTCTCTTCAACAGAAACTCATAAATTCATGCATTCATGCATACATGCATTCACGCATAGATGCACACAAACTCCTGCATATTATCAGGTAATTCATGCGCATTAGTTTTGCATTTAGGCATCAGATATACATAATCATGCATTCATGAAGCACATGTTCAAAATTTTGTTTTAACAGGTTGCGAACTTGGATCTCTCATTCAGTGAAAAAGGTTGATGTACCTAATTCTCCAACAAAACGGTTATTGAATCGCAATTTCTCAACAAGAAGGGTTGTTGAATCTTTCCCCCAGTGAACTGGTCAACAAAGTGTCATCCCCAAACAGACCAGTTAGTGCATCATATTTTTTAGTGCCTCTTTATGGTGCTTTTGGTAATAAACCTCTTGGAATTCAAGCACACTCAGATTCATAAACCTTCATTTTTTCTTTATTTCTTTTAATTATCGCAATTTATCTTTTATGCGGAAAATAGCAAAAATAGATAAGATTAGTTCATTAGCATTTTATTTGATTTTATATTTTATGTCCGCATTTTTTCATAATTAAGGAAAAATATAATAAACTTAGTGCATTTTCTCAGTTAATTGCATTTCCACTTTTTTGTTAGATTTATTTACATTTTTCTCGCATATGATAAAAATCATGCAATATGAACCAATCACATTATTCCACGTCATCATCTCAACCCCATAATCATTTTCATTTTCATTATCATTTTCTTTTTATTTCATTTCCTTAACCCAAACTTACACCAATATTACCACACATGCCACTTAACCTAATATTCCTCTATAAATACTAAAATAATCACACTCAATCATTGGAGCACAAATTCCCAAAAATCAGAACCTCCCTCCTCCACCAACAGCCACCGCCGGAATTCCAAATTCCAGCCACCACCACTCAAAATCCGGCCACCCCAAAACTTCACAAAATCAAACATCAAATACACATTTCTAAAGCTAAGGACCCCAATAAACACGATTCCGGCCTCAAATCCACGAAAAAACCATTAGAAAACGCTCAAATCTGAGCTCAAAAGTCACAGAAAATTGCAAGCTTCAATCCCGTTGATTTCGACACCAAACGAAGCATATTGATAATGGTTTTGCTTCCTGGAACTTTGATAAACCTTTCTCCATCATTATTTTCATCGGATTTGGCTTAAATTGCGATTTCCATTTTTGAGATCCAAACTTGGTGTTCGTTTTTCTCTCTACACAAGCACCAATTGTGAAAACTGAACACATACTCGTGATCTACGCGAGAAATACTATCAAATCGACTATTCGTTTGTGAGATTCGGTGTCCGTTTGAGGAAGTTGTAGTTGACCGAGCTTCATAGAGTTTTCATGGAGGTTTCTTCGTGAGTTTCATGAGACTTTTCCTTAGCCACGTGTCACTCTTTGAGTGGTGCTTGATTTTTTTGTTTGTTTGTGCTGAACCGGGTCCGGTTCAGTTGAGGTTTGAACCGGTTAGGTCCGGTCCGGTTCAGGGAGTTGGATCTTGGCTTTTGTTATTTACACCTCCCAGGTTGCTATCTGTATCCCCCCCTGGACAGACTTGGAATTGGGCTTTGGGCCTAATATTTTCTGATCTGCTTTATTATTTGCTGCACCTATTTCAGGTTTTGCACCCTTTCGTTCAATGATGAATTCATTTATCATTCGATAAATTTATTTATCCTTCGATAAGTTTATTTATCCTTCGATAAATCTATTTATCCTTCGATAAATTTATTTATCAATCGATAAATTTATTTATCCTTCGATAAATTTATTTATCATTTGTACAATGTTATATTACTTCTCAGTTAATTAACTGTCTGAATATTGAACTGTGACTTGTTTGGTGCTTTAACATGAAAATTTGTTTTCCTAAATAACTAAAAATGGTTCGTTAATTAAGGTGAAAAAGGGGGAGTCTGACGTACGTCTTTCTCGGCCCGAATAGTACAGTCTCTGACGTACATCTCGTGACGGTGTATTATTCTCATCTTAATCAATGAATATTTATTTAAAATTAAGGAGGAAAAGGGGAGTCTGACGTACATCTTTCTCGGCCTGAATAGTGCAGTCTCTGACGTACGTCTCGTGACGGTGCACTATTCTCATCTTAATTAAGGTTCTTAATTAAACTTGAGTGGTAAAAGGGGGAGTCTGACGTACATCTTTCTCGGCCCGGATGAGCCCGACCCCTGATGTACATCTGGTGGTGGCGTGCAATCCCCATTCACTAAACACTTCTAAAAAACTATAAAAACAACTCAACTCACTTCAAATTCATTTTCCTGCCTTCCGTGCAGTCAACTCTTTTTCAACTGCCCTTGTGCAGTCAAAAATCTTTTTAACTGTTTTCCTAAATGGATGGTGTTTTATCCATTCCCCTGATTCTGACAAACGCTTAAACCTCAGTTGAGTATACAAGCAATACTGTTGTCTCAGTGGAATGCGAATTAAGCATCGTTCACAAAAAACAATCAACAAACAAAACCTCTTTCAGGAAGAGCTACGTGAGCTTTGACTTGCTCATTGTACTTGGGGGATACGTAAGAGCGAGAGCCTCTCTCGTCAAGCCAAATAATAAAAAACTTTTTTTTCCCTTCTCAGTTTAATATGCGGTAATTTAATTCATTTCATGCGGTTATCTCTGTTAATGCAAACCAAAATTCCTCAAATGGTTCCCGTTGAGTACAACGGATATGAGGGGGTGTTAACGCCTTCCCCTCATGTAACCAACTCCCGAACCCGAATTTTTTCAAGGTTTTATCATTATTTTCCTTTCCCCTTACGGGATAAATAAAATATGGTGGCGGCTTCATTGTTTACATTTGTGCACTGCATTCTGTTATTGCATATCTGTATATTTTTTTGTGCCGGGTACTACAGCTGGCGACTCCACTGGGGACAATGATTTAGAGAGTTAAGCCTAATTTGGGGCTTTTGGTTTGCTTGTTCCAGGTTAGCCGTATCTGTCTTATCTTTTACTTTACCGCAAAATATTGAACTGTTTGGATTTGCTAGCTTTGTCTTCTCTTCTACTCTTTTTTTTCTTTTGCCTTTATGGCTTGGTTCTTGGTAACTGTGTGAAGCTCCGTACCAGAGCTTGAGAAAAGCTTAGGGCTAGTTGAGGGGTTTTTATGTTGGGTTCTCTGTCGTACAACTTTGAGCGCCGACATAAAAATTCCGACCAGAGTAGACTCTCTCGAGGTGGTTGGGTTCTCTGACGTACGTCTTTGAGCGCCAGTTCCTTCGTGTTGGGTCCAGGACTCTGGGGACCTTTTATCCAGTCTAGGTGTCCAAACCTTTTGTCTAGGGACCACCGTTTAGAACCCGTGTCGAGGTTATAATGTCGACTCATCCAGTTGGCGTTATAATCTCGCCTAGATGAGGTTGCTTTTGGAATAAGTAATCAAGGATTTTGGGTAACCGTGTCAACCTAGAACAACATGTGAGAGGGATGGGTAACAGGTAAATTTGAACTTTTGCCCTTAGAGATTCCATTTTGAAATTTTAAATATAAATATATATAGTGTTTTAGCACTTTCTCCCACAAAATAAACATGAGAATAGTAACTGTTTTTATTGTTTTGAAAAATTATTTACCATTTGAAATTTAAAAATACAATTTTTTTAAGAGTAAAATGGGAAAGCAAAAAGCCATCCCAAAAACATGTATTCCCTTTATATATTTTTATTTATAGATGTTATAGATTATAAATTATTATTATTATTATTATTATTATTATTATTATTATTATTATTATTATTATTATTATTAGCGGGCCAAACTGGCACGTTCCATGCCTGTTTCTGTGATACATATTTTTTATGATATTAACTTATATGTTGAAGTTAATTATAAATTTTTGGTTTGATGAAAATAAAAATCTATAAAAATTATTGAGATGGAAGTTATAGAAGTTAAGAATAGAAGTTTTAGTTTCAAAAACACAATTAAGGGCATTTTAGGAATTATGAAAAAAGGCTACACCAAAAAAAGTTTTCCCTTTATATATTGTATAGATAGATAGAAGTTAAGAAGATTGAAGTTATAAAACTAAAGAATAGTTTTAAAAAAACAACAGAAGTTAGGGTTTTAAAAAAAATCGTTAAGGGTGTTTTAGGGATTATGAAAAAAAAGCTACACCAAAAGAAAAGTATTCCATTTATATATAGTACTAGCGGGTTCCGTGCCCGTTTGTGTGATTCATATTTTTTATGATATTAACTTATATGTTGAAGATGATTATAAATTTTTGGTTTGATGAAAATAAAAATCTATAAAAATTATTGAAATGGAAGTTATAGAAGTTAAGAATAGAAGTTTTATTTTCAAAAACACAATTAAGGGGATTTTAGGAATTATGAAAAATACACCAAAAAAAGTTTTCCCATTATATATAACTAGCGGGCCAAACGGGCACGTTCTGTGCCAGTTTGTGTGGTACATATTTTCTATTATGCTAACTTATATAGGTGAGGGTACCCAACATTGGTGTGTCACATGCCTATTATTAATTTGAAAAAATTCGATAAAGTTTCATCTTCTTTCTTTTTCGAATGTTTCCTTTTATCGTTCGCAACTATAGTGAAATTAAGGTCTGAATAGAAAATTGAATTAAAAATAAAAGCAAAATCAATACAATAAAACTAACGTTTGACTTTTAAAAAACATTGGTTTTTGAATATCAATTCTAAGAATGGTTATCTCATCTTTCTTTAGACCATCTATTAGGCAACTATTTGAGATCAATTTATCTACAATTGATCCATCAATTGACATAATCTAGCGGGCCAAACGGGCACCCAACTATGTGATACCTATAAATTTTTCGCACATCTATTTTTTTTATTAATAGTTACATTTTAGAAAACTAAAAATTAAGTCACATAGAGAAGGGTGAGAGTGCCCAACATAGGTTTGTTTAAAAAAAAATAATGATTTAAAAAAATAACAAAGAAAGTGAAAATTTGAAATAAATATGCATGGTAAAAAAATGAACTAACTTGATATGTTTCTTTCATTGTGTCATTTGTTCTCTTCTCTTTGATTGTTTGACACATATTTCCAGTTTGTATCCCTCTTAGATTCTATTATTTGTAGTGTTAATTTAGTTGGACTAATTTAATTTCTTAAAAAAAAAAACATTTTCTGCACACTACTTTCAATTCAATAAAATAAATTCATGTGACAAATTTATTGTTACCTCGCAGCAAATAATATGAATTTGTTGATTTGCCTTTCAATCCTTAATCCTTTCATTGAAGCCATATATTTTTTTTTGAAAGGTTGAAGCCATATATATGATCTCCCAAAGATTCTTTTACGCATTATGAATTTGTTGATTCATCCATCAATCTAATCCGGCTTAATCACATATTCGGTCTCTTACATTTATTTTAGGTTTTAATTTGGTCCCTTACATTTAAAAAGTTTCAATTTTGTCCCTTATGTTACTGATTTCAACATAAGTTGGTCTTTTCGTTAAATTTTGAATTAATTTTTTCTAACTTTTTTCTAAATTTTCAGTTGATTTTTTCTAAACATTCTACATGACACCTTCCTATACTGTTCATGTATGAAAATCTGTTAGGTAGGTGGACGATTTAAACAAAAATTTCACTAAAATGATTAATTTTAAAAAATTAAATGTAAGGGATCAAATTAAAAACTAAAATTATAACACCCCATATCGAGTATCTAGAATGCGATATAGAATATTATTAAATAGTACTGGATACATTAACATACAACAGTTGTTTTGGTACAAAAGGTACACGGATGTAACACTTAAAACTTATTATACAATTCTAGTCCAAAAATAGACAAATTAAAAATACATGTTTCAATTAAATGAATGACATAAATGTAAGTCTAGCCATCTCCTCAGTCCAATACTTTAACATATGCTACTCCATGATTATCCTTTCTTAGTGTACCTGGCTTTCTAAAACAAAAGGGAGTGGGGTGAGAATGGTAACTTCGTCTCAGTGAGTTCCAACTACCTAACTACTATGGTGTATAACACTGGGGAAAAACTAGTCGATCGAAACATAATAATATCTTATTAACTTTGTCATCATAATATAAATAAAATGGTGTATCACACAATAAATATTATCTTGATTGATTTTTACCGGATATACTGAGGTGAGTAGTCTCAGAAATGCCCGACTCTCGTAGTTGATGTCAAATGCATCGTTACGATTAACTCACATTTACTTAGACCCACTAATCGAGTCACTTACGCCTAGAGCAATGCTCAATCGAAGCGTTTAAATTATTAACTTCGTGGCATTAAAACCACTCTTAGATCGACAATAAACTTGGTAGAATAATTATTTGCTCCTACCCATGCCCACTTAACTAACTTACAATTCCCTCATTGTATCATCATTACAACTTAACAATACTAATTCTGGTTAATTAACCACATGTATAGTATACAAGGATTTGTTTAGAACTAATTAGTTAAATTAGATATAAAACAAGTGGTGTAGTACAAGATTTGTAAAATGCCATATCAAATTTCAGTTTCAAAACCACCATCTATAATCCTTTTCAACTATTAGCTACAAAATCCCAACACTCTAAACATGAAATTAATAAGCAAGAGTAGGGGACTTCTTAACTCAATTGCCACTCATAATAATTTTACCCTAATGTTAACATGCAAAATTCATAGAAAAGTGGGGAAAACTAATGTTTGACTAATCCTATCCTAAGGAACCCACCTGAATATATCGGCAAGGCAATTAACGCTTGAGCTCTGACTTCCAACTTTAATTCCAAAATTCTGCACAAGTTTTGCATAAACCAGCATCAGACCCTCATCTTAAAAATCATCTTCAGACCTCATTCCTTTATCAAATCACACGAGGCTGATACCTAATTGACCGGGATTACGTTAGCTAACCATAACAACAAACGGAATTTCGATCGGAGTTATGAGGAGTGAGAATTTACCTTTTTAGTACAGCCTTGTTCAAACACGATTTCTGCAAAATCCTGTGTTGAACCTCCTACTTCAAAAATTCGTACCGGACTCAATTCTCCACCAAATCTCACAAGGCCTATGCCCAGACGTCCGTAATCAAGTTAGATAACTGTTCCAAAAGGAATCATCTCAATCGGAGCTACAAGAAGAGAGAACTTACTGTTTTAGTGAAGGGGTATATCCAAATACGGGTTTCCATACTCTTCTTCCTAAACTAGCTTCCAATCTTGGACCCATGATTTCTTAACCCTTGAAAACTATCATGCAAGTTGAAATCAGAATAGAGCTTGGTTATTAAGGCACAAATTTAAGAGAATGAAAAGGAGAAATGTGATTCTTACCTTGTTATGAGGTTCATGACCTAAGGAAGGTGTTGGAGTGATTGCATGTTTAATTTGATGATGGATGAATCATTGATATGGAATTGTTGGTGATGATGTAGAGGAATCACGATAGAGAGAGAAGAGAGTGTAGTGTTGGGGTGTATTCTGTTTGCAGAGAAAAGAATGGTATAGAAGTAGTGGGTTGGTGCACTTAAGTAAGAAAATGGGTTCCACACCATTACAAAGGCCCAATACTTACTAATGTGGTTTATAGTGTAAATATGGTTCCACTTGGTATTAAGGTTTATTCACTTAATAATACATTTGTGTTATTCCAAATTTAACACACTCATAATTATTATTGCTTCAAATAATTAAGGCGGATTGTTACAAAAATAAACGTAAGAAATCAAATATATAATTAGATCATCTAATCCTCTCATTGAAGCCTTATATATATATATATATATATATATATATGATCTACAAAAGATTCTTTTGATCTATTCATCATTCCTTATATTTAAGAAAACAACCAAGTTATCATTATTTCTTCCATATTATTAAAACTTGGAATCACATTATCAAATATAAAATGTATACCCTAATAATCAAGAAGCACAAAAGAAAACGATCAAAGAAATGAGCACACATCATGAAATAAAGATCAAGAAATGAGCACAAAAAAAATAAAATAGAATACCACTGTGTATGTCGAATTTCGGTGTTTGTACCAAGTCATACCACCATCTGAACATATCCTTTCCCTTTTCTCGTGTCTCTTTCTCGTACCGATTTTCTATCTTCTTTATAGCATTGTGATAGTTCAATATTGGTAACTATATTTTCGAGACAAAGAAGACATAAATTCATTAATAATATAATCAAACACCTAAAATTAGAAATTGCACCATAAAAAAAATCAAATAACAATTCCATATTAAGAAATCAAAAATAAGAAACAACTAAATTTTGAAGGAATCATTTACCCTTTTTCTTTAAAGTTAGTTTTCTTATAATTCAGTATATATACCTATATACCACCACTTGCAAATAATCTAGTAGCCTTGTTGTGGAATTTTTTGAAGGTAATTTGAAAGATATTGATAGTAGCACGTAGATAACCATTGTATGAAAATTACAGTGGTAGTGTTGAAGTTCTTCCTATGTTACGACTACCAAGTGGTGGTGTAGGAGTAAAGTTTTCTAAAAGAAATTTGGAAGATTTTGAACGTATTATGGAGATATCATCAAATCAAAATCAAAATAAGTATTGTCATTTAATTACAATGTTAGCAAATAATTGTAATATACCAGACCACAATCCACATTACATAATTCAACTTTCTATTTCTGGTTAAAGTTTCTCCTGAACGTGATTTTTTATCACAATAATTTTTGGAAGAAGTATAATGAAGGTTTCGCAAGGGAGAAATAGCAGTGAAGGAGATGGTTTCTATTAAAAGGTGGTTATTGTGGAAAATAGAAACTACCACTAAAATTTGTCAAAAAAAAAAAAGAAACCACCAAGGGTATAAGTGGCATTTTTAAAAAAAAGGCTACACCAAACTAAAAGTATTGGATTTATATATTGGTATAGACTAGTGGCCAGACGGGCACGTTCCGTACCCGCTTGTGTGATACGATTTGATAAAAAAAATGTTTTAAGAATAGTTTTAAAAAAACAGTATAAGATAGAGTTTTAAAAAAAAAATCAGTTTAGGGCATTATAGGAATTATGAAAAAAGGTTACACCAAAATAAAAGTATTCCATTTATTTATAGTATAGATATAGATAGATAGAAGTTATAAAAGTAAAAAATAATTTTAAAAAAACAAGAAGTTATAGTTTTAGGGATTATGAAAAAAGGCTACACCAAAAGAAAAGTATTACCTTTATATATAGTATAGATAAATTATTATTATTATTATTATTATTATTGTGTTTGTTGAGTTTTTTTTTTTACGGTTTTCACCACCAGTATTCGGACCATCCGGTTCGGGTCGAGTTTTGACACCAAGTCGTTTTAGTTCTCTCTTTAGCGCAAATGCGGAGATGAAACCATAGTCCTCTTTATTAAGTCCAACTTTAATCACAATTCAACATTGGAATGAAGTAACTTTTTTGTTGTTTGTCGAGTTTCTAGACATGCAAAATGGTTTTTCAGCTATTGTTTGTTTTATTGATCATTTTTTGTTAAAATATAGTATTAACAACTTAGGAAACATTTAATAGGTTAATCACTCTTTATCCCTTGTAAAATAGGTTAAAGTTATTTTACCTCCTGTAAATTTTTTTTAATTGCTTTACCTCTATATTATAAGATTCTTTGCTTTACCATCATGGTCAAAGTCAACAAAATCTGACTGAGAAGAATCTATGATGTGACATTTTTTATTTTTTTTAAATAAAATTCTTCCATCTCAATTTTTTTTAAATTAGTTATTTAGCGGCGTTTCTAGTATAATTTGTGGCGATTTTATTATATTTAGCGGATGTTCTGTTTTGTGGCGGTTTAAAACTCTCGCTAAATAGTTTAACTCTGCCGCCACTGGTGGGATGATAAACTTCATCTTCATTTTCCCGATATTTTTTTATTATTTTCAAAACCATCGTAAATCGGATGATGCAAGACTATTTAGCGAGAATTTTAAACCGTCGCAAAACAGAATCTCTGTTAAATATAATAAAACAGCCGCTAACTGTAAGACCCATAATTCTAATTGTAAAAAAAATAAATACTAGTGTTGGAGTGGTAGTGTAAAGTTCAATTTGTGTTATTAGTCTTTATCATCTATAAATAAATTATTGAGATCATGCTTCTTTCTTAAAAGCCTATGAGAGCCGAAACTTAACCCAAGTCCTTTAATCTATATTTATCTATTAAAATGTTTTAATATAGTTAAAATTTCCAAAATCTACATTGGTTAATTTTTGAAAACGAACTAGATATACTAGCTAGTTAAAAATTTTACAAATTTTTGATTAGCATAAAAATTTAAATGGAGACTTTATATATCGACTTAAATGAGAATTTAATCTCGTTATATTTTTCCGAGCTAAGAAACAAAAATTTAGTCGGAATAAAATTTATTCAAAAATTCATGAATAGTTTTAAATAAAAGGTTTACGGTAAAAAAATTTCGGATTCAAAAATCATGACCGTTAGTGATTTACGACTCGTCTGCGAGCGAAATATGTCGGAAAATATCAAATCTTGGAGTCCAAGATAACTTGTACAAGGGGCTGATTGGACAAGGCAATAGTGTTAACACATTTTCATTGTGAATGATAACCGAACTATAAAATTGTAACTAGATTATAACCTGGTGACAAGGCTTTAGTTATAAGATATTTTTTCACCTCATAAACCCATTAGCCGTTCTCTTCTCTGTTCCTATATAAAGACACAATTACACTTCACTGTTTCACACAATACTTATCTAATATATATATAGAACAATCACTGGGTAGAAAAAAACTCAAGAGGCATTTCTTTATTTAATTTCAAAGAAGAATATCTCTAAGGTATGATCTTGGGTCCTTATTATTTTTTTTTCATGAGTATCCATATTCATATCAATTATTTTTATTATAAGAAAATTCTAGACTTTATGTATTGTACAACAAATTTTGTTTTCCTATCTATCTATCTTAACGTTAACTTGTGATTACATGATATCAATTTTATTAAGTTAATAGGTTGGACGTGACTCACAAATTTAAATATTAAACTCACAGATTTTCTTTCACAAATTTATGAATGGGTTTCAAATTTAAATAAATAAATAAAATTAAATGTTAAAGATCAAACAATATGAGGTTGGTTCAATTGGAAGAAATTTTATGAACTTATAAGTTAGTATTCTCATTGATTTAATTTCACTAATAAAACATGTCTTTATAGAGAAGATAAATATATTTCCCTGAGAGAACAAAACTAGTTGTGAACTATGTCATGTATATATGTTTTTTAGCTCAAGAAAATTTAGTCTGACCTATTACCATGATTGGCCATTACTCATCTCATAAGATTTGGGGTTGGATTCTCAAACATTAAAATGTTGAAATGATAATAGGTTTCATTGAAAGAAATATTATGATCTTGTACAATTTCTTAAATGTAATTTCACCTACACTATAGTAATGTTAAAACTAGAGATAATAATTTTTCCTAACAAATTATACTGGTCGTGACTTATTGATGGGTTTTTGGGTTGAGTTTTAAAGTTTAGATTATTAAATCATGGATTAAAGAATATTATAAATTAGTTGTTTAAAAGAAAGAAAGTTTGATTAATTACTTTGAAATAGATTATAGTTGTCTGGGTAAGAAATGAGTTTGTAGAAGTTTTAATATTGCTAATGAATTTTTAGTATGGTTATACGTTAATTTTGAATACTAGTTTTTATATGCTAAATGTTTGAAAAGAAAAAGGTTACACTATTTTATAAGATCTCACCTTAAAAAGAAAATTTTAGACTCAGGTTTTGTGTTTTTAAAATAAAGTTTAAACACCGAAATGACGGCGGCGAGAGATTTCTATTAAGCTGACATGTTGGAGTATTTTTTTTATATATCTTTTAGACGTAACAGTTTTGAAAAATATTAACGAAATAGTTTTTCATACTCCACGGTTAATCGTAAGGTTCTCGTTAAATTAAGTATAGGGTGAATAGATTATAAGATCATTAAATAAATTAGCATAAAAACGATATTTCATTCTAATAAATCGTTTATGAATTAAAGGTGAGGGATTACTTAAGGTTGTAGTTGTACCAGTGTAGCATGCCGAGGTAAGGGCACTCTCTAACTATCAAATATAATGTTAAAAAGAATGCCTTGTTTTCCGTATATGCATAAGTGTTTTATTGTGCAATAATTTGATATGTTTGATATATATGCTTGTGATGACATGTATTCTTGAAATATGACTTTTGTTGAAAACACGCTATATCTTATGCACATGTTATGTATGATTAAGAGAATTATACATGTGAGTTATTATGATAATTGGTGCATCAGTATATGTAGAGAAATCGTATGCTCATGCATTTTCATAGTTGCGTGTAAGTAAAGAGGGCTATACACCGGGTGTTAAGACTGAGTGACTTCACCTAATCCTACGGGATTTTTATTGAGTCGGTGCTTGTCTGAGTGACTCCACCTGCCCTATGAGGTTTAGTAGGTGTGCGATGACCAATGAGTGGCGTCCACATGAGACTACGACTCTCCGAGGAGAGGTTAAATTCCGGAATTCATGCATTGACAATCCAAGGATTGGCGTCACATTTCATATAGAGTCTGCATTAGGATATTTGTGCAATTTATTTTAACATGGAACGGACATGTAAAAAAATAAAAAGAGCAACTAAAATCAATATGTGTTTGTGGCATTTTTGGTTTATATTTTATATTTAGATTGTGACCCTCCTATCACTTATATGTCGGGGCTAACGCCCACCCTCAGAGGATGGGAGACCACATGATACCGCCATACAGTCTGCCGACGCAGACGATTTGGGACTTTGTTGATCGCAGTAGGGCGGACGCTTGGAGTTATGACCCGGCTCTCAGCACAGCCTATTATGAGGGGAGGATGGTTATATCTACTTATCGTGGGGAGTTACTAGTTACACAGTGCACATTCTATTATAGGATTCCATATCCCGTGCCATGTCCTGAGGTATGGGCAGACTTGTTGGGGATGCCGCTGATGCCTCCGTCTGGAGCATCATATGGGGTTGGTGGAGGAGTGGCTGATGTAGTGGATGCACCGACTATAGAGGTAGTTGTCCCTCCAGCAGTTAGATTTGAGATTGGTGGTACTTCTAGACGCCATCATACCTTTTGGGGGACATCCGCACATGCGCCAGATGACTTAGGGGGGGGGATTCATTGAGTTATTAGACCTTACTTCTGATGCGGAGTCCGACACATACTTGGGAGAGACGAGATCCAGACTCTTGGCACTTTTGGGGGATTCTTGTCGTACTTGTGGTGGACTTCCTTGTCAGTGCCTTTACTAGGATGTGTTATCAGTGACTGCTGACCTTTTGACGTGCTCCCATATGACCTAGATATGACCTGACTTAGTATTTTATATTTTATTCTGGATGACTGTACTATATTGACACACTTTCTATTTGGGAGACTAGTTTTATTATATTCAGTTGTATTATATCCTAAGTTTGTGATGTCGTTATATGAGACATCATGAACTAGGTATTTAGCTTTCACCGTTGGATTGTACTATATTCAAGCACTTACATTGTGCTCCCTTCGGAGTACCTATGATGCATATTTATATTCAGTTTAAAATGCCTTCTCACATTATTTTATATTTTCAAGTACATTTTAAAATGAATATCAATCGTCGGGCTTATGGCATGATTTGGCGCACTATGTTTTTTAAAAAAAAAACCCACTTTTGTTCATGAAAATCGGGGTGTTACATTGTGGTATCAGAGCCCGGCTTTAGATCTTTAAAGGGAAAGTGTGTCAAAAAGTCAACAGTCTATAGCCAGATAAATTATATTAGTCACGACTAATTAACCATCTATTAACTAAAGGTGCAATTGAGGACGTTCTATGGATTTAGAAAAGGTATATTAATATAAGTGATTGGTATTGCAGGAAAATATGCCTCCAAGACGGGCACCTGCGGTCCTTGGGACGAATGACAATCAAGTTAATCTGATGGCTAATGCAATGAACAATATGGCAGCTGTTGTGACTGCCCAAACCTATGCTAAGGCACAAAGAGACATGGAGAAGAGAGACAGGGAGGTCCTTGCTGTTGGATCTCGTGTTCTCACAAATTTTAATCATCAAAATCCGCCTAAGTTTAAAGGAGATGGAGGTCCTGATGCTGCGGACTTATGGCTACAAGCAATGGAAAAAATCTTTGGAGCAATTCACTGCCCTGAATGTGAAAAAGTGACTCTAGCCACTTATCAATTTCTGGGTGATGCCGAGTACTGGTGGAGGAACACCAGACTTATGATGGAAAGTACTCATGAAGAACTAAACTGAGGAAGTTTTAAGGGAAGATTTCTGGCCAAGTACTTTCCCGAGACTGCTAGAGAGAGGTATGGAGAAGAATTTCTGAAGTTGCGTCAGGGAGGCATGAATGTTGAGGCTTATGCGAAGAAGTTTGAATCTTTGTCAAGGTTCTTTCATTTCTTCAGAGATGGCATATATGAGAATTATATGTGCCGCCGTTTTCAAGATGGTTTGAGGTACGAGCTGCAAGACGCAGTAGTGCCTTTAGGAATCCGACATTTCCAAGTATTGGTTGAGAAGTGTCAAGAGATTGAGGATATCAGGAACAAACGAATGATTCGTCAAGGAAATTTCAGTGCTGGGGGACCCAGTCGTCTGAGTAATCACATTCAGCAACAGAATCGTGGGAGGCAAGGGAATAAGCCTTACAACCGTCCTCAGAACAATCAAGGATCTAACCGCTCTACTAATCAGGGAACCCTAGGAAAACAAGGTGGGGAGAGGCGATCATGCTATAAATATGGTAAGGAGGGACATTTTGCAAATAACTGTGGAAATCTCGAGCATGTTTGTTTCAATTGTTCGAAGCCGGGTCACTTTGCTAAAGATTGTCGGGCTCGAAAAGGAGAACCATCGGTAAATGCAACAGAAGGAGCTCGACCCACTGCTAGGGGGCGTGTATACTGTATGGGTACAGAAGTGAGTGAACATGCCAATAATGCCATACACGAGAACTGCCAAATAGCAGGTAACACTTTAACTGCTTTAATTGATACTGGGGCAACTCATTCTTTCATATCTTTAGATTGTGCAAACCATTTAAATATGAAGATATCGCCAATGCCTTTTGATTTAAGAGTTTCTACCCCTGTAAAAGATTTAGTGGTAAATACTGCATGTTTGCATTGTTTAGTGGTGATTCAGAATAGAGACTTTCTAGTTAACTTAATTTGTTCACCCCTTCAGTCACTCGAAATCATTCTCGGAATGGATTGGCTATCATATCATTATGTGATATTAGACTGTGCTCGTAAGATGGTCTTTTTCCCCGAACCAGGAGTTGTAAGATATCTATCAGCAAACAAGCTTAGGGTAGCTCTGTGTAACGGAGAACCAGAAATACTATCCCTTGCCAATGTCAAGGTAACCCCGGATATTCAACTAGAGGAAGCACAAGTGGTTCAATAATTCTTAGACGTTTTCCCAGCAGAAATCCCAAGACTTCCGCCTGTTCGAGAAGTTGAATTCTTTATTGATTTACATCCGGGAACGGGGCCGATATCAGATCCTCCTTATCGGATGGCACCTATCGAACTAACGGAACTAAAAAGTCAGGTTGAAGATCTGTTAGAGAAGGGATTCATTCGGCCAAGCGTGTCTCCATGGGGTGCACCGGTTCTTTTAGTGAAGAAAAAGGACGGACGTTCGCGCTTATGCGTTGATTATCGTAAACTCAACAAGGTTACTATTAAGAATCAATATCCGTTACCAAGAATTGATGATTTGATGGACCAGTTAAGGGGAGCGTTAGTGTTTTCAAAGATCGACTTGAAGTCGGGCTATCACCAGATCAGAGTAAGAGAAGAATATATTCAAAAAACAGCGTTTCGCACTCGTTATGGACACTATGAATATCTAGTGATGCCATTTGGAGTGACCAATGCACCAGCAATCTTGATGGATTACATGAACAGGATATTCCATACGTTCTTAGACAAGTTCGTGGTGGTATTCATCGATGATATACTAATATATTCAACTAATAAGGAAGAACATGAAGAACATCTCCGCTTGGTGTTGCAGGTTTTGCGTGAGAAGGAACTATATGGTAACCTAACGAAGTGTGAATTCTAGTTGGATAAAGTGAATTTTCTGGGACATGTCATATCAGAGGAAGGGATAACTGTCGATCCCGCAAAGATTGAGACTGTACTTGCTTGGGAACAACCAAAAGCAGTCACTGATATCCGGAGTTTTGTCGGATTGGCAGGATATTACTGAAGATTCATTGAAGGTTTCGCAAAGATTGTGGCACCGATGACTCAACTTCCCAGGAAAGATCAACCTTTTGCCTGGACTGAGAAGTGTGAAGCTAGTTTTCAGATGTTGAAACAGAGATTGACGACCTCTCAAGTGCTAGTTTTACCACAACCAGAGGAGCCATATGAGGTTTATTGTGATGCTTCGCATCAAGGACTTGGGTGCGTATTGATGCAACACAGGAAATCAGTGGCTTATGCACCACGACAGTTGAAGACGCACGAGAGAAACTATCCCACCCAAGATTTAGAGCTCGCGGCAATAGTTTTTGCTTTAAAAATCTGGAGGCACTACTTGTATGGTTGTACGTTTACTGTGTTTAGCGATCACAAGTGTTTAAAACACTTGTTTGATCAGAAGGTGTTAAACATGCGACAGAGAAGATGGATGGAAACGCTCAAGGATTTTGATTTGACATTACAATACCATCATGGTAAAGCTAATGTTGTAGCTGATGCATTAAGCAGAAGGAGCGTAACGACATGTTCAGTATTGATGGCAAGTCAACAAGAATTACTGGAAATGTTTAGAGACTTGCATTTGGAGGTGGAGTTCGTACCAGGAGCCTTGAGACTAGGAATGATTACTATTTCCAATCGATTGTTAGAAGAGATTGCGAGCTGTCAAGATGATGAGTTACTGATGGAGAAGAGGGATCTGATTATTCGGGGAACTACTACAGAATTTAAAGTGGGACCGGATAATATTTTGAGATGCAACGGGAGAGTATGTGTGCCTGATGCTAAGAATTTAAGGAAGGTGATTCTTGATGAAGCTCATAAGAGTAAGCTCAGTATACACCCAGGAGCTACTAAAATGTATCAAGACCTGAAGCAAGATTTTTGGTGGCCAGGTATGAAGAGACATGTAGCGGAGTATGTGGCATCATGTCTGACATGTCAGAAAGCAATGGTAGAACATCAAAAACCTGCAGGATTGCTTCAACCGTTAGATATACCAGAATGGAAATGGAATAGTATATCAATGGATTTTATTTCAGGACTACCTAGGACGAGGAGGAAGAATATCTCTATCTGGGTGGTAGTAGACAGATTGACCAAGTCTGCTCATTTCTTACCTGTCAAACTCACTTATACTGCAGAGAAGCTAACAGAGATTTATGTCGCTGAAATAGTTAAACTCCATGGAATACCATCCAGCATCGTATCTGAGACCCAAAGTTTATATCACCTTTCTGGAAAACAATGCATGCGGCCTTGGACACCCAGCTGAGATTTAGTTCAGCATATCATCCCCAAACAGATTTAGTCAGACAGAAAGAACAAATCAATCCTTAGAAGATTTATTAAGAGCATGTGCTATAGATGACAGAGGAAGTTGGGACGATGTTTTGCCACTAATAGAATTCACTTACAACAACAGTTACCATACAAGTATTGGGATGACTCCGTATGAAGCTCTTTATGGAAGAAAATGTCAAACTCCTTTGTGTTGGTATCAAGATGGAGAGAGCATGATTGTAGGACCCGAAATGGTACAACAAACAACAGATAAAGTGAGACAAATTAGGGCAAGAATGAAGGTTGCTTAGGATCGTCAAAAGAGTTATGCTGACAAACGTTGAAGACCCTTGGAGTTTGAGGCAGGAGAACACGTTTTCCTTCGAGTTACTCCAACCACTAGGGTTGGTAGGGCCATAAGAGCAAGGAAATTAACTCTGAGATTCATAGGACCTTATCAGATTTCAGAAAGGATAGGCAAGGTAGCTTACCGAATTGCATTACCACCAATACTGTCACAAATCCATGATGTGTTCCATGTGTCACAGATAAGAAAGTATGTTCCCGACCCATCACATGTAATTCCACCAGATGACGTTGAGTTGAAAGAGAACTTATACTTTGAAGTCCCACCGGTAAAGATTGGAGATAGGAAGATGAAGCGTCTTAGGACCAAGGAGATACCATTAGTCAAAGTAATATGGAACGAAGCCACCGGGGACGCGACTTGGGAGTTGGAAAGCAGGATGAAGGAACAATACCCCGAGTTATTCAACCATATCTAAGTTTCAGGGAAGAAACTTCTTTTAGGGGGGGAGTAATGTAAGACCCATAATTCTAATTGTAAAAAAAATAAATTCTAGTGTTGGAGTGGTAGTTGAAAGTTCAATTTGTGTTACTAGTCTTTATCATCTATAAATAAATTATTGAGATCATGCTTATTCTTAAAAGCCTATGAGAGCCCAGACTTAATCCAAGTCCTTTAATCTATATTTATCTACTAAAATGTTTTAATATAGTTAAAATTTCCAAAATCTACATTGGTTAATTTTTGAAAACGGACTAGATATACTAGCTAGTTAAAAATTTTACAAATTTCTGATTACCATAAAATTTTAACGGAGACTTTATATATCGACTAAAATGAGAATTTAATCTCGTTATATTTTTCCGAGCTAAGAAACAAAAATTTAGTCGGAATAAAATTTATTCAAAAATTCATGAATAGTTTTAAATAAAAGGTTTACGGTAAAAAAATTTCGGATTCAAAAATCATGACCGTGAGTGATTTACGACTCGTCTGCGAGCGAAATATGTCGGAAAATATCAAATCTTGGAGTCCAAGATAACTTGTACAAGGGGCTGATTGGACAAGGCAACAGTGTTAACACATTTTCTTTATGAATGATAACCGAACTATAAAATTGTAACTAGATTATAACCTGGTGACAAGGCTTTAGTTATAAGATATTTTTTCACCTCATAAACCCGTTAGCCGTTCTCTTCTCTGTTCCTATATAAAGACACAATGACACTTCACTATTTCACACAATACTTATCTAATATATATATATATAGAACAATCACTGGGTAGAAAAAAACTCAAGAGGCATTTCTTTATTTAATTTCAAAGAAGAATATCTCTAAGGTATGATATTGGGTCCTTATTATTTTTTTTTCATGAGTATCCATATTCATATCAATTATTTTTACTATAAGAAAATTCTAGACTTTATGTATTGTACAACAAATTTTGTTTTCCGATCTATCTATCTTAACTTTAACTTGTGATTACATGATATCAATTTTCTTAAGTTAAATGTTAAAGATCAAACAATATGAGGTTGGTTCAATTGGAAGAAATTTTATGAACTTATAAGTTAGTATTCTCATTGATTTAATTTCACTAATAAAACATGTCTTTATAGAGAAGATAAACATATTTCCCTTAGAGAACAAAACTAGTTGTGAACTATGTCATGTATATATGTTTTTTAGCTCAAGAAAATTTAGTCTGACCTATTACCATGATTGGCCATTACTCATCTCATAAGATTTGGGGTTGGATTCTCAAACATTAAAATGTTGAAATGATAATAGGTTTAATTGAAAGAAATATTATGATCTTGTACAATTTCTTAAATGTAATTTCACTTACACTATACTAATGTTAAAGCTAGAGATAATAATTTTTCCTAACAAATTATACTGGTCGTGACTTATTGATGGATTTTTGGGTTGAGTTTTAAAGTTTAGATTATAAAATCATGGATTAAAGAATATTATAAATTAGTTGTTTAAAAGAAAGAAAGTTTGATTAATTACTTTGAAATAGATTATAGTTGTCTGGGTAAGAAATGAGTTTGTAGAAGTTTTAATATTGCTAATGAATTACTAGTATGGTTATACGTTAATTTTGAATACTAGTTTTTATATGCTAAATGTTTGAAAAGAAAAAGGTTACACTATTTTATAAGATCTCACATTAAAAAGAAAATTTTAGACTCAGGTTTTGTGTTTTTAAAATAAAGTTTAAACACCGAAATGACGGCGGCGAGAGATTTCTATTAAGCTGACATGTTGGAGTATTTTTTTTATATATCTTTTAGACGTAAAAGTTTTGAAAAATATTAACGAAATAGTTTTTCATACTCCACGGTTAATCGTAAGGTTCTCGTTAAATTAAGTATAGGGTGAATAGATTATAAGATCATTAAATAAATTAGCATAAAAACGATATTTCATTCTAATAAATCGTTTATGAATTAAAGGTGAGGGATTACTTAAGGTTGTAGCTGTACCAGTGTAGCAAGCCGAGGTAAGGGCACTCTCTAACTATCAAATATAATGTTAAAAAGAAAGCCTTGTTTTCCGTATATGCATAAGTGTTTTATTGTGCAATAATTTGATATGTTTGATATATATTTGTGATGACATGTATTCTTGAAATATGACTTTTGTTGAAAACACGCTATATCTTATGCACATGTTATGTATGATTAAGAGAATTATACATGTGAGTTATTATGATAATTGATGCATTAGTATATGTAGAGAAATCGTATGCTCATGCATTTTCATAGTTGCGTGTAAGTAAAGAGGGCTATACACCGGGTGTTAAGACTGAGTGACTTCACCTAATCCTACGGGATTTTTATTGAGTCGGTGCTTGTCTGTGTAATACCCATACTAGAATTGCCTAGGATTCTAGATGAACATTCACTAATAATACAATAAGATTACATAAATCCACAGAAATAATTACATCAATTCTTCATGTAATAACCGTGTTTTACAATGTAACGGAAGGAAATAATTCCAGAATATAATTATTCGAGTACAACCCATCTAAGTCTAAAACAATAAAAGCTAGTATTGAAACGTGAAAGCTAAGACTTCCAGCTGCAGCATAATCCTTAACCTGCTTATCTGAAAAGAATAAAATACGCGTTGGGTGAGACTACTTGTCTCAGTGAGTTCCACCTATCTCAGGTGCCCCTCACTCTGTGAGTCTAATGGCTTCTAGTCTAACTTGAATAATCTAGGATTGATCATACATAAATACATACATAAACATCGTTTAATAATAGATGTATCTGAATAAATAAAAGTGTGTCACAAACTTATTTGAGTTCATTTTACGAAATGTCCGAGGCGAGCAATCCCGAACATTCCCATACATACCCGGCTCCAATACCAACTAACGGGCTAGAGACTCGGTGCTAGCTCTCTTATTTATCATACCCGGCTCTAATAATAATGAATGGACTAGAGACTCGGTCATTTATACATAGCCGGCCCTAATGCCAAGGGACTCGGTAATTAAATACATAGCCGGTCCTAATACCAAGGAACTCGGTAATTAAATACATAGCCGGTCCTAATACCAAGGAACTCGGTAATTAAATCTTTTATACATAGCCGGCCCTAATACCA